>JARHVA010000260.1:2167500-2755000 GCA_037957365.1 Torreya grandis | reverse complement strand
TGAAATAATTTATTGGATATTATGGGACTAGGATTACATAAATATACCTCATGATCATTATATGATAAGCTTTTTAGGCATGGTCTCAAACCTAAAGTAGGCCTGCACAAGATTTTCTAGGCCAATATCCACCTATAGACAAGGTACCTTATATTAAGAAGTGTAAGTGCCTAGTTTGAGTAAATTTACTATTTTAAATAGTATGATAAACCTTTATTATTTTATAATAATATATAATAAATTCATAAGACTCATAGATGTTAGGTATCTCCTCTTTGGGTCTATTTTGAGGTGACAGTCTGTACACTAGTAAATGTCTCCCTATAGCCTACAACTTAGAGTTTCTTAAGGCTCACTTTAGTTAAAGTATAAAAGGATAGGTTATGTTTAGTGTTTATAGGATATATTTAGAGACTTTATAAAGTTTTAAAAGGTTTTGAGGTGATAAAATATGATGAATTTCAAGTCAGAATTATCTAAGTCCCTAACAGGTTGTTATAATCATGCTAACCCTTCAAAGAACAAGTCTAAGTGAATGAGTTAGAGAATGATAAATAACTAAGGTAATATTATGAGAGTTTAATGAAACATTAAAAAACAATATTGATCATTATTAGAGTAAATAAACTCAATAAGGTGCCTTAGGCTTTCAAACATGTAGGCACGCCCACTAGGCCTTGACTAGGCCAAAGCCAAATGAAGGGTCAGATTCATTTCTAACCTTAAGTGAACACTCAAATGGATGGAAAAATATTAATAGGGTGAAATTATTTGTTTTTAATAATAGATATTTTAGTAAAATCATATATTAAGATCTCTAAATAAACATCACATAGTTTATTCCTTAAATCTTCCATATAGTCCTTTCTCTAAGAAGTCTATCTTGGGTTTTTTATAAGTTGGCAGGTAAAATGGCATGAATATACATTGATATTTGGTGTATAATTTATATAAATATGTTAAAAACACCTATAAAATTTTGTTTTACTGGTAAAATAGGGTAATTTCCCTATATTTTGTCTCAAATAGAGGGCACTCCCTTGTGAACAAAACTAGCAGGTTTTGGAGAATAAGGTAAAAATATGAGACCAAAATATAAATATACCATTAAATAATCCATGTGGAGTTGAAAAACATATATTTAAACATGAAAAACATCTCAAAGAGGGGATAAGCCTTACATGGAGGTCTAAACCCTTAAATGTGTAGACAGACTTACTAACCAAGGTTTAGGCCTAAAGTCCAAATGAAAGCTAAAATTAAATTTTAGCATGAGATTGGAATTAAAACCTATTGAATCATGTGTATAGGGTCATAAAAATATATATTAGATATTGTAATGCATGGAAGTCACAAAGAAGTCATAATTTGGCTCAAAGGCAACATTAGGCCTTTGCAAAGCAAAGGAAGGGCTCAAATAAGCAAGTTGAAGTGCTTACAACTCATTGAAGGTTGTGCATGGGGATATGAGAATTTTGGAGGTGTTTAAAATAGTCCTAAACTTTTCATTTTTGTAATTTTTTGGAATTCCTAAAATTAGGGCTTTATGAACAAAGGCTAAGAGCCTAAAGCACTCAACACCCTCACAAACCCTAGTTATAGACCCGATGAAGGAAATGGAGATGGAAATATAATTTAATGGCATATTTTGACCATGAAAGTGATTTTATGTTGTATATTACTCAGTCAAGATCCATACCATCAGGATTAGCTGCACAAAATTATATGGATGAAGTACAAAACATCATATTTTTTGATATTTTGTGTATTATGTAGGTTCTAAGAGGTTTAAAGAGATAAAATAATCTTTGGAAGGAATATTGAGGGTAATATAACTCCCCATTTCCATTTAATTCTTTCAAAAAACTACTAATTATGCCTACCATAGCTCTCATCTTAGCCAGTCTAAATTGATATAGTGAACATGATAATGAGAAGGATGAAAAATTCAAGTATAAGTCTTTTTAAGGTGTGTCTAATGACTCTAAGGCCATGTATAGTATTTTAAAGTGTCATATACTTGATTTTATGGATTTTTATGGAAAATTGATGCCTTTTTGGAAGCCAAGTGTGTAGGGTGTGTGTAAGAAGAGTTTCTTTGATTGCAGGTGGTGATAGCTCATTTTGGGAGGATTACAAGTGATTAGTAATACAACCAATGCATGGATAAGAATTTATACAACCATTCCATCACATTAAAATAATTAAAATATTCCATAATCAATTTTTGGATGTTCAACAATGGTGAATGATGAAGGCAATTTTCTTGTGCAAAGTGAGAACTCCTATGCCACATTTCAAGAGTTTCATGACTTGGGGTGACACTTGTACTTCATAAATTTGCATGATAAGTTTCACATTACTTTTTCATTCACATGTAACTAATTTTATCATCTTGACAAGTGTACTTTTTACCTTTGGACTTCTTTATTTTCTTATCTCTCTCAAGTTCTATAATAAATAACCATGTTGGCCTTTGTAAAGGATGTTCCACCTGAGTATGGTAAATCCATACTAATTTCAATCCCATGTATCAATATATACTACTTATTTTTACCTCTTATATTACTATTCATAGTGTGTTCACTTAAATTATTGATCTTATTTATGTGATGATTGTTGTTTCCTTAGCATTGTTATCTCATTCTCTCACATATTTTTAGTTGGAAAGATTCTTCTTACATGTCATGTGAAGTGTTTTATGATGTTTCAAGGTTAGTGAGTTAAATTATTAAAATATTTGTATTTTAGGCCTCTTGTCTAGTCCTCATAGCTTTAACATTCATCACAACCTCATAATGAAATATTAATGTGAGAAGATGTAGACTGGAGAAGTGTATGTTTGGTTAGTCCCTTGTTCTCATGTGTAACATGTAGCTGGTTGGTATTCATCAAATAATTTGGTGTATCACCTCCTTTAGGATAGGTTTAGTAGTGATTCAAAAGTGGTACATCAAGGGAGTTATCCCTATCTAGAGATTCACCTCATTATTATTCTACCCATAACCTAAAGGTGATTAAATTGTGCCACTTGGATGATAAGAGATGAGACATATTCTCAAAGGCTGAAAATAAAAGTGACAAAAGTAATATTAATCAATTTTAGTGAATTTTTTTTGAAATTGATGCACTTTTAATCAAAATGGTCAAAAAAATCATTTTACTAGGTCTTAATTAGACTTAGGAAGAATTAGAAAGTGATGTTAGATGTGTACATCCCATTATCCTATTTAAGATGTTTCTGACACAAAAACAAAGGTACATTACATGTACTAACTAATTAGAAGAATAGAGTAATCTAGAGCACTAAAATATAAAATCATCATTTTAACTCAAAGTGTTTTAATATAAGTTAGGAATCACATAAAATGCATTGCCCCATTTAGGGATACATTGGCCTAAATTAGTGCTTGTGTATGATAAGTTTGAAACATGTAGCATGTTTTTAGTGATTTTAGCCTAAATTGAGCATTTGAGTGCAATTTATGTAAGATTTACAATTTCAACACAAATGGTGTTATGAATTGGATGTCTACACCTAATAATTCCCTAAGAGGGTTTGATGGGAATTCAAAAAGTTGGATCCATTATAAAAAACCTCATTTCACTCATTCAGTGCATAAAACACTTTATCTCTCTCTAAAACCCTAAATGTTAAATTGAGCCAATGAAAATGAGTCTTTCTCAAGCCAACCAAGTATGCATTTGAGCTTCTTGATCCTAGATAGATATTTCAAGGGTATTTTGTAGAAAAGAGAACATAATTTCCTTAGTCCATTCTTGGCTTATTAAAACTAGGTGAAAACATGGTATATTACCTTTGCACTCAACATTTTACATGTGGATGCACTGACATCAATTCACATAAGGTACATGCCTTATGTGCTCACCCATAGTGCAACTAAGAAGGAACAAGGGCCCACATTGGGCTAGTTATGCCATAGTGCAAGATATCAATTATAAGACTTGGCTAATTCAAAGAAGGATTTAAGTATATCCATAAGTGCAAGCCCTTCATGGGCCAAGCTTAGTGGCCTATAAGCACAAGCCTTTGTTAAAATAAGCCTAGCATCATATCAGTTCTTAAAGGGTCAAAATTTTACTTTCACTTTAAGTACTCATACTAAGATCATGTTCCTAGCAAGGATGGGAACACTTGGTACAGGATATATACTCATTATCTTTACAAGTTTATGATTACATCACCATTAATTACAAGGAATTCATTAATGACATGAACTAGAAGCATGCAAAAAAATTACAACTAATTTTAAATTATATCATTACAATCATTCCATATTTCAATAGCATTACAAAAATGTATAAACTAGATAGGGTGTAATTTTATGTAACAATCATCATCATTAATCAAAGCTTAAATAGAGTATAGATTTCATAGCAGGAAATATGTTCAAGTTTATATTATGACATGACCTAGAGGCTCACATGTGAGCTTTGGAGCTTACAAATAGAGCCTTCATGGCATCCATACCACTCCTAAGTCTAATGCTAGTCAAGCAATATATATAGGGTAATTCTAATTTGCCAAATCTTTGTTACTCTATATTTACATCCTCTATATCAACTAGTTTGAGATCCTTTTATAGCCTTCTAGTGTAGCTCTATCATGGTGGAATGTGCATGTTGTGTTCCAAGTTAGAGCCTTGGTGATCATCATTTCCATCTCTATCACCTTACAAAATCTACACTACAATTGCCACATATTGCTAATCCTGGAAGATTCCTTAAAGATCTGGTAACTAGTTAACCACCTACCAACTAGTGTAAGGTATGTAATGCAACCTCTAGCTAGTTCCAAAATACCAAAATTTCATCATTAATAAAAATGATTTCCTAATGTTGATATGGATGTCATTCTGGTAAAAATTTGAGAATTAATGAAATAAGGGGCCCAAAATTACCCGATAAAAAATTTTAGTCCATCCTTGGACTAGGATATCAAGGTATTGGTGTCACAAAACTTAGGTGAACTTTCCTTAAACTTGGTGATAAATTATTCAAAGCCCTTAGTAAAAATATTTATCTCTTTAATAGTTCTCTCTATTTCAATGGATGTGGCACTACGCACAAACACATCAGTCTTCTCCAGCTCCTTTTAGCAGGCCTCTACATTTTCCTTGCCTTTTCCACACTCCCATCTAGGATTGATCTTTGCTCATAGGCCTTAGTATATAAAGCATGAAATAGTGTTTCCAAGTTCTTATCTTGTTCTTTAATCTATTTTTTTAGCATATTGACACCCCCCATGGTATGTGCACACTTTGACCTACTCATAAAGTATACATATGCCATCAACTTCTCATTCTCCTCTTTTATCTAATTTATGTGTACATTTATGACTGATGTTTGGTTTTAGAAGATAAACAAAATGTCATAGTATACATCTAAGACCTCATATAGTTTTTTAAAATATTTATTCTACCTCTTTGAGCTTACCATCTAGCTCTTTCTATATTGTAGCATATATATCTTCTTATTTTTCTTACATCATCTCAGGTTTTAACCTTAGGATCATCTACTCCACTAGCACACAAATTTTTTTGACCTCTGAGAGGTCAAAAATATTGACACTAACTAGAAGGGATGGTTTGGCCATCTCTATTTGCTCATATAACTAGTACAATTTGAATTTGGTGGCTTACACTTCATCTTTGGATTCTTTGTGGAACTTCTTCCATTTTCTTTCCCTACCATCATTTATGATATTCTTGTGTGTAACTTCAGTGAACATTTTTATTAGTGTATTCCCATATTGGATTGGGTTCATATCATAAGGGTTTATAATGAGGGATTCCTTCCACTCATTATGCTCTTTTAGGCTTGAATTAGCCATTCTAGGTGCCTTAAAATGAGACTCATCCATATAATGATTGAATACAAACATGAGTTATTTGCATGTTCTAGTTATGGCAACTTGGGGGGGAATGATGTCATACATGTAAAGGTCTTCAACCCACATTCCTTATATACCTTCTCCCTTATGATCAACTTAGTGTCATCCTTCTCGATGATGTCCATCTCTATTTTTTATTTTTCCTCTTCACTTGTGCCATTGCTCTCTTCATTGCTTTCCTTAGAAGACTCATATATTTGTTCCTTAGGGGATTCTTCTTTGGATTTTCCCCCTTTTTCATCTTCTTCATCCTAATTCTTCTCAATAATCACCTCCAAATAAATTCCTTTAGAACAAACATCTCCTTATTTCTACTGGGGTTCCTCCATTGTCTCCAATTATTTTTCTAAGGTACCAATATCACCTTCTTTTTATTGAGGTGCCCTTTCACTACTCAACTGCACCTCTTTTGTAGTTCTTATACCTTCCTAGTGGGGGTACTTGGTTCTTTTTTTAACACTTCAAAAGTTGGTCCTACACTTGTGGAAACCTTCATGGCCTTTTTATCTACCTTGACCACTTATTTTTCTTTGGTAATGTTGCACTTTTCTTCAAGTGTTAGTGCCTTCTCAATGTCCTCCTCGCTCAAGCCCATTTTGTTCCACACCATTCACTTTTACTCTTCTATTTTTATAGGTAGTGTGGAGGATTTTTTACTTGATAAGGGGCTTGATGACTCCTCTACTTATCAAAACATGATGGTCATTCTACTTTGTAAGGATTCATGTACATCCTTGGTGCTTAGATCATCTTCCTCTTCTTCTACCTATAATATATATGTCCCTTATCTTCATTCTTTGGCCTCCTCCATTCTAGGTTCAAGGATGTACTCTTTTTCCATCTCTTCTAGATTTATAGTATGGAATGAAACTTGTCCCTTATTCTTCTTCTTCTTGTGCTTCTTACTAGAGGAAGCACTCTATGATATGAATATTATGCATTCTTAGGAGCTAGGGGTGTAATTTTTTCTTTGGATTAATTCTTAATCTTAATGAACTCTATGATCTCTTAAATTTTATCTCCACACTTATTATTGATTCTCTTCTCTTGCATCTTTAGCGTATCCTTCCCTTGATCACCAATTAGGAGAGGGTGATCATCATCTTTTCCTAAATCTTCACTCTTATTATGTGGCTTCATTTCATAGTATAAGTTAAAGATGCACCCATTTATTATCTCTCTAGAGAGGATGGAGGTCCATCCTATTAGAGTCATCCTGATCATCCTTAGTGGTCTTGGCTTTGAGGTACACATTTTATCACCTCGACCTGCTCTTATCTTGATCCATGGTCTTCACCAAGATCTCTAGCTATTGTACATTAGGAATCCTCATTAGTGCCACCATGAAATACTTGGTAGAAAATGTGTATGGAAACTTAAGGTAATAATATAGGTTCCCATTTATGCATTAAAGGCAAACTATAGATAAATGCTACATTACAATAAAGGTTATCATCCCCACTAAATGTTAAGGAAGCTCTTAAGGGATGTGTCATTCAATCCCAAAGGATTTGATTTTCTTATTGCACCACCCTTGCACTCTTATCTTGTACTTATGTGAAAAGTTGGGTGGGTAGATTAAGTATTGATAATTCATCATATGGGACTCATGATGGGGTGGGAACACCCATAGGTTATCATCACCATCTAGCACACCTATCTCCTCTATCATATTAATATCATCATGTATCCCCACTTGAAGGTCTCACACACTTTATGGTACTCTTGTAAATTCTTAACTATCTCCATAATAAGAAACATGGATATGTTGAGCTTCACCCCTTACACCATATGGTTAAACATACCCAAGTATGTCTTGATAATGTTAGACCATCAACTACTTGGGCATAGTTTAGAGCTAACCAGGCATGTTGTTTTGCTTATACTAGGGTCTTGTATGTCCTTGATTGAGAATGTGAATCATAAATTATAGTATCTCAAGAGATTCATGACCCAATTGAATTTTAATTTATCCTCCATCATTTAACATATGTCTATCCTTATGCTTGGAAGCCCCATGATCCTACTAATGAGGTGTATCAAGATCCTCATGCACCATCCTATAAAGTAAAAATGGGCACCATGGATGAAAAAGAGGATGAATTTCACCAATTCCTATGGATTAAAAAATCATGGTAGCTTGAACCATTAGGTTTCACTGATTGTCACCAATTTGTCTTAGATGGAGATGTCAAATAGTGTGACACCCACCTTAGTCTTCTTCTATGTGTCAACTAGCTAGTCCTAGTTGAGTTCCTATATGTTACTCCCCATCTAATGGCTATAATCATTTAATTTGCACATGTGTGCAAAGGATACACATTTATCCCCCACCATGACCTATAAGGGGAACTACATCTCTCTATAATCAAGTTTTGCACTTTTTTCTAGGTCTATCACCACAATTCTAATGCCTTCTACTAACTTTGCATCTTATTTTTTGGTGACTACTTATTTAACTAATCATACTTTCACTATGTCATGTTATACCTATAATGGAATTTTAATTAACATTTTCTTACCCATTCTAAACATTTTATTTTTAAAACACATTTGGTTGATCTTTTTGAAGCCTAAAATGATGATTGGTGATACTTCATAGTCATGAAAACTATTACTTTATCTTCGGTTCTTGAGATTCCTACACCATTAATGATGAATTTGATGTTATATAGAACTTATACTACCCTATTGTATCTAAATTTCTCTCCACTCACCTTATTTATAATTCAAATTAGTTTGCGATCTTGTCTCGGTTCAACCATTCTCCCTTGGGGGGCTGTGGATGCTATGGTTCTCTATGGTAGCATTTTCTAGTTTTTGGTGGCTTTGGCTCTTTTTGAATTTATGTTTTGGTTTGAATTCACATAAATTTTTTAACCTATTATGGTTTTCCATTCACCCCTTTATACTCTATTTTATCTACCTAATTAATAGATGGTGATTAATGGCTTTATGGCATATAGATATCTTAAAATCTATTAAACCCATGAAATTTGATAAAATCCACTACCAAATCCTCATTTATTGTGGATTTTTTTGCTTTCACCAACACAACATTAATTTTTTTAATGATTTATTTGGTGAAGTGATAGGTGATTCAAATGGTCACATCCCACCGATTGTTGGGTGGGTTTCAGCTATCTCGACAATCTTTCTCTTGTACTTTACTCACCTTAGCATGACCTTTGCCCTTATTATGGAAACCTAGGAAAAATGCTTTAAATGCATGTGATTCATCCTCCTCAGTTCCATATTTTCTTAGTTCTATACTTATTCACAAGAGTGCCTCTCTTTCTTGGTCAATTTTTCTATGTTATCATGTCTCTTGCTTTGACCTTACCTTCTCCATACAAATCCTTGCACTAGTCCTCCAATGCTTCATTCTCTCTTCTTGATTTATTACACATGAGAATATTGTGCACCTCCCTTTCTCAACTCATATAAATTTTTAAATATGTAAAACATCATGAACCTAAAAACTTATGTGTTTAGCCTTAAATTCTTAAAAATCATCCATGCTCGATTCACCTGACTGGATTTATGTGTGTAAGTTCTATAATAGTTTTCTTGTGGGCCTAAAAGTGCCACTCTTATTAACCTAACACAAATGAAAAAAACATAATAAAATATTTGTTTGGTGCTAAATTTTATTATGGTTAAAACAAACTAGTAGACTTGTGACTAATAAGCTGGTGTTTGATGGTAAAAGAACCATCTTATTGACTATAGGGCTTAAATCTGTTATGAAATACCCAAGGAACATTTCAACTATCAACATGCATAACTTATGTGTGCTAGTATATAATATATTATGGATGACATAAGGTCCCATCCATCTAATCTATAATTTTCTTGGGTGCTTAAGTTACTTTGAGTCATATAGAAAGACTAGTGAATCTTCACTAAAAACCTTGACTTGATGTGATTATCATGACATAGCATCTGGCATGCCTTCTCTATTTTATAGATCCATATTGCTTGGGTACATGTCTCATCCAATCACTCTAATTATTTTAGGCATGAACTCAAATAATCTTGGTCATCTAATCAAATTATACATGTGATGTAAAATGAGGGCACGATGAATTCCATAGGTAAAAAACCTTTGCACCAAACACCATTTGAAATGGTGTAGCCTTGTTTAAGTGCTTGTATATAGTGTGATAGGCCCAAAATAATATTGATGTATGGTCAGCCCAATATTTAAAACTAACATCACATATCTTTGTGAGGCACATTCCCAATATTTTATTGAATGCCTCAACAATTCCATTTTCTTGGGGATGGTATGGTGTCAGTTTATGGTGAACCATCATATATTCAGTTAGTAGAATCTAAATAATTTTGTTGATGAAGTGCCCACCATGGTCACTAGTTAAACTAACAAAGAATCCATAGTGATTTATGATATTTTCCTAGATAAATCTTGAGACTATGGCAACAATATAATCTTTAGTCAACACTACTTCAACCCACTTGGTAAAGTAATCTATGGCTACTAGAATGTATTATGTGCCTGTGCACTTTAACATAGGAATAATAATCCCAAAAAAGTCAATGAACCATTTTTTAAATGGTTACTAGAAAATTATGGGCATGAGATGCATCTCATCCTAGTGGTTTGGTTTTCTTATGCATTAATAGATGGCACATGCTTTGGTGTATTATTTTGAATCTTGGAATATGATTGGCCACCAAAAGCTTGATTGTAGTACCTTATGCACCATATCATCTCTAGTGTAATGGCCTATGGTAATCTCCTAGTGTTCATATTATAATAATGAGTCATGTTCATGCTTTAGGACACATAGATGCAGGACTTCATTATGGATCAACTTATATAGTTCCCTTATAATGAGTTGAAAAAGGGCAACATGAACTATGAGTTGCTTCTTCTCCTTAGTCATCATGGTCTGGGGCACATATCTAGATATTATAAATGTGGAAATATCTACCAAGTATTTTAGGATACATTAAAATTTATAAATTTGCATGTCAGGATATCATATTCAATAAGCACTACCACATCACCAGAGTTGATGTGGGATAGATGGTCTAGGTTTGAGTTTTATTTTCTAGGATCTACTATAATAGAGAATTGGAACTCTTGAAATAAAATAATCCATTAAAAATGTGCCTATATAGAATAATATTACTCAACAAGTACTTAAGCACCTCATGATTAGTGAAGAATATGAAGGGGGTCACCAAAAAATATTTCAAAAAACTATACAGGACCTTGACCATGGAAAGTGCCTCACACTCAGTTATGGTGTAGTTCTACTCTACCTTGGTTAATTTTTTTCTTATGAAAGAAATTGGATGACCCATTTTGTCTTCAACTGATTTTGCTAGAATGACATCAATTTTAGTATTATATGCATTGACATAGACATAGAAGGGACTTATCTAGTCAAGAAATTTCAATATCAGTGCACTTGCCAATTTTAGCTTTAGGATCTCAAATGCATCTTCCTATGCCATGACCTAATAGAATGGGACATCCTTTCACAAAATCTCTTCTAGAGGTACTACAATCTTAACATATTTCTTTATGAACTTCCTATAGTACCCATAATGTCCAATAAAGGTGTGAATGTTTTTATGTGTTATGGGGTCTAGATCTAAAGGATTATTAGAATATTCGATATATCAATGAGTAGACCATCCATATAGATAATGTGACTAAGAAAAGTTCTAAATGGTGTTATGAAAACACACTTCTTGAGGTTTAAATACATTTGAAACTTCCTACACCTTTCAAATATTAGTTACAATTTGTCATGGTGATGCTTTACTAACCCATACACAGTCTAGTCATCTAAGTATACTTTGAGTAATTTGTGAATGAATTCCTTGAAAGTGGTGATCACCATTTGGGAGAATAAAACTAGTGAAGTATTTAATCCAAAGGACATCATGTTGTCTACAAAACAACCCTATTCTATCACAAAGGTAGTTTTGGGCTTGTCCTCCTTAATTTGGACTTGATGGTATCCTGAGAACCCACCAATAAAATTATATATCTCATAATTTATGATGTCATCCAAGAATTCATCAGTGAATGGAGTTGGAAAGGGGTCAATCATGTAGGAAATGTTCAACAATATGTAGGTTAAAAAAATTTAGATACACCCATCCTTCTTGATGTTGATGACTATGGGGCTAACCCATTCAGATTCCTACATGGGGTAGATGATACCTATGGCTAGCATATCAATTATCGCCATCTTGACCTTGGCATGAATATTAGGGTTCATCCTATAAGGTCACTTCTTGATAGGTCTTATGATATCAAATAAATTGATGCTCATCTTCCTAAGGGATGGGTGTGTGCCTTTCATATCTTTATAGTTTTAAAGGAACAAGTAGTATAATTCTTTCAAGAGGTCCATAATACATGCCAACTCTATGTTAGACCAATAGGCACCCAGAGTATCAATCTTTAGTTCCTCTTCTAATATGATATCTATGTTTTTAGTTTTTAATGGCATGTGGTAAGGTTCATTCTTCTCTTGGTGTCAATACTTGACCTTTTTGCTTCCCTCAATTGTTTCTATCGAAGGTGGGTAGGGTCTTTTTCTGAGGAGATATCCTCAACTTGGTGCATTAACATCCTTTTACCTATCAAATTATTCTAGTTGCATACCTTCCATGTTTCATCATCTTCATCACTAGAGTCACTATTAAGAATATACTCTTCAAATAAGGTTGGAAGTGCTAACCCCTTTTCACCAAACATGTATTTTAGGCACTCCTCCAATATTTCAATGTCCTCAAACACTAATCTTTGAACTACTTGTAGTGGCTCAATCAATTACAAGTTTTGCAAAGAAAAGGAGGTGTGAATAAAATACTCCTTAATTGCATCCCAATTGGTTGTCTCACGATGCATCTCATTGACAACATACCATTCCTACACCCAAGTCTTTAAGTTCCTATAGAAGGCATGCACCCATAGATTCTTTGGGGCATTTTCTCCATAGATAGTCCATGTTTCTTAGTAAATATGCACATGCATTATAAGGTCAGAGTCACCAAAGTAGGTTGAGATGTCTAAGTCCTCATTGATCTTTTTGAATCTAGTGAAAATGGTTGCCTTCACATCTTGCTGAGTTGGTAAGCTAGGCTTTTATGCTTCCCACCAATGAGTGATAGTGTTATTCAATGTATACACTAGTGAGCACATTCTATCTACCTTTTTTGGGATGCATGATTAGAGTTCAAAGACATATTCCTTCATAGGATTACTCACCTCATATCTTAAAATCATTATAATTTTTCCCTTACTAAGATGAAACACTCTCTTTCTCTTCTTCTTGGCAGAAGGGACCCACCTTTTAGAAGAGCAATCAAATTGGACCTAGCATATCTTTACTAGTTTTTGCACTTTCATGCATACCAAGAAGCACCTTTGACAAGTAGTTTTATATGCTTCCTTTACCCATAAATTTCAAGAAACATCGGTGGTGTTTGAGGTTGATTATCCATCTTACCAAGAAAGGACTCGATCATTTAGGTCTAGATTCTCAGTGACTTGCATTTTTATATTATATATGTGTTTGATCTCATCCTTGATGTCCATGATCTTGACATAGTAAGGTCCTTGGTAATTTTATAGGGGTATAACTACCCTCTCTTTTCCATTATCAAATGTCATATAACACCTTTTAAAACACATGTCTGCATTATTTGCATAACACCATGGCCTTCTTAAAAGTGCCAAGTAGTTTCCATGTCCTACTAACTTGATAAATTAAAAGTTAGTAAAGAATTTACTACCCATGATATATATAATTACACTTTTCATAATTTTGATAGGCTATTCCCAAGTCTTATTGGCCATGAAGAGTACATGAGGAAAAGGCCTCAAGGCTAGCCTACCCATTTTCTTCCAGGTGTTCTCAGTCAAGATGTTGACCTTCATGCCTATGTCTACAAGGACCTCATAAATAGACCATCCATTAATAGTGGCATACAAACTGAGTTCTTGGTCATACTCCATGTGTATGTCAAATTCTCATTCCCACTCCATGCATGGTGAAATGACCTCAACTTGATTTTAACCCACATGATCCAGATGCAAGTTCTTCAATAGGGGAAACATTCCTTCTATTTATAAGAGGCATAAGATTTCAATTACTTCTTGTATCTTAGTTTCCTAACTATCCTAATTTTTATGAGAGGTGACATCTTGCACTTCTAGGTCTTGTACTAATTTTATCTCCCCTTATAGGTTTTAAATGACACTCATAGCCTGTTATAATACATCTTTCTAGTACATTAGGTTTGGGTATGGTACAAATTTTCATTTTAGCCATGTTATGTTCTTAGTATGACCCTTATCCTCATATTATAATTGTAACTTAACTATTGGTAGAAATGGTGGTTGAGTGGTAAATCCACTATAAGTAGTTGCTTGCACTTTGACTATCTTTGTGTCAGTTAGTTGTGCCTTTAGGCTCCATTTTTATATTTTTAGCTCATGCCTGATCATTATTGTGACCTCATCTATGTTAGGCCTACCTTGGGTCAACTTTTTATAAATTTAAGGGGGTTATTTAACCTTATATGACCCTCAATAATACCCACACATGGGATGTGTAGAGCAAACATGATGATAATACACTATCGAGCCATAATTATAACATGAACATGGTGGGAACCTTACACCACCACATCCTCCACCTCTCCCTCTTACTCCTTGTTACATCCTAAACCCTATATTCTATTGATCATAACCTTTATTTTCTTGGTTAGCCTACCCTCCAACTATTGTGGTGGCCTATCATGAACCTCTCTCTATATTCTTATGCATTTCATCAATCACCTGGTAATTAGTAGTGGTATGGGTATATGCATTACACAATTGATAATAAATAGTTGTGTTGAACTAGATAACTCATTACAAAAATGGGTAGTTGTGAACATCATGTGCTTATTGATCGACTTCATATCTTAGAATTAAAGTGTGCACATTACTTCATTGGAACTTAGTCCTATTGTGTCTTAATGATTTATATTCAGTGTACCATAGTCCACTTTGATCATCATGTGATGAGATAGCAATAATTTTTTATATATAAGAGGCCATATATGTAATATGTGCCTCTATAAATGGGTTAATCTTAGTATCTATGCTTTTGACTACATCAGCTCTAAGCATGGATTCAAGAACTTCTCAAGGTTCTATAAATGTCTTCATGGAAATCATTATTTATAACAACATGAAAAACCCTCCAACGAACCACTATACATGCTAGGAAGGGTGAATATAATATGGGAGATTCAATAAAATAATTTTGAACCTTATATGGTATAGGTTCACAATTTTTGAGAGTCTTTGGGTAATCTCTTTTAACATGATGATGCTCTATAGTTCACACTTTGGAATGCCAAATTCCTTTAGGAATGCATCCTTCAAGGTATCATAGTCAACCATAGCCTAGTTAGGATCAATTTTTCTATACTATTTATGGGCATGATCAAATAGAGTGGTCATAAATTGGGTCACCTTGTGCTCTGATTAGGTTATGCCCTACACACACTATTATAGTTCACACTTTAGCACATGTTCTATGGAATTCTCTATGCCATGATACTCTATAAAGTACATGGAAATTTATTAATACATTTTCTATGGAGGTAAGTTGGTATCTATGGAACTTATCCTCCTAACATTTCTCTTGGTGGTGGTCCTCTAATGCCTCTAGCCACTAGGTTAGGCACTGGTACCATCATTACTATTGGTGTTATTGATGTTGATATACTACTTACTTGTGGTGATGGACCACTTGATATGAGTTATTTCCCACTTTTTATTACTCAAGTTATATTGTGGTGAGATAGCACTTACTGGTCTAGAGGTAGTTTCTCTCACCTCCTTGTATGGAGTAATATGTTCAATCATAAAGTTACACTCCAATTCTACACAATTTTGAAGATATATTTCATCAATAGATCCATTATTAATTCTATAATCTCTTTAAGTGGGGGATATATTACATGATAATTAAATATAGGTTAAAATGGGGTAGTCATGTCAAACATATCTTCAGTCACCAAATCTTATAGGAACCTAGGAAATTCTACACCTATCAAGTGTTGAGCTCAATCAATATCTTCATTATATTTCTCATCCTTATTCTACTATATTTCAAGAGATCCTTACCCATGTATTCCTACTTTATATGGGTTATCTCATCATTTTTAGGTTCTAGATCTTCCATCAATCTATGATGTCTCTTATTATAGGTCTATCTTTTGAGCTCTCAGGTGTAAATTTGTTCATCCCCTTCCATTACACCTCCACCACACATCCAATTTACACCATTTACATTAATCATATGTGAAATGACTTTATCCTTCTATCCCTAAAGTTTCAAAACCATGATTCGTCATTATCATTTTGAGCTTTATAATTAATTCCTTTACAAACATGCCTCTAGGGTCATGCAAAAACTGGTACTCTCTTCCTTAGGGAATGAGTATGTTAAGACTGTGAACTCAAGTATGTATCTATTTGATGATCCTTACTACCATTTATCCATTTATATAGTCCAAGTGGCATCTAGGGTCTCAAGCCTCTCTAGGCACTCCATCCACTCATGGCATTATCTATAGCTTTTTATTCTATGGGTTAAATATGCAGCCAACTATATATACATAATATTTTTAAACTTTTATCACATTTTGATGCTTTACATCTTCTAAGAACCCATCAAGACTCAATCTCTCTAAGTACATTCCCTAAATGGGTGCATCAAGAAAGGGGTGGGTAGACCTTTGGTGCATTGTAGGATTGTTATCCCTTTTTCAACATTATTACCAATTTGACTAGACCCAAAACCATTACCTAATTTATTTTTCCTCCCTTGAGTATTCCTCCAATAATTTTAATATTTTCATCCCTCCTTTATTATATTAAACTCCTTTTTGATTGTCAATTTTTATTGGGTCAACCCAGTATAATTTAAGGGTATTATTTACTTTCTTGGTTTGTTAGTCTTTTGGCTGACATAGCACAAACCTAGTAAATTTCCCCCAAAAACACATTAGGTTAATTAGATTGGCCCTGTACAACCCACATTATAATAAGGATTTTATGAAAGATACACCTATATATACAAGATCATTTCAATCATTATTCATATGCGCAATAAATATTTATTACTCACTTGCACTTCTTCATAATCTGCTCTTCCACCATTCTACTTGAGGAGACTTAGCTTAGGTTTCTTATTTTGGAGAATCTAGTCTTGTGGATAAATCTTAAAAGCTTTGGCCTTCCTTAGTGATCCTTACAAACCACAAAAACCTCTTGGCAAGCCTCTTTGGCCAAGGGAAAAATTGAGTCTCAACAGGTTCACATTTAGGTAAGTATATTCTAAATTTGTTCTCTTCTCTTTCAGTAGATAAAATTAGCATGAGTATTAGCTCAAATACTACTATATTTCATATTCTATGTATTAGTGTGTAACCCACACTTAATTTAATTGAAGTTCCCTACACATGTCTATTTCATTTCTTCTAACCCCCACTTTATGCCACAAGCTTTGTTGAGCACTAGAGTAGATTTTCCTTTCTTTTTATTAGATTAGAGTGAGTGTTTTAAACCTTAGGAATACATTAGGGTTATTATGTGATTATATTAGACTATAAGATTTAGAATTATTCTTGGCATGATGTGTTGTGATAATTGATACAAGTGATCCCCTAATTGGGTCTAATGGATCCCCATATTGGTCATGCTTCCCCATACAAGTGTATCCCCAATCAAAAGTGTAGGTGTGATCTATGCTATCTGATCTAAGATTAATTCATATACATGATGCACTTATAATTACATAAATTTTATTGAATTAAATGTGAACTAACCCTTGTAGGATTTTTTCACTTTTACATTCATTTATTTAATTTATTTTTATAATCTTTTTTATCATATATTTTGACATTCTAGATTGATTCTATCAACCTAGATTTTTATCTCTATGCATAAGTTACATGAATAGACAAATGGATCAACCTAATCAACCCAATCAACCCAATATAATTTTATAACCTTTTATACACACAATTTATCCTATTATGTTGACCCAATATACTGCTTATAGTTTTAACACTTTTTAGTAAGTTTGTGTATAGCTTGATCGATACTATCGACCTAGTGTATAGGTTTTTCAAGAATACTTCCAAGTTCTAGACCAACAATATTCTTCATTACATTTTTATCCACAAACTCTATTTCTCTCTTTTATATCTTTCCTTTCATATTTTTTAGTCTTTAAAATTACCCTTACACAGTCAATTGGATCGACACTACTGACCCAATTCATTTTTAGATTTTGATTTTTTAGTATAGGTTCAACCCTATCAACCCTATTATATATTTTTTTCATATATTTCAACACTATACCTTATTTCAAATTTGGAATTAAACTCATATCTATTATTAATTAACTCACACATTTCCTTTTTTGTTGTTTCCATGCTTAGAATAGTTCACATAGTTTAATTAGGAAATTTTAAATTTATCAATTGGTTTCACTATTTCTATTTTATGCACACATAGCCAAATCACATAACATAAACAAGAACTTTAACATCTTGTCTAGCCTAGGCCAACCTACTTGGATTTCATCACTAAGGGAGAAGTTGCTTTGATGCTTTAGTCAAGTATAAAGCATGGTTAATGGTATATTTTGTCTAAGAACATAACACCCTTATCACTATGGTGTGTGAAGTGAGAAGTTAGGCCCTAATACTAATCTTGTATCATTTCCACTACAACCCCTTTCAACCTAAACTACCTAAAACCATCTTTAGATTGTTATTTAATACCTTGCTTATAGCCAACTTCTAATCAAATTTAAAGTCATTATTAATAATATAATTAACAATTAGGTTAACCAAATATTTATATTTACTTTTCAAGTTTTTTTATTTTTCTTTATTTAATTATGTGTACACAAACTTGCACTAGCTAGCATTGGTGCAAGGTTTCATTTTCTGTTCCTTAATTAGATTGGACAATGTTAATCCAATTGATTGTTTATTTCCTTTCAAGTCTTAGTTTCCTATATTAGCTTCTAAAATTATCTTATTTTAGTTTCTAACTTGATATAATCTTGTTATTTCTCCCTATCTATTGTACTAGATCTACCCAATCAACCCTGTATCTTTTTCAGCCCCTATTCACTGTACTATATCAACCCAGTCGGCCCTATATAGTCTACATCTCTTTTTCCATATTTTTCCTACCTATATTCATTATACTAGATTGATCCAATTGACCATGTACTATTTCTTTCTTTCCCTATTTATCAATCTAATTCCTTATCCTTCCAATTTTGCATTTTTCACCTCTATTTAGTTAGAATAAAATCTCCTATCAGAATCTTCTTAGATAGCTTGAATTCATTTAGGTATTATATGGGATGTTCATTTCTTCCTCTATTTTCCTCCTAAGAGCACCATCACTCTTTGGACACCTCTTCTCCTCCATCTATGAACTATAATATGGTGCAAATAACACCTCAAGATGAAGTTAATGGATCTGATCCTTTATACACTTACCAAAAAACTTCTCAAAATCTTCAAATTAAATTGGGAGTGATTGATAAAATTTTAATTAACAATCCCACTAATCCTTCTTCTATCAATCCTCTCCCTAATATCAATATGGGGAGTGCTCCTAAAAACACTAACCCACCTCCTGATACAACCCAAATTTTAGCCCAAGTTATTTAACAAATGAACATTATAAATTATAATACTAACCAAATGATGCAACTTTAACAACACTTAATAATGTGGCTAATCAACATCCAACTATTCATCCTCAAGCTAATCCTAATTTCATTCCTCCACCTGTTAGGGATGCCTCAGGTAATGTTATTCCTCAACCCATAATGAATTACAAGATGCTTCAAACTATTCAAAATGAGCCTTTATCTCCTTTCATTATTTCTATTAATATTTGTAACATATCTCCAACTATCAAATATGATGGAACTAAAGATCCTACCTCATTTCTTAAGGCCTTTATAAACCTTTAAAAAGAGTGGATCTAAATTAATACCTTTTCCACTACTAAACTCTTAGTAAAAACTTTCACTAGTGATGTATTAGAATGGTATAATCAGCTTCCCCAACATTCTATTTGGCAACTTGAAGATTTGGTCAATCCTTTGGTTAAATAGTTTTAACATAATGATCTTCCTAGAAATTGTCTTAGCCATTTCATCAATGCTAAGAAATCTCCAACTAAATCATCTCATGACTTTATTAAAATATGGAAATGTTTAGCTCATAAATACAACTATAACATGAATGATGATAACTTATTTAAACTCTTTATCATGGCTTTAACTACTAGTCTTCAATATAAGGTTTGAACCTTTGCTCCTCAAACACTTAGTGAAGCTCTTGATCAAGCTAAGCATCAAGACTTTTTCATGAAGTAATTCAAACCTAATCCTAAACTTCTTAAAGGATATTTCCAAACATATAATGTTATCACTATTAAGTCTATGCAAACCAAATAAAGAGTTGACAAAACTAATATTCCTTCACCTTCTCATACACCTCTTTCAGTTTAGCAAATGAGATACCTTTTACCACCCTCAAAACCTTTCATCTATCCCAATGCTCTTCCTAAGTGGTATGACCCTAATCTATTTTATTGGTTCTATGCTGAAATTGGGTATTTTCATGAATCTTGTATATGGATTAATAATTTTTTGTTTCCTATATACTTGGTGATTTATTCTATCATGAAGCTATGATCAATATCCATCATCAATAATACACTGTTGCTTCTTAAAAATGATAAACTTTTAAAATCTTCTAACTCTAATAACAAAAAATCTTTTTCAAATAATCAAGAAAATGTAAAGGATGTTTATACCATTTATGTTGATTATGATTAATATTATAATAACTCTCTATATGTCAACACTACCAAAGTCAACTATCATCATAAAATGGCTCACAAAGATCTTGTTACCAAGCCTAAAAAGTCATCTTTAGAAGAAAAACTTCTTAAAGATACTACCACCATCAATATTGATTTAGAAGCACCTGAGGAATAAATTCCTCCTTTCAATCCTCTAATAACATCTATACCTTCCAAAACTAATTTACATTCTAAAAATCATGTTGGTTCTTCTAAATCTCATTGGAATTTTCTTGAAGAAATCAACTCTATACCTTACAAGATCCCTCTCATGGAGTTGGTTTACACTTCATCCTATCATCATAAATTCCTTATGATACAACTTCAATAAATTGAATATCCATCCTTCATTTATGAAGAACCGCCTTTTATTGAGTCTCAATCTACTAATGTCAACACCATTGAAACCTCATGTACTTCTTCTAACCTTTTATTGAGTTTATTGAAGAATACACGATCAATGATGAAATTATTTTTCATGTCAATGATCTACCACTCTTTATTAAAATAGCCATTAATAACAATATTATCTTAAAAGTCTTAGTGGATGAGGTATTTGGTATTAATGTGACATCCTTATGGATCATACAACAACTTGGTTATAACAAGGATCATCTCAAGAAAAATTGTCTTACCATGGTTTTGACAAGACTAATAAAAAACCACTTGGTTGTATTTGGCTTCCATTAACCATAGGGCCTAAGACCATTCAAACCAATCTTATGTTTATTGATCTACCTTTATCTTACAACATTCTTCTTGATCATCCATGGACTCATCGAATGAGGGCCATTGCTTCTTTTGGTAGTCAATGTATTAAATTCTTACATAATAGGAAATGATAAGAGCATGCACGAGAAATGAATATCTAGCTTCCTAATCCTAAACCTCAATATCATATTCCTACAAATCCTAAAATTAATAATTCTCGTTTACCTAAGTTTATCAACATGATTATTGATCTAAAAATTAGTCTTGTAGATTTTGATGATGATGAGCCTACTGAGTTATAACACACTTGTAGTACTACCAAGTTACCTCCATATATTTCAGAATGGCTTCCTCCTTCTCTATTACAAAGAGACCATATTGTTCTTCTTATTAATGAGATTACCAACTTTCCCCATCCATGAAATGCTCAAGATCCTTATTTAACAGAAGATGCCTTCACTTGCAATGATTTTGGAGTGGCTAAATTATTTCAAGATCCTCTCATCATGTCTCCTCATACATTCAACAATATTAGGATTTCACCTTCTAAAAATCCCCTTGATTCTCAAGCTTGTATTATTTATCCAACATATAATGACAACTATATCATGGCCCAAGCTCAATCTATAGATTTGAATATCTATCACTACCAAAAAACTTTAGCCCAAATCCATGCTTTTAATCAAGATGTACATACCATTTATGTGGATCGTACCTTAGATCTTGAGGGTCATGTGCCTCTTATCAATCCTCCTCTTATTGATACTCCTTACATGGTAGAATAAATTATACCTTTAAAACCTCTAGAAGTTCCTACACCTTTGGATCCAATCATTTCGTCCAATCCTTATTCTATCATTGAATCCACTGACATACCCATATTTTCTATTCCATATACTTCTTTTTCTCCAAAAATTATGCTTTATGCCAAGGAAACCGATGTCCATAAGATTCATTTTGAATATGATAAATATGGAAATCAAATTCTTGATCTTGAAGTAGATGTCAAATATTATGGTCCTCTTCCTACCTTGCCTAGAGATGAAGCTATTCTTGAGTTACTCCATGCCCAAGAACCTCAAATTCCTTGGTAACATCATAAAATTAGAAATTTTAAAACTACAACTCCTTACTTTAACAACTTCATCGCTAGCATTGATCCTAAAATAAATCCAATTTTAGACTTGCCTAATGCACCATATCACTTTCAAGATGGTAATGCCATGCTTATTGAAGAAACCACTCGCATCAAATATGTTACTCCATCTTATCTTCAACCAATTATAATTTTTTGAGAGCTTTCACCTATGGAATATGATAATTTTAACTTATTTTTTGACAAATTCCATGAATATTTCACTTGGTTTGACGAGGACAGGCCTAGAATTGACCATAGCATAGTGGTACATAATATCATTACTTATCCTAATGCCAATCCTATGAATCAAAAGTGAATACAATTTTTTCCTCAAGTTTCAAATCTATATCCCAAGGAAATCATCAAATTAATCGATGCTAAATTTATCAAACTAGTGGACTATTTTGAATGGGTGTCCAACATTATTACCATTCAAAATAAAGTCACTATGGTTATTTGAATTTGTATTGATTTCCACAACCTTAATCTTTCTTGTCCCAAGGATAATTT
Source organism: Torreya grandis (assembly GCA_037957365.1). Classification (NCBI taxonomy): domain Eukaryota; kingdom Viridiplantae; phylum Streptophyta; class Pinopsida; order Cupressales; family Taxaceae; genus Torreya; species Torreya grandis. The sequence goes on along the minus strand of JARHVA010000260.1, from coordinate 2,731,768 downwards.
CCCCTTACCTTCAATAGATTCCATCATTGATTGCATGTATGGTTATAAAATGTTATCTCTTATGGATGGCTTCTCAAGATATAATGAGATTCATATCACTCCTGAGGATGAACATAAGACTAATTTCACCATATAATGGGGCACTTATTGCTATGTCAAATTGCCCTTTGGTCTTAAAAATGTCAAAGCCACTTACCAATGTGTAATGATTCACATCTTTCATGATATCATTCACAAAATTCTTGAAACCTATGTGGATAATCTTATTTTTAAATATAAACATTGTAAGAATCATCTTTTTGATCTCTCTATCATCTTTGATCATCTCCTTAAATATAAATTTAGAATTAATCCTTAAAAATGTTTCATTAGAATCATATCTAGTAAATTGTTAGGATTCTTAGTCTCTCTTCATGATATTGATGTTGATCTTGCCAAAATTAGTGTTATCATTAACGTGCTTATTCCTCATTCTATTCTTGACATTCGTACTTATTTAGGTAAGCTTTGGGAAATTAGATGATTTGTCCCTAAAATGGCATATCGAATTCACTCTATCAATTCCATTCTCAAGAAAGGTACTACTTTATAATGGATTGATTCATGTCAAAAATCCTTTGGTAATATGAAAGAGTCTTTTCTTCATCCACCTACACTTTGTCCTCCTTCCAATAATAAACCTTTGATTATATATACTTAATCCACACCTATTTTAGTTGGGGAAATTCTTGGCCAATAAGATGATATGAGAAGAGATTATGTTATCTACTACATTAATTGAGGCCTCATCAATTATGAAACATGTTATACCAAAATTGAGCATGATTGCCTCACCATCTATTTTATGACTAAAAATCTTCAACATTACATGGTTTGCCAAACTTCTTATGTCATTGTTCATTCTAACCCCCTTCATCATTTCTTCTCTAAAGCCTTTCTTCCTAGAGATAGAACTGTCAAATGGATGGTCTTATTTATGGAATTCGATCTTCACATTGTCACACAAAAATATATTAAAGGGAAAGTCATAGATGATCAACTTGTTATATCTCCCACTATATCCACTTCTTCCCTTCAAGATGACCTTCTAGATGACAATATTCTTTATATTTAAGGTATTAATCAATTTATCTCTCTTAAGGATCACTTTCATAGCTTTAATACCAATCTTGAAGCCAATAATCTTGATGAATCTTTCACTCCCTCTAATACTACTAAACCAAATGTAGTTATCAAGGAGCTCCTTAAGATTAATGTTGGCTTGCATGAGGATACTTGGACCCTTCACTTTGATGTTGATATATGCCTTCAAAGAGCTTGTGCAGGTTGAATTCTCATGAGTCCTCTAAATAAAATCATTCCTTTATCTTTTCATTTCACCTTTGATGTCACCAATAATATGGTTGAGTACAAAGCTCTTATCTTAGGCATGAGAGCTGTTATTGATTTAGACAATCAATACCTTCATGCTTTAGGTGATTCTCAACTTATTTTCCATCAAGTTAGTGGTGATTATCAATGTAAAAGTGAGAACCTTATTTACTATCATCAAATTGTAACCACTCTTTCTAAGGACTTCATCCCTTTCACTATTGAGCTTACTCATAGAGATCAAAAATACATTGTTGATTCTCTTTCCTCTTCAACTTCTCTATTTCATCCACATCAAATTCTTTATGGTCCTTCATTTCTTACACAAATATATATATATATATATTCAACTCAACCAATGGATCTAATTATCTATCATATTGAGGTTGTTACCATTAGACAAATACCTTGGTATAAAGACATAATTCAATTCTTAGAACACCAAACTCATCCTCCTAATTTAGACTCTTATGAAAAGACACATTCATAAACAAGATTTCAAGTATGTATTTCAACATAACATCCTTTATTATCACAACATTAAAGGCACCTTAATTTTTTATGTTATGCAAGATGAGGTTCCTCCTCTTCTAGAACAAGCACATGGGGGCATTTACGGTGGTCAATGTAGTGAACATGCTACAACATGAACATGCCTACGTATAGGTTACTTTTGGCCTACTCTTGAAAATGATCCAATCAAATATGATAAAAAGTGTACTCCTTGTCAACTTCATAATGATATTATCCATTTACCTCCTTTTAATATTCAAAATATAAAATTTACTTAGCCATTTTCCACATGGGGACTCAATCACATTGGTAAAATCCCTCACTCCCAAGATGGGCATGTCTTTGTTATCACCGCTACCAAATATTTTACCATGTGGGTAGAAGTTATGCCCCTAGTTAATGTCACTGGTCCTACCATTTAAAAATTCATTCTTAACCAAATTATTTACCACTTTAGCATTTCCCATACCATCATTTCAAACAATGGTTGTAATTTAAAAAATAAACATGTTAAACAACTTTGCACTAAATTCAAAATCAATCACAAGTTTTCCATGCCTTATCATCTATAATATAATAGTCAAGCTGAGGCCACCAATAAAATTCTCAATAAAATTCTTCAAAAGATAATTTTTGAAATATGAACATATTGGCATATTCATCTTTACCTTGCACTTTGGGCCTATCAAACCAGAATACGCACTACTATAGGGGCAACTCCATTATTTCTATTATATGGTTCTAAGTCAATTTTTCCTTTACAAGTTGAGCTTCCTTATCTTTGTATATCTCTTTATGGTACTATTATTGATGAATAATTACATGAAGCTCACCTTCATTCCCTTGATCTTCTTGATGAACATCATCATTCTACCTTACAACATAACCTCCATTATAAGGCTTGCATTTCTTGACAACATAATAAACATGTTAAAGTCCACACCTTTAATGTTAGTGATCTTGTCCTTAAATTAGATTACACCCATGATAAATAAGGTAAATATGCCAAAAAATTATGGGGCCCATATTTATTTAAAGACATTCTTGGTCCAAGCACTTAACATCTTCAAACCAATGAAGGCCATGTTTTCAAAGATCCCACCAATGCCCAATTCCTTAAAAAGTACTTTGCCTAAACATTTACTTCTTTTCATGCTTTTATATCTACTATCTCAAAAAAATTATAGGTTACTTAATCATGGGTCTCTCCCTTTATAGTAGTTTCCTTCCTTTCACAAACCTTTAGTCCTCCCTTTTGGTCTTTTGGTTTCTTGATGTATCATAGTCTTCCTTATCTTCTAACATTTTCCCTTATTTTTGGCACCCATTGGGTTTTTATTTTGTGAGCTACTTTGTAAGATTGTAGATAATACCGAAAATTCCTCACAAATCACCATATTTTATCTATTTCTCTCTCATTGTTGTTGCTTTCCAATGTTTTTTGGCATATTTTGGGTTTCTTTTTGTGAGTTTCTTTAGAAGAAATCTCCCTCAAATTATATTTCACTTGCATGTAGGTACCCTCATGGTTCTCTCTTTTATGAGTTGATTTTAATATCATGGATTATTACTTTGTTATGGGTATCCTCATAAAATTACCATCCTATTTATGTTCTTGATCCTTGTTCTCAAACTTTAGATTTTGCTTCTTTTGCTAGATGAAATCTGCACAACAATCTATGTTAGCATGTTTTCTTCCTATTCCCTCTTTCTTATGATAAATAATCACACTTTACTGTCATTGTATCCCTCTTTTCCATTTGTCACATTTTTTTTTAAATTTTAAGTAATTTAAAATTTTCCATGTGTCATTCCTCTTGATTTCCCCTTCCTTTCATCTCCTCATTGGATCAAACAAGGTCAAAGTCAAGATAGCCCTTTTGTTTCACCTAGATCTATGAGACTATTAGACCTCATGCTCTTTGAAGTTTCTCTCTCTTAGAAACCTTGTCCCAAGTTTTCAAATGAAATTCATCTTTAGCACCCATGTTTGGTTTTCCAAATCAGTATGGAGGAGGAATAGAAAAATCCATCAAGAAAGTTAAAATACAAATCATTTAAAACAAAACACAATGATATCTAAAAGGAAACATACAAATATCAAAATTTAAATTCACACTAAAATACATGATTACAAGCACATCTCCTATCTCCAACCAAAGCTCAAACTCCATAGTCAACTTCACATAGAGCCAAATTCCTTTGGGGTATAGTAGGCCAATAGATTAGAATAGGGGATTTAAAAAAACTCTATGTTTCTACCTATTTTTCATGCAAATACCCAATATTCATAGTAGACCAATGACTCTATAAGGGGTCCTGAAGAACAAGGAACAAATTGTGGAGAGGTAGATCCATTTTAATTTTCATTAATTTAGCCTTCATGGGATGATCTATATACTCCATTTGTTGACCCAAGACTTGTGTGGATAAGAAAAGTTCTTCATATCCCTTAAGGTCAAAAGTTATTTTTTTTTGACAAACTTAATTTGAGTGCCTTGAATTTGATAAAGAGTTACTCTACCTTGTTTTTTCCTTCATTCTCCCCTCCACCCATTTATTTTCCCCCCTTGATGGAGAAATTTTGATTCCAAATCTATTTTACCTTCTTCTTTAACTCCTTCACCTCTTAAAAACATGCTAACATTACTTTGTTTTAGTTGTATCTATACTCAGAAAAAAATAACATGTTTGAGAAACTTTAGATTATTACTTTATTTATACCATGATTTACATTCACTAAACCTACTTTACTTTCCTTTTACCATTTATCATAATTTTTTTGTCTTATTGTTATAGACACTTGAATTTTTACCCTTCTCCATTATTGAGTTAGGTTATCTTGTTAATTATCACTTGACAATGTTTTTTTTCCATTTTATGAATCTCTTTTTCCATTGTTGAGTGAGATGTGGTTTTTTACTACCCATTCATCAATGTTGTTTTACCATTTTGTTTAGTCTTTTTCCATTTTTGTTTAACCATCCTATTTGACATGTATCCTTGGTTTGACTTTATGAGTTTGCCTTTCTTACTTGAGGATACTTTTTTTGATTTCTTTAGTATTTAGTAGCCTTGGATTTTTGGTTAACTTACTCTTGTTATTTGACTTGGTCACTTGGCCTAACATAGTACTTGTTACCCCAGCTTGCCAAATTTCTTAAGTATGTCCCATCTTCATAGCACCAATTATCTTGGATTTTCTTGCATTTGTTTGTTTTTGTTCTTTAGTTATGTATTCTTAGGTTTGCTGAAAGTAGTCTTTGCACCTTACATATCAAAAATAACAACATAGTAGATAACCATCCCATGATAAAAGTAAATTAAGGTACACATTGCATTAACTTTTTAGATTAGTTTCCATTTTTAGTCATTTAATTTTAGTTATTTTTTCTTTAAAATATTTCAAATTTTTTTTAGCATCAACATTATGTGTCCTTATGTTATTTCTTGAAGCACCATCCCCTATTACACCTTAGTGACACATGATGAGCTTTAAGTGGGGAATATATATACACATAATATTTTAAAACTTTTATCACATATTAATTCTTTACATATTGAAAGAACCCATCGAGACTTAATCTCTCTGAGTGCACACCTTAAGGGGTGTACTAGGAAAGGAGTGGGTAGACCTTTGGTGCTTCATAGGATTATTATCCCTTTTTGCCACATTATTACCAATCTGACCATACCCCAAAACCATTACCTAAGCTATTTCTCCTTCCTTTAGTATCGCTATAATTTTTTCCCCTTTCAATCCCTCCTTTCTTATATTAAAACCATTTTTGACTATCGATTGTATTGGGTTGAATAGGTTGACCCAATATAGTTTAGGGGTATTCTTTACTTTCTTGGTTTCTTAGACTTTTGGTCAACTTAGCACAAACCTAGTAAATTGTCCCTAAAACCACATTGGGTCAACTAGGTCGACCCTATACAGTCAACATTCCTAGAAGGATTTAGGGAAAGATATACCTATATATACAAGATCATTTTGATCATTAGTCATATGTATAATAAAGATTTATTATTCAATCATGCTTCTTCACAATATGCTTTTCCACTATTATACTTGAGGATACTTAGATTAATTTTATTATTTTGGAGAATATATTCTTATGGATAAGTCTTGGATGATTTGTCCTTTATTAGTGATCCTTACAAGCCACAAAAACCTCTTGTGAAGCCCATTTGTCCAAGGGAGAGATTTAGTCTCAATGGGTTCACATTTAGGTAAGTATATTCTAACTTTGTTTTCCTCTCTTTTAGTAGATAGAAGTAACATAAATGTTGGATCAAATAATATTATCTTTCATATTTTATGTATTAGGGTGTTACTCATACTTAATTTAATTGAAGTTCTCTATACATGTTTATTTCATTATTTTTAACCCCCACTTTGTGTCATAAGATTTGGTGAGTACTATATTATATTTTAATTTCTTATTATTATAATAGAGTGAATGTTTTAAACCTTATAACTATATTAGGGTTGTTGTGTGATTCTGTTAGACTATAGGCTTTGGAACCATTCCTAGCATGATGTGTTGTGATAAGTGATACAAGTGATCCCCTACTTGGGTCTAATAGATCTCCATATTGGTCATGCTCCCACTTAACAAGTTTGTCCCTAATTAGAAGTGTAGGTGTGATTTATCTTATTTAATCTAAGATTAATTTATAGACATGATGCATTTTTGATTGCATATATAAAACATCGATACATATACATAGGTAGCTCATAGAAAAAGATCTCATATAGAGAATCATATAGGTTTTTCTAAATGCATTTTAATACCTTATATCCTTTGTAGGTTGGATGATTTAGTGAAAATTGATATTACACCTAATATAACTAGCACTCAATGTTTTTGAGAGAAAGTTGGTACATCATTTTGTTTCACCATCATAGCAACAAAATTAAACATAGATCCTGGCAACAAAACCAAAAATATTGTAGAAAAGGGTGCATAGTTTCCTTAGTCAATTTTTGGATTATTAAAACCATGTGTAAACATGGGATATTCCCTTTACACTCAACATTTTACACTTAGTTATGTCAGCATAAATTCACATAAGGCACAGGCCTTATCCACTCACCTGAAGCACAATTGAGAAAGAACTAGGGCATGCATTGGGCTAATTTTACCATGGTTCAAGACATCAATTATAGAATCAAATAAGTATTTAATTATATCCATAGGTTCAATCTCTTTATGGGCTAATCTTTGTGGCCTATAGGTACAAGCCTTTGTTAAACTAAGCCTAACATCATATTGGTGCTTGAAGAGTCAAAGGGTTACTTTCCCTTTATGTACTCATAATAAACACATGATTATAGAAAATATGGGAAAACTTGGCATAGGATATATACTCATTATCTCTACATGATTATTATGACATCACCATTAATTACAAGGACTCCATTAATGACATGAACCAGAAGCATGCATAAACATTACTCAATTGAATTGAATTTATATCATTACAATCACTCTATATTTAAATAGAAATACAAAAATATATAAACTAGATAGGGTACAATTTTATGTAATAATCATCATTATTAATCAAATCTTAAATAGAGTATAGAATTCATAGCAGGAAATATGTTCACATTTATACTATTTCATGACCTAGAGGCTCACAAGTGAGCTTGGGTGATTATAAATGGAGCCTTCATGGCATCCATACCACTCTTAAGTCTAACAGAGATCAATAAATGTATAAAAGTAAATTCTAATTATCTATATCTTTGTTGATTTATCTTTACATCAACTACTTCAAACTCCTTTTACATCCTTCTGGAGTAGCTTCGACAGGGTGGAATGTGGACGTTGTATGCTAAGATGGATCCTTGGTGATCATTCCTGTTAGCTCCATCACCTTGAAAAACTAAACTAAAATTTCCATGTATTGATAATCCTATAAGATCCTTGAATATCTAGGAACCAGTTAACCACTTGTTAGCCAGCACAAGTATGTGTTATAACCTCTAGCTAGTGGCAAAATGCCAAAATGTCATCATTAAGCAAAATGATTACCTCATACTAATGTGGATGCCATGCTAGAATGAATCCAAGACTTACAAAAATAATGGGCCTAATAAGAGGGTATGAAGGGAATTGAGGAAGTTGGATCCATTGTAAAAGACCTCATTTAATGTACAAAACACTTTATCTCTCTCTCAAACCCTAACTATCAAACTGAGGTAATATAAATGAGTATTTATCAATTCAACCAAGTATTAATTTGAGATTATTGATCCTATATTGGTATTTAAAGGGTATTATATACATTCTAAGATCACTCTCTAATTACCAACTTGCTTTCATCAATGCTTATACACTACTATAAGGAAAAAATTGATCCCTTATAGTTTTGTAAGGGTTTAAGATCACTAAAGTTATTAATGATTTTTCATAGAGCATATCCCTTAAAAAAAATTAGGATAATTTCAATAGAATAAGGTCTAATATCAACCCATAAGTGTACTAGAGCCAACCCTTCTTCCTCTTCATGAGCTAAGCATCTAAAAGTGGCCCTCACTAGCTTGCAAGGAGCTCAATGAAGGATATGAAATGATTTTTATCTTATTTAGACCTATTAATTCTAAAAAAACATGATATAACTCTAAACACATTAAATTTACCTAACACAATCTATTTTTGACCTAAAATAACCATTTCCACATTAAAAACTTACTTTATAAGCCCTTGGTAAGTACACTACTATATTATATTTCAGTTTCTTAGACTTTAAAATGTTCCACCACTTTTTGTATGTTGAAAATGACTTAGACTAACATGGAAAAGGAATAAAACACCTTGACATATATTGGAAACATGTTAAAGACATCATAATGCACTTGATCCTTATAATTTATAATAGGTAACCATTACCTAAATTTATCCAAAAATACCTTAAGCCATGCTAACACTTTATAAAGGGTCAAATAATGAACATTAGTTAATCATTTGAGGACTACGACTTTATCATTTTGACTATACCACCTTAGTAAACTTTGAAAACCACTATGAATAGTAAAATAATCAATAATGGGAGACCAACCATGACCAATACAAACCCTCTCAAAAGGTTACCCATAAGGTTAGGAGTATGAAGACCAAAGATTTAAATTATAATCACTCATGGTGGCCAATTTTATCTAAGAATAATGATTTAGGAACTATCCATTCACAAGCAATAGGAGGTCATTACCGTTAAGATCCTTGAGGTGGAATTCATTTTGTCCAAGTAGTTTATAAATTTGATATAGGTAAATCCATTACGGGTCAAACTTTAAGTGTTAGTCTTTCTTTTCATGGAATTTATCCCATTCTAGTACTAAGTTATAGATATTTAAGAAATTCAAAATCACCCTCTTATAAAACCACTTTTTGAATATACCATGGTGATTACTAAAATTATGGAGGTCTTCTTCTCAATCATCTTTTAATTGGATTATGTCTAACATCCTTCAGTCTACCTTCTCCATGACTTCCATGTATTATTTCATAAATTTATAATTAGGTAATCTGTGGGTGATTGGGAAGACAAGATCTAACCTATACACTAGTAAAAAAGGTGAAAATTTGAGGGCCTATTTATATTAGGTAAGATCATCTCAAAGGGTGTATTTTAAAATAGGGTGTCATTCCTAGGGCTTCTTCTCTATAGATTTCCTAATCACATCAACCAAGTTAATATTTATAGATTATACCAAACCATTCCCTTGTAGGTAGTATTTGGATGATAATATTAAAGTGACTCTATGTTCATTAACCCATTTAGTAATCTCTATAGACTAGAATTTAGTTATATTGTCATAGAATAACAACATAGGTGTGCTAAATCATGTGATTGTGTTTATCTTCAACAAAATTGATCACCTCTTTGGTGGTGATATTATTGATAGAAGTGGCCTCAATATACCTTGTGTCATAATAAGTATCCATAATCATGAATTTGTGTCTAGATGAGGAATTTGGATTGATAACTCCTATGAAATCCATCCCCCACTAAACAATCAATTTTCCCTTAATAATAAGTTGCAACAACATTGTTACATGAACTTCCCATTCAAAAAAAGTTTAGCACTAGCAACATGAGCACACATGGGTATGTACATACTTAAATATAATGGGCAAATAATAGCCTTCTCATAGGATATTATTTTCTATTAAAATCCTAGAGGGGTGGCCAATACATAATTTATCATGCAAATTAGTCATAACATACTTGGCCTCATGTTTAAATATGTATTTGAGATAGATGAATTTATAATTTTTTATATAAATAAACCATTTATTAAGCATGTAATGAAATAATTTTAATCTAAGGTCCTTTTTTGAGTCTAGTTAAATCTAGGGGGTGGACTTCTATATAGAAGGTAGTGGGTGACCAGAGCAAACCAATATTAATGAAGCACTTTTGCTTGGTCCACATGATGTAACATAATTTGAAGTTCAATTTATGTGATCATCTAAATGATATCCATCATTGAACAAGCTTAGTAGGTCTAATATCTAGATCATAATCTTATAATTTGGCCATCCACCAACCTCAACACTCTTCCAATTCATTTTTCCCAAGCATAAGCTTTATTCTTGAGACTGAGATAATGGCTTGCACTATATTCTTAAGAATGTACTGCTTGACTTTATTCACCACCATGAATAGGGAATAATAATATTTATCTAGCATAAAATAATTTATCTCTACATCCTTGAGATTTTTTCTCATGAAATAAATCATATGTTCTTCCCCATTATACTTTTTAGTGAATACTACAACAATGGTATGCTTAGAAATAAAAGAGTAGAGCTAGAAGACCTGGGTGTATTCCAAGCTTATCAGAACTAGGTCCTACATGATGGAATATTTGATGTCATATAAGGCCTTCTTAGATTCAATGTTCCAATCTAATTTAGATTCCTATTTGAGAATAACATTCAAAGGTTTAACAATCCCAACAAATCTAGAAATAAATTTACACATGAAATTGATTTTCCCAAAGAAATATTTTTAATTATTTTTACTATTCAGGAGAGGTATTTTTCAAATAATGTTAGCACATTAAAGGTTAAAATATATACCTTACTTCATTATAATGTGACTGATAATATTACCTTCAATAACACCAAACACATTTTTTGGGGTTTAAATAAATACCATACCTTCTACACCTCGCAAATATCTCTTACAAGTGATAAATGTGATATGTCCTATATTTGCAGAAAGTAGTCAAATCATACATATATAACAATGAAATTTCCTATCAGAACTTCAAATGAAAAGTCCATGGCTCTCTAAAAATTGGTTCCTACATTGATAAATCCAAATTGCATCCATTTTTATGAAAAGTAATCTACTTCATTGTAAATTTAGTTTTGGTTTGATCTTATGGGTTGATGAGAACTTGGTTGTATCCTAAGAATCCATCCAAAAAGGACATCATTTGAGATCCAATCACCATCTAAATTACTTTTTTGAAGTAAGGCAATGGTTAATTATCTTTATTAGAGTCTTTTTTCATATTATAAAAGTTCACTCAGATCCAAATCTCTCTATTTTTATTAGAGATGATTACCATATCAGCTACCCAAGTGGAGTGATGGAATAGTAAAATTATTCCCACTAATAAGAGATTATGAACCTCTTTAAGTATAATTAGTTATATAATTGGGTTCAATAGTCTATAAATTTTGATAAAAATACTTTGATATGGTTTGAGGGGAGTAATATGGTTTATCACACTCGGGTCAAGCATCTTGAGATCTCTATAAGCTTAGGTGATTACATCCATGTATCTTAAAAACAACGTTTTGAGTTGCTCAACTTCCTCTAATGTACATTTGATGCCAATGTTAATAGTCTATGGGTGTTCATGGGACCTAAGGTTGATAGTTATGAATTTCATGTCTTGGTACCTTAGCTTTTCAGAGTGTTGTTTAGACTTATCAAGGTCGATAAATCACTCCAAAGAAATCATGCCATTTGGGACTCAATTTTGTTTAAGGTTCATAACACCATCCCAATCATAGTTGACATATTCTAGGTCATGTCTCTCTTTCTCATCAATTATGTGGGCTTTAAATACCTTAATATTTTTGAGGAATTATATAATATTATGGTTGTCTTTGAAGACTTCAAATTTTTTGACATTATCTAGGATAGATGGGTAAGGGATCAAATTGATAAAGAAATTATGTAATTCCATGTCATCTAGAGGTGTCAAATTCCTAAAATAAGTTTATAGTGAATTAGCCAGTTGATTTTCCTTAAATTGTTTTCACTTGGATTTACACCCTTTGAGGATATGTCTTAGCTCTCCTCATCCATGTGGTATAATTAAAACACCTCTAGGCTATGAGTAACCTAGGAATGAAGTGAATCTCTAGATAGGGATAGCTCCCTTGATGTACCACTTGTAGTTCACTAATACACCTATGCTTGTAAGGAAAAGGGAGATAAAACTAAAAGTAAACTATCCTAAAGGAGGTGATAAACCAAATTGATTGATGACAACCAACTAGATTCATGTCACACATGAGATCAAGAGATTAACTAAGCATGCACTTCTCTAATCTGAATATTCTCACATCAGTATTTCATTATGAGGTTTTGATGAATGTTTAGGCTAGGAAGATTAGACATGAGGACTAGAATGACACTATTTAAATAGACTAAGTCACTCAACCTTGACACTTCATAGAACACATCACATGACCTATAAGAAGAAGCTTTTAAGCTATAAATAGGTGAGAGAATGAGTCAACAATGCTAAGGAAACAATAATAATCACTAAGAAAGATCAATCATTCAAGTGAAAACACTATGAATAGTCATATAAGAGGTAAAAATTAGTATTGTTTATTGATACATGGTAAGTAAATGAGTAGGGCTTCACCATACTCAAGTGGAGAATATTTTATAAAGGCTAAAATGGCTAATTCTTATAGAACTTGAGAGAGAGAAGAGAAGAAAGAAGTCCAAAGGTCACAAGGACAATTTTCAAGCTGATAAAAGGAACCAAATGTTCATGAAAAGATAATGTGAAATTTATTATGCAAATTAAAGAATCGCAAGTGTCAATCTAAAGCATGAAACTCTTGAAATGTGGCATGAAATTCCCATTACTATCTCAAAAACTTATCTTCATCGTTCACCCTTATTTAAACATCCTAAAACTAACTAGGTATAGGTTTAATTATTTTAATAAGAGGGAAGGGTTGTATTCATGCTTCTCCATGCATTGTTTATATTCTTAATCACTTAGATTCCTCTTAAAGTGAGCCACCACTACCTGTAGTAAAAGAAAACTCTTATTTCACACACCTTGCACACTTGGCTTCCAAAATGGCTTCATTTTCTCATTGAAATACATATAATTGAGTTTATGACACTTTTAAATACCCTACATGGCCATATATTTCTTAGGTACACCTTAAATATGATTCCACTTGAAGTTTTCACACTTTTCACTATCGTGCTTATTATGCTAATTTTGACTCACTAAGATAAATCACCTCATAAGAACCCTTATGATTTTTTATAAAGAATGAGATGGAAATTATGGTTATCCCAAGTCCTAATCCATCTCCTAAAGTTTGTTGCATCTCTTGAGAGTCCTTAGAACCTACATAATGCATAAAATAATCAAAATAACCAATTTTGTACCCTATTTGTATATATAGGCAATGACTCAATTAGATGGAAAGGGTATTTTTAGAGTCATATATAACCTCCAAAATATTTCCATGCCATTCTAGTCCATTTGGATACATTTCCTTCCTTAGTTTCCCAATTGGGTCCTTATCTAGGGTTTGTAAGGGTTTTGAGTACTTTAGGCTCTTAAGCTTCATTCATGAAGATTAGACATTGAAACTACCAAAAAAATACACTATATTAAATTTTAAGACCTCCATAAACCTCCATAAACTTATTGGATCTCCATGCTTAGCTTTATAGAATATGTGAACACTCAAATTTGCCCTATCGAGCTCTTTTATCCATTCCCTGCAAGTTTGAATTGGTCTTGAGCCAAAATTGACATTATTTGTGGATTTTATGCAAGTTATAAGCTTATAAACATCTAAAATAACCTCATAATCATTTTTTAATACATTGGAGTGCTCTACCAAGGTTTTAAGTTAAATTGACCTTTCATTTGGGTTCTAGGCTTAATCATGCCTAATAGGTCTAACTGTAACCCTTGTGGTCTAAGCCTCCTTGTTGAGTTCCCTCCTTCTATGAGAGGCATTTCATTTTTTTTTCAAGTTTTATTCAACCTCCCACACCTCCTTGGAATTTATAATCAACTTCTGGGCTACTTTTCATCCCTACTTTCCAAACTACAAGGTTTATGGACAAAGGGAGTGCCCTCTATCTGAGACAAAATAGATGGCACTCCCCTATTTTCTTAGACAATGGTGATTATTGGAGGATATTTTAAAATATATTAACATTATACATACAATATTTCAATATTTTATTAGTATTTTATTCCCCTCAAATGCATTGAATCTTAAGACAAACTTGTGGAGTAGTTGACTATCTGTAGGGTTTGGGATATAGGTTATACATTGCTTGTTGTGATTAAATTATATGAATGATTTTAATATTATGAGATACTACTTAATCCTCTCTGATCATGATTGATGTATTCATAATTTATTCATCACTTTTTAATTCTATGTACCCTTACATACAACTTGAACTCATAAGACTGTGTGTAGGATTTGACTATGTTTTGCTCTAATACATCATACCTATAGGTGATCCTATATGTTTTAAGCTTGATATAATGCCTAAAACATTTATTGAAACTTTAATTATCATTTAAAAATTATTTCAACTCAGTTATTCACCTTGATATTATGAAATACTAATACCTATATGACATGTTTCATTTCATTGTCTACCTACAGTTGACTGTGTAGGGGTCCTGTAGGTGGATTTTATCCCTAAAAATTATGTTATGAAAACCATGGGGACCATATATGGTATTAGGAATAAATTTTTTGGATTTTAAATTTATTTCACCTATTGAATCTCCATGCTTAAGCCTTGGTCATAGACTATATCTATCTACAGTCAGTTGTAGGTGTATAAATTTGGGATTAGGCACACCTATAGGTGGGTATGGGACCCAAAGCACAGAATTGTAACCTTATTTAAATTAACCTTTGATCAATAAATCTATCTTAAACCATCTAAAATCATTCAATCATAGAGGCGTGGTTTGGTATTACAACATTGGGTGAAGAGTCTATTTGGGCTCAAATTTATAGGTGATCACTGCCTTGGTTTAGTGCATAAAGTGCAACTTTGGGCTTCCCAACAACCATCCTAATTAATTAATATACCCTCAATATTTTTCTTGGATATTTTCACATGTGGGGGATCTAATTAAAATTCATTTAGATTCATCAAAAGTTTTTGTGACCTTGTTATATGACTTTGGCAAAATGTCCTGGACTTTTATTTTCACATTTTAGGGATTTGATTCTTAAACACATCCTCTTCACCTTTGATCACGACTTATCATTATCACTTATTAATCTCAGGCCTCAATAATGTTTTCCATACTATCAAAAAATCCTAAAAACCTCATGAAAGCCTCTAAATATATCAAAACCTCTCTAATCATCATTTTTAGCTTTCTACTAGTGCCACCTATAGGTGGTCATTCCAATGTATACAAGTAGTGGGTAGAGTTAGAGTGATTTGCATAATATTCTTCCTTCATATCAAATTGGTATATCCTCATGTTGTTGAAATGAAAACTTGGGATATTTCAAAGCTCAAGACAAGCTGTCACACCTCCTTTTCAACATTGAAACCTTCCTTCATGGCACTTGTGTATGCTCATTCATGGTTGACTATGTATAAATGTATCATTAACTATCATCAAGTTAATTTTATGCTACTTAGGGTGTTAAATATGACTATTCATATAAAAATAACATGGAAAACACCTTTTAGAGTCTCTATTGCTCATCTATAAATGTGATTAGAGCTCAAATGCCATGGTTGTAATTAAGAGCAAGCAAAAAGTTGACTATGAGCTTAGAATGACTGAGTGTGTGATCAAGGTCTGATGTATAAAGTTACAACATGGAAGGTAGGTGGTATTTCTGGCATTGAAACATTTAAAACATCATATTTCATTCATATGGATCCCTTTCATAGAATATAATGTTTTCTAAGTGGTGAATTTGACTACCATTCTAGCTGGAACATCAACCTAAAAATTGAGCTAATTATCCCATAATATATTTTTCAAACATGAAACTAATCATGGAAATAATTAGAGGATAGGTCCAAAATTCTTTGTAACCAATCTCACTAGATGGATTGTACGGATTTATCCAAACCAAAGCAAAATCTATAGGGTACATAAATTAATAAGTAAATTGGATAGGTCAACTTCTTAGGAATGGTTCATAAATCACAATTCACCATTATTATGAAACTAAACATAAAATGGAAGCTAACTGAGTGTATAATACGCCCCAAGATCAATTTATCTAACACATCTCCTATTGACCATACCAAGTACAAACCTATTGACTAGTTCTATGTGCATGGAAGGGTGAAGAAGGAACATAATGGTTTTAGCTCAAATTTGACACTTCCATAACACTTCAAGCATGGAAATGGGTCTGAGGAATATGAAGAGACATTCCATGACCATTTTCCATGTGTCACCTTTCCTTACGGACTATATAAG
The DNA here is from genome assembly GCA_037957365.1 of Torreya grandis. Classification (NCBI taxonomy): domain Eukaryota; kingdom Viridiplantae; phylum Streptophyta; class Pinopsida; order Cupressales; family Taxaceae; genus Torreya; species Torreya grandis. Next base: position 2,715,144 of record JARHVA010000260.1, on the reverse strand, counting down.
TGCCAAACTCCTTTTTCCAAGAAAACTGCTCTTTCTTCTAAAGAACCTACCACTTTTCAATTAGTAACAGGTACTTAAGACTTATTAAGAAATGTGGGGAATGACATCACCTTTTAAAACCTTAAAACTTCCCAAGAAGGACATGCAACTCATTTAATGCTCTATTTTGACCCCCAAAATGACTAAAAAAGACATACATATTGAAAATGACCCAGACCAAGGCTAATGTGACATGAAATAACATCAAATGACCTATAATAAACCTTATTAAATAATAATACACCCCTTAAAACATCTAAAGTTCATATTTTTACCTATAGGGGTCCCAATTTAACCTATAAGGTCAAATTTGGTCAACAAATTAGTGACTCATAGGGGTAGCATTCCTACCATGCTAACTAGACTAATAGCCTTATTAGTCTAATGGGCTTAGGGATTCATTCAAAGTATAAAACATAACAATAAGAATTTTAAAAATTACAACAAGCTTTTATCAAAACAAGACCAATTGACTACCTCAATGATACAAAATAAATGACACACACAAAACAAAGCAAACAAACTAATATGACACACACATATATGCTCAAAGCACTTAGGTAAATTAGAAAATAAATCAATATGTATAAATAACAACTAAGTATAATTCCTTTTTAGGATCAAAAGGAAAGTTCCTTGAATATTCTTCTTCATGATATGAATCATAGTACCAAGCATGTTACTCTTTGGATTGGATACTTGATAGATTAGACCTATTTCCTAGCACTTCACTTACTAGGATCTCAAGTAGACCATCTTAAAATTAATCTCCAATGTAAATGCATTCCTCTTTTCCTTGTACACATACCTCATACTACTTCCCACTCTTCATCTCACGATCTACTTGCATCTTATTTATAGGCATGATTTCAAGAGGATTAGTTTCTTATTCTTTGGAAGATTGAGGCCAATATAAGCTTGTTTTAGCCTTCAAAGGCTGGGGTGAATTTTTTTTATGGCTCATATATGACATTTTTTAAATTTTCATCTTGCTTACCATCACTTAGAATCAGATCTAAGGAAGTTGTAGACCCCTTGAGAGACTCAAACTCATTGCAAATGATTATAAACCAATGCCACAAGTCCTTAAATTCTCTTTGATCAACATTATGAAGGGGAAAAATAAGAGAATATCTTTCATCCTCTTATTTATATTCCAAAAGGACTTCATCCAATATTTCTTCTTTGGCACAAGGAAGGTATTCTTCATTATCAACACAATAAGAAGACTCAACACAAGGACTCATTTCTTCTTTAAAATTTGGAAAATATTAAGGAATCTCAAGTTGTATATCAACTATTATAATCTAATTTTGGTTCTCAGGGGTTATAACATCCTCAATTTCCTTCTCCTTCTTGGTGATACCAAGACTAGGCATCTTGTAATCAAGTGACTTATCCCAATGAGGATACCAAGGATCTATGTTTTCTTCAAGCAAAAGTTTTGAATTCTTCTCAACCAAATGCTCCTCTTTAGGTTCTCATACCCAAAGTCCATCAAGTAAAAGTTTTATGGGGTGAGGATAAGATAAACTAGTTGGTGAAGGTGGCACATAGAACTCAACATCAGATTGAGAATGAATTGTAGGGGATCCTTTTGGGAATTCTTGAGGAAGGGAAGGAAAACCTTGGGCTAAAATAGATTTTTTTCTTCCTTCCATTTTAACATCACTTCATTAAAATCTGATTCATCTTGATCACTCTCTTGAGGAAGGTTATATGGGGTGTGTTTAGGCATAGGATATTCTTTTATCTCTAAATCTTTAATCACACTTTGACTCAAAATTTTCATTATTGACTCTAAATCTTCAATCTGCTTGGCTAGGTTCTCTTGGAAAAGTATCTCTTGAAGTTGATAGGAATCATCATGAGGATAAGGATTATAATAGGGATGATATTTAAAAAAATATTTCTCTTGAGGAAGGGTGGGAGGATCTTGCATAAGATCAAGCTCTTTCTTAACTTCACACTTTTTATCAAGGATTTTATCCCCTTTATTTCCATATTATTCCATTACCTTATTCTAGTTAAGGCTTTTATGATTACTATTCTCTTATTGATATGGTGATTCAATTTTGGGAGTGGATGAATTGCTTAAGAAACTTGGGATCTCCTTAGGCTTGGATTCTCCACCTTATCTCCAACTTGGGATTTCATATGTAGAATTCTCTTCTTGAGGTGGGGATGTAATGGGAGAGGGAAATGAGGTCTTAGATTTCACATCCTTTGTTAATAAGATAGACTAATTCATTTTCTTATTGGAAAAATCAATCTGCCTATCAAAGGGTTTGCTTCAAAAATAAGGTTTGTATTTCCAACTCTCTCTTTTAGTTGATTGGGAAAAGGATGACTTTAGTAAGATTGATTAGGTTCATGAGTAGTAATCATGTAAGGTTGTTTTCAATATTGGGTAAGTGGATATGAAGGATGATAGATTTGGTGAGGATTATCCTCATGAATTATTATCTTATCTTCTAAGGATGAAACTAGGCCACTCACATCTAACATCTCACTTGCGAGCCTTTGCCAATTTTATCTCTCAATAGGTGCCCACACTCTTTTAACTAGATCTAATACATATCTCACCTTGTGAATGAGATGAATAGGAATATATTGACCATGTCCCCTTTATGTTTCAAGATCCAACATGTACCTCTCATACCCCAAGAGAGTTTGCTTGAAAGTTGAAATATACTTACTTGAGAAGTGACTAGGTTGACTAGGAAGAGCAAGATATTGGGAAGGTTGATTATAGAACTAATATAATTCATGAGAAGGAAGATAAGGGTCATATTGGAGTTGGTAAGGATCATGCCAAGGATGATAAGAATCACACAAAGGCTAATAGGGAATGTCATAAGCTTGAGATATCTCACCAACTTATGTAAAATAGTACTCAACATTAAAACCAACCATGAAACTTCATTGAGAAGCAAGAACACAAAGAAAAATTACTGATAATATTAAAAAGGAAAACCTAGGCTACTTTACTAGATAATGTAACTTTGGAGTCACTATTGATGCTTGAATATATGTCTCTAAAAGTTGATGTGTTGAAAGACAACACCAAAAATCTTTCAAATTATTAGACAACAAGTCCTACCAGGTATGCCAAAAAATATTGTCACTTGTATTTTCACCCTTTGAGGATATGTCTTAGCTCTCCTCATCCAAGTGGCATAATTGAAACACCTATAGGCTATGGGTAGCCTAGGAATGAGATGAATCTCTAGATAGGGCTATCTCCATTAATGTACCACTTTTAGATCATTAATACATCATTAATACACCTATACTTATAAGGAAAAAGGAGATAAAATTGAAATTAATCTATCCTAAAGGAGTTGATACACCAAATTGATTGATGACTAATAACTATTTAACTACATGTCACACATGAGACCAAGAGACTCAGAATACACTTCTCTAATTTGAATCTTCTCACATCAATATTTAATTATGAGGTTGTGATGAATGTTTAGGTTATGAGGACTAGATAAGAGGCCTATAATTTCACTATTTTAATAGGTTTTCTCACTCAACCTCAAAAATTCATAGAACACTTCACATCCTACAATAAGAAGCTTTCAAGCTACAAATAGGTGAGAGAATGAGACAATAATGCTAAGGAAACAATAGTCATTACTACGCAAGATAAATCATTAAAGTGAACACACTATTAGTAGTAATCAAAGAGGTAAAAATAAGTAGTATTTATTTATCCATGGTATAAAAATGAACAGGGCTTCATCATACTCAAGTGAAGCATATTTTACAAAGCCCAAAATGGCTAGTTCTTAGAGAACTTGAGAGAGAAGAGGAGAAAGAAGTCCAAAGGTCACAAGGGAACTTGTCATGCTGAGAGAATGAGATAAATGTGCATGAAAATAGAATTTTAAATTAATCATGTAAATTTAGGAAGTACAAGTGTCAAGCCAAGGCATTACACTCTTCAAATATGGCATGAAATTCCCTTTGCTAGCTCAAAAAAATGTCTTCATCATTCACCCCTATTTGAACGTCCTAAAACTAAGGATAGGTATAATTATTGGAATAATATGGAAGGAATGAAAACATGATTTTACATTAATTAGTTTCATTCCTAATCACTTGGATTCCTTTAAAAGTGAGCCATCATTGCCTACAGTCAAAGAAAACTCCTCTTTAACACACCTTGCACACTTGGATTCCAAAATGGATTTATTTTCTCATAAAAATCCATAAAATGGAGTGGATTAAACTTTTAAATACCCTCTATGGCCTTATATTTCTTAGGTACACCTTGAATAGGCTTCCAATTAAAGTTCTCACACCTCTCACTATCTTGCTCACTATGCCAGTTCTGACTAGTTGAGATGAAGCAGATGGTAGGAACACTTATGAGTTTTTATAAATCATGATATTTACATTAGGAGTTATCCCAAGTCCCAGTACTTCTCTTAAAGTTGGTTTCATCTCTTGAAATTCCTTAGAACCTACATAATGCACAAAATAGTCAAAAGAACCAATTTTATACCCTGTCCATATAGATAGGTAATGTATTAATTAAATGGAAAGGTTATTTTAGATCCCTATAAAACCTCCAACCAAATTCCATGCCATTATAGTCCATTTGGATACATCTTCTTCCTTGGTTTCACAATCAGGTCCTTATTCAAGGTTTGTAAGGGTTTTGAGTGCTTTAGGATCTTAAGATTCATTCATGAAAATTGGACATTGGAAATACCAAAAAATTACACTAGAGAAAATTTTGAGACTTTCATATCCATAAATGTCTTGGATCTTCATTCATAGATTCAGCTAATATGTGAACACTCAAAGTTTCCATATCAAGCTCTTTTCTTTATTCCTTGCAAGCTTGAATTGGTATTGAGCCAAAAATGGCCTTATTTATGTCTTTTATAAAATGTATAAGCTTAGAAACATTTTTAATGACCTCATAAACACTTTATAATACATTGGAGTGCTCTGCCAAGGTTGTAAGTTGAACTAACCTTTCATTTGGGCTTTGGGCTTAATCATGCCTGATAGGTCTAACTGTAACCCTTGTGGTCTAGGCCACCTTGTTGATTTACCTCCTTCCATGAGAGGTATTTCATGTTTTTTAGGTTTTATTCAACCTCTCACACCTCCTTGTAAGGTCTAATCAACTTTTAGGCCACTTTTCATCCCTAATTTCCAAAACTATAAGGTTTATGCACAAAGGGACTACCTTCTATCTGAGATAAAATAGAGGTCACTCCCCTATTTTCTCAGATAATGGTGATTATTGAAGGATATTATACAAGATATTAACAATATATATATATATATATATATATATATATATATATATATATATATATATATATATAATATTTGATTATTTTATCAAGATTTTAAACCCCTCAAATGCATTGAATCATAAGACATACTTGTGGAGTAGTTGACTGTCTATAGGGTTTGGGATATAGGTTGTATATTACTTATTATGAGTCCATTATATGCATGATTTTCATATTATTAGAGACTATTTAATACTCATTATCATTATGGATCTATTCAAAATCCATTCATCACTCTATACTTCCATGTACCCTTACATACAACTTGAACTCACAAGACTGTGTAAGATTTGATTGTATTTTACTCCAATGCATCATACTTATAGGTGATCTTGTATGTTTTAAGCTTGAGATAATGTATACAACCTTTATTTAAACCTCCATGATCATTCAGTAATTATTTTGATTCATTTTTTCAACTTGACCTTATGAAATACTAACACCTAGATGTTATGTTTCAGCTCACAGTCTGCCTACTGTCACCTATAGTTGACTATGTAGGGTCTTGTAGGTGGGTTTTATCCCTAAAAAATGTGTTATGCAAACCATGGGGAAACTTTGAGGTATTATGAATAAATTTTTTGGATTTTAAATTTATTTTACCTATTAAATCTCCATGTTTAAACCTAGGTCATAGATTGTATCTATCTATAGTCAGCTATAGGTGTATAGTTTTGGGATTAGGCACACATGTGTGTGTAGGTGTGTATGGGTCCCAAAGCATAGAATTATAATTTTTTTTAAATGACCCTTGGATTAATAAATCTATTTTAAACCACTTAAAATCATTAAATCATAAAGGCATGGTTTGGTATTGCAACATTGGGTGAAAAGTCTATTTGGGCTCAAACTTGTAGGTGATCACTGCCTGAGTTCGGTATATAAAAGTGCAACTTTGGGATTCCCAAAGACCATCCTCATTAATTCATATTCCCTCCATATTTTTCTTATCTCTTTTCATACATGGTGGCACCAAATCAAAGTCATTTGGATGCATCAAAACTATTTATGACCTTGTTATATGACTTTGGCAAAATGTCCTAGACCTCTATTTTTATGTTTTAGGGGTTTGAACTATGAACACATTCTCTTCACCTTTGATCATGACTTCCCATTCTCACTTATCAATCTAAAGGCTCAATCATATTTTCCATACTATCAAAAAATAATAAAAACCTCATGAAAACCTCTAATTATATCAAAATGTCTCTAATCAACATTTTTATATTTTTGCAAGTGCCATCTGTAGATGGTCATTCCAATGTATATAGGTAGCGGGAAAAATTAGAGTAATGTGCATAAGATTCTACCTTCATATTCAACTGGTATCTCCTCATGGTGTTTAAATGAAAACTTAGGATTTTTCCAATCTTAAGAAAATCTATCACACCTCCTTTTCAATGTTGAAACCTTCCTTCATGGCACTTACATATGTTCATTTATGGATGATTATGTATAGATGTATCATTGACTATAATCAAGGTCATTTTGTGCTACTTAGGGTATTGAATATGACTATTAATACAACAAGAACATGACAAAAACCTTGTATAGTCTCCATTTCTCATCTATAAACATGATTAGAGCTCAAACACCATGGCTATAACTGAGATCAAGCAAAGAGTTAACTGTGAGCTTAGCATGACTGAGTATGTGATTAAGGTCTGATGTTGCAAGTTATAACATGGAAGGGAGGTTTTATTTATTGAATTTTAACTTTTAAAACATCATATTTCATTCATATGGATCCTTGATAGGGAATACAACCTTCTACAAGTAATGAACTTGATTGTCATTCCACCTAGAACATCAACCTATCAACTAAACTAATAATCCCATAATATATTTTTCAAACATGAAAATAATAATTTGAATCATGATATAATATGGATTAAACTATCTAGAACCAGTATTCATAGCTTTATTAGATGGAATTATCCAAACCAAAGTAAAACTTATAGGGTGCACAGATTAGCAAGCAAATTAGATAGGTCAAATTATTAGGAATGGTTCATAAGGAAAAGGTCACAATTATTTTTTGATCAAACATAAAATGGAATATAAATAAGTTTATAATACACCCCCAAGAGAAATTTGTCTAAAACCTCCCTTGTTGGTTGTACCAAGTATAAACCTGTTGACTAGTTTTGTGTGCATAGAAGGGTGAAGAAGGATTAAAAGGTTTTAGCTCAAATTTTACATTTAAAGAGTAAATAAAGAATTAAAATGTTTTTTATTAATATTAATAGACATTAAATGACCTTATCTCATATTTCACCTTTCCTTATGGGTTGTACAAGTGCCAAACTCTTTTTTTCCAAGAAAATTGCTCTATATTTTGAAGAACCTACCAATTTTTAGTTAGTAATAATTACTTAAGACTTATTAGGACACATAGGTCATTAAATCACATTTAAAAACTTAAAATTTCCCAAATAAGTTTTATAACTCATTTAATGCTCTATTTTGACCCCTAAAATGACTTAAAAAGACATAAATATTGAAAATGACTAAGACCAAGGTTAATGTGACATGAAATAATATAAAATGACCTATAATACACATTATTACATAATAATAGACCCCTTAAAACATTTAAGGTTCATTTTTTTACCTATAGGGGTCCTAATTTACCCTATAGGGTCTAATTTGGTCAACAAGAATAGGAATAACGTTGAAGGTAGTAAACATCTCTATCAGATCCCACACCCTATTTTTATATTTCCTCAAGTAGGATATTTTGAATTTTAATTTACTCTTGACTTGGTTTATTACCAACTTATAATCACCAAACACTTTTATGTCGTTGACCCTATGTTTTAGGGCTAGTTACAGCCCAAAGACCAAGGTCTTGTATTTGGCCAAATTATTAGTATAGGGAAATTGAAGTCTATAAGTGGATAGGTGTCACTTTACTTGTGGGTAAAATAGAATTATTCCTATCCCAAAAACTTATTTACTCCAAGCCCCACCAAATAATAGGTACCATAAATCTAGCATCTCAAGATTATTACCTATTTTATGCTTAGTTGGTTCCATAGATAAGGTGTACACTCCTAGGTCTGAGGATACTAAGTTCACCTTCTCATTAATGAAATTATATCCTATGATGATGTGTTTCATCCTAGGTTCTCTATCTAATATTATTTTATTGGTTATACCTCTCCAGTTTAGCTTTATATGAGAAAAGTCACTATCTATGTACCCATTCTAGGCTTTAGACCAATTCCTACTGAGAATCATCTCATAGGATTTACAAATTTCTACTACCTAGATGTCTATGAACTACTGGATCCTAGGCTTAGACTCTAGCTGAATATGGACATTTAAAATATCACTAATTACCTTAATCTTAGACCACCACCTTGTTATATTTGATATGGATTAACCCTAATTTATCATAAATTCTAGAAGGCATCACATTAGCCAAAACTCTTGAGTTGACTAAGCAATTATACAAATTCTTCCAAAATAGTTTGATAGTGAGAAGACAAGGGGGAAATTTATCTTTTTTTCTAATGGATGATAACATTGGTATGGGTAGCCTTTTGTATTGACTAGGTTGGATTCTCTATAAGTGAATTCAACATAAGTTATCTTTGTTCATTGATCTAGGTGAGTTCATGAAGTGTGTTATTTTATTTTATTTTCTTCATGTCCTCTAATATGTTATACCCCACCTTATTCTAAACTATTTGGGTATATGTGGGAACCTTTAAATCATTTTGCCTTGATGGTAGTGGGTCATTTTAGGCCCTATGATTGGTAGGGGTGGCACCATTATTTAGAGGAGTAGAGGTGGTAATGGGTTGTTAGATGTCATATTTTGAAGGGAATAATTAATCATTTGGAAATAATAAAATGAATGGACCTCACTAGTACTCTCCTTTGAACCATTTTATTCCTATTAGGGAATTCCATAGTCTCTAATTCCATCATGGTTCTTGTGGGTCTAGTAGTGTTAGAGGCTTCTAGGTGGTTTAGGATCACCTCATATTCTTCCATTTCTATTTGGAAGATGTCTAATGTGATACAAAACTCTATACAATTAATTTTTTAATGTTAGAATATGTTGTGCACCCAAAACTAGTTTGGGAGGAATATCTCATAGATATTAATGTTAGTTAAATTGTTAGGTGATGGATCTACGTGATTATTGGGGCAGTTATAATATCTATTCTAACTTTGGTAGGTGAATTTCCTATTGGATATTTGACTACCAATGTTTCCCATTTGTTTTTGGAGGCCCAAGAAGTCATTTTTCAGCCTTCGTATTATAAATTAGATAACATCCAAGCTATTCTTGGAAGACTCATGTGTATGATTTGAACATTGTTTACAATTTTCAATGTTGTTTTGTGTTTAAAATGGGGAAATTCCTTACTATTCATTGGATAAATAAAACCTAGGTGGTGGTTTGGTGTGGTGTGCCTAAATGGAAGCTAGTTAGTTATGGGTAGTGGTTGAGACAAATGCAAGTTATGATTTGCATTGGGAATGATGTTCAAGGTTGACATGTTTATAACACATTTGGTATGGGAACCATCATTTGATTTTCGGGGTTGAGCTATCTATCCACTATTATTTATTTAGCATAATCTAGGGGTATATATATTATCAATGGATCCCATCTCAAAAACATCGTCATCTAGGGGTCTAGGGATTTCTTATACATTTCAAGTGTTATTCAAGCATTGGATTGATAAAACATGATGACATCATTATATGTATTTTGGAACCTAGCATTGAAATTATTGATGGGATTTTTTGGTTCCCTCTTAATACATGAAAATTATTGATAGAGGACACTAGGTTTAATAACTTACCCAAACTAAGCTATAAAGTTGTTGCTAAATTACTCCCATGTTGCGATGGAATTTATAGGGAGATTAAGGAACTAGTCATAGGCTTCATCCATCAAAGTGAATGGGAATAAATTATAAGATACATCCTTATGTTAAAAATTTAGGATTCTTAGGGAGGTATTATATAAAGTTACATGTTCTTTGGTAGTCTACCCTACACTAAGTGTGAAACATGGAAGGTACCTTTCTGGGTTCCTAAGAAGGTCATGGAAAACTCTGGGGACATTGATAGCTAACCTAACTAGCCAAGCCATGGGGGCAGACATTGGAGGTTGTTTTTTTGGGGTAGACTAAGAGGACAAGATAGTGGGAAAAAATATATGTTTGGGTCTATTTTCACCAAAATAGACACTCCTATGTAATTACAAGGGAAAAAAATCAATCTGCATTCATGGGATCTAGATCTAGTGATTCATGTAGTAGGATCTAGATTGTTAAAGTAGATTGTTGAAGTGTAGATAAGTGGGTCGAGTTTTCTTTACTGACCCTATTTAAGGTTATCTAGATATTGTGTTTGTTTAAAGCACACAAAAATGGGCAAAATCTAAAGGAGGAGGAGTAAGATGCACTTAATAAAATATCCTTTTAAGAAAAATATTCTCACTATCAATCACTCTTAAACCATCCTTCTAGTCCCAATTATTTTTTAATCAAAAATCCTGTCCTAAGACACTTATGAGACTAAGAATTCAAGATGAATTTTGGGAAAATAATGGACTTTAATCTTCCATTTTAGGATGAATTATAGTCCAATCCAAGGCATAAATATAGGTATTGGGCTCTATGTTATATCCTACTTGAAATAAGTCTTTGAAAGATGGAGTATTACCATCGAGGATCTGATACCAATTTGATATAGTGATTACAACCCTCACCTTTTTCCAATTTCAGTCATGAACACTATTGGATTTCAATTTATGAATTTATAAATTAATTGGATGGGCGTATTCAAATTCATAAAATAAAGACAATAGGGGAGATAAGGAAAGGTAGAAAAGGATGTTTTTTGGTTATAAAGGCTAGTAATGTTTCAAGAATTGAGTTGTGTGCCGAGCCACAATTAGACCACTATGTGTTGAGTTTCATTGAGGGCTCAAAATCATCATCACATAGAGCAAGAGTTTAAGGATAAAAAAGGAAATGCTTAATTAATGAATTCTCCACTATAAGTAAACATATAAAAGGGCCTATATGAGGTTACACACAAGGTCTTCGAATATAATTTATAAATTTAAGTACATAGATTAAAAGTGTTGTAAAATAAATGAGAATAATTCAAAAATGATTTAAAATAGTAAACCACATTTCAAATGATGCATTCATTCTTACTAACCAAGCACATGATCAATTATTTATCATCAATATTCCTTTAGAATCTAAAAATGATGTATTACATTCATAGATAAAAAAACTTAGTCTAATAGAAAGCATGAAATTTGAATTAAATTTTAAAAGAGTTTCTTTACATACACATTGTAATCCATTACAAGGGATTACTATTTTCAATAAATAGAGTATGGGGCTCACTTATAAGTAGCATAAGATTCCCATCCTTGGCCATGATGGCCTCTCAAAGTAATTAAAACTACAAAAATTCAAAACAAATAGTTTTCTATACTTCTCCCAAAAGATGCATGAAGCCCCACTTAGTCAATGTGATAATGAGTTAGAGAAGAATTATCTCCCAAATTTTTAAATTTCACATCCTTGGTTGCCAACACAACTTCCACTAAATCAGACTCCCTATCCAACTTGGCCAAGTTCACGGGAGGATTGAAAAATATTACCTCTAATTAGGTCAAAATTATTTGATGCATCTATATTAAGGCCTTAACAAAAACTTTATATTATGAAACTTGGTTGATAGTGTCATAGACTAATTTAAGAACTCTAGAATCACCTTGGCCCCAACCTTATTAGCCTCATCCACCTTCCTCCTCTTGAATTAGTTAAATGGACCCAGGTGGACCTCAAAATCACCTCTATCAATAAGTGTACCCTCCATATGGAATAACACTATGATGTTGAATTTATTGAAGTAAGTCAACATATTTACCTTACCTTTTTCTGAAGGTTATATGACCATTTGTGCCATTATCAAGTATTCCTCAATTGAAGCTATCATGCTTATTCATGCTTACAACATAGGTCTAGTGTAGGTTGAGTTTGGAGAGGTGTATGATTTTAATATTTAGGAAAATGATATTATTAATAACCAAAATAAGTATTTTAAACATGTTATCCATGTGAGTGATCCTCTCTAAATATGCCTAGGATCCTTAGAGGTGTTCCCTTCTTGTGTTTAAGGCCCTTACTACTTCCCTTAAAGTGATGAAGAGATGTAAAAGGGAGTATTTTACGCATCCAGTCAATTCTATAGGGAAGGTTCTCTTCAATTGCACCTCGAGCACCTAGACCAAATTATTCATGTATTCCATAAGATTTTGAGACATGTCATGAGTGGCTTGGGACATGGAAACTAGATCCTCAACCACCATCTCCTCCCCATTAGATGTTTTCACTTTCATGAGGGAGAAGAGGTCATGCTTAGTTTTTTAGACCATTAGGTATCCTCCTTGAGTTATTTTATAAGTTAGGCTCCTCCTCATGTTTCCTAAGTTCCTATCAAACTCCCATTGAACTTCTAGATCACCCTATATAATCATCTTGAGCTCATGTGATTCTATGGAAATTCCCAAGGTACAAGGGGTGAAGATGGGGTGGCAGAGATAGAGATGGAATGTGGAGGCATGGGAGGAGGAGGAACAAATGAAGTAGAGTGAAGGAAGGAAGAGATTAATGGAGGATTTAAAGTCATGGGAGTGAAAGGGGGAAGAAAAATGGGGAAGCCCATTAGAACATCTAGGCATGCCAATGGATTTGGGTCAAATTGACCTACAGGCTCATGGTACTATGGAGAGGATTATTTAGAAATAAAGAAGAAATTGGTTTGTTAAATCCAAATCCTTGGGAACCTAGGATAATGGAAAAGGTAAGCCTAGGAGGTACATGAGGAGTATCAGGGGGATTTAAAGTAAGAGTTTCATTTTGCTTCTTTTTGGGCCTCTTTCTCAAATCAGCTTGTGTTGAAGCATTAAGAGTGGTTATGGTAGTGATGGTTAGGGATGACTAGGGATATTGTAGAGTGACATTAGGTGTTGATGAAGTGTCTAGAGATGATGTAATTATGCACATAGGTGCACTCATCATTAGGATTCCATAAAAGATATTGAAGTGGGAGTACTAGGAGGTGAATAAACTTATGTGAGGACCAATCAAGGTGATAAATGTCATGAAGTTGTAGCTCATAAAGGCATAAAGTGAGTTTTAGGGATCCTTATTGATGGAATGGGATAGGTGGATGTAAATTGGGATGTGAGGATGTTTTACATGACTAGAAATAGAGGTACCTAAGGGAAATTTAAGGGGATAGAATGGTAAAAAGGGGAGACACCACTTGAGTGGGCCTGGTATGGAAAGGGAAACCTAGGGTGTTCCACTAGGTTGTTGAGGGATGGTGGAAGGTGGAAAAGGGATCTACATAGGTTATTATTATTGGTTACATTTTAGGTTTGACTTTAGGATATTGTCAATGTCAAACTATAACACTTGAGCTACTTATGATCAAGATTCCTAAACTATAAGAGGTAGTGGAATTAGAGTAGAGACCCAAAGAGGTGAGATTCATGGAGGAGAGGGATATAATACCCCTCAATTGATCTTCATTAAAATCTTAGGTGCCATTATAAGATTAATCTAAATGGATGGTTCAGTATGTGCCTAATTTCTCTTTGTATTCTTGGCCTTGATTTTAGCCAGCACCTCTTTGTCATCTATAGGGTTGAGGTGGATCTCATCCTCATCATTGGGCTCATTTTCATAATTTATATTGATCTAAGATTGATATTTTTCCACATGGGCCCTAATGATGTCGTACATGTCCCATTATGTGTGCTTCACTCTACACATGGAATAAGAGTCCCTGATCGATGCCATCCTTTACAATGGAGGTAGAATTTTGTATATGTTGTAGTTTATATATATAGGGAAGGATGGGAAGGCCTTCTATTGATGACTGAGATAGTGGATGAAGACACCTTATATTAGTTGATAGGTTATCTCTTACTCATCCAAGTGGTCTAAAACCTAGTAGGGTAATTAGAGGGGGGCCTTTTATATTCCTGACACCTAGATGATGGTGTCATCCATGTAGTACCAGTATTCACTAATGGGGGAAAGAGATTATCTAATTTCATTGGAGATTTATGGCATAGATGCCTCATTGATATCCATATAAACCATTGGGTATAATGACTTTTAGATTTTTTAGATGTGATTTTAGTAATGGTGGCTATATAGATTGTAAAATAATACAAGGACCACAATGCACCTAAGAGTCTAAGGTATAAATGTAGAGGGATTGAACATGATCATATCATAGACAATTTTTTTAGACACCTAGATTTCATTTAGTGTCAAAATGCACCTAAATCTATTTAATAATTCTTTTTAAATTAATAAATCACATTTCTTCCCAAATTTAAATAATTCAAAGTATTGAATAAGTAAATTATGCACACTTAAATCCTTATTTTAAATAATAAAATCTAGATTTTTCACCTCATCCAAACATCTCCCACCTTTTTCTCCCTCATCCCAACCAAATACATAAAATTATCTATGTTTTATGACTCATCCCCTGAGTTGTCAAGGAAATTGACTTATTCCTGATGAAGCAACTAACCAACCCCATGGTTTTCTCAACCATTTTGAAATGGTCTTCATCCTCATGGGTGAGGACTCATTAAACACTGTTAACCATTTAGATCATTAAAAAATTCCAAATGATCCTTGACTGTTGGATCCTTCTTCATATATATACAAATACACTTGAAAATCTTCATTTTCAAGCATCATAAAATCTAGAGTTCAAAAAATCTAAAGCTCAAAATCACTATCAAGAAATCAGGGCTCTACACACAAGATAATCAAAGTGAATCAAAGACTTCCTTTTGCACCAAAATTCTTCTCATTCTCTCTTTTCATTGGAGGAGTGAGCACCACATACCTAAAAGAGAAAATCAAATATATATTTCAATGGATAAATCTTGTGTATTCAAAACATAAAATTTGTGATTGTTATTTTCTTCATTTGTTGCTCTAACATAGTTGAATTTTAGCTTAGATTAGGATTATTTTAATTTCTTTTCACATCTAAATTTAGTTCATACATTTATGGCATGCCCAGTGGGACCTCTCCCATGTCTTTTTAATATTTTGATCTTCATATTTGTACTTAGATAACATTTTTCTTTTGGTTTTTATTGTTTATATTTTCATTTTTGCATTTAATATTGCTTATATTAGTGATAATACAAGCTATAGATTATTTTCAATTGTTTTTTGTTTAGTTTTATGCAAGTTTGCACAAAACAAAAAATTTGAGAGCTTTAACAACAAAATTGTAGACCATAATAATGAAATTATCATGTTTTCCTGCATTTATTTGTGTTTTTTTGTTCTGTTTATAGGTTAATAATGTTTTTGTCTAGAAATAATGATTTTTTCACTGTCTATAGAATTTTCGTTAGAAAAAATGAAATTGTTCTTCTTTGTAGTGAATTCATCATTTTATATAATGAAATTGTCATTTTTTGTAGTGAAATCATCATTTTTTGCAGTGAAATCATGTTTGTTTACAGTGAAATTATATTATACCATAACACATTCATCTCTTTCCATATAGAATTCATCATTTCTAGTAGTGAAATCATTGCTCTTGGAAATGAAATTATCTTGTAATCATGGGTCATTTTGTTTTCTATTTTCTACTTTGTGTTTTTCTTATGTTATTTTTATTTCAATTTCACTTTTCTAATCTAACAATTTTTTTGTAATAGAGAGTGGTTTTTTGCTTGTTTTTCATGTTTTTTCACTTGTTCTATTATAGGTTATCTCATTTATATCTAAATCAAACATTCTAACAACTTGTTTACATGACGTTTGCTAAAGAGGATCAATAAAAAAATCAATTTCTTATTTCTAACATTTTTTTCTTTTAGTTTCAAAATTCTTAGCAATTAAATCAATTTTGTTTCAGTATTTTTGTTTGTAATTGTGAATTTCGAATATGCTCTTTCCTTGGAATTAAATTATTAATGATACTTGAAAAGAAAAAATGTTTTCACAATTATCTATGTTACCCAAGTAAATA
Organism: Torreya grandis; assembly: GCA_037957365.1. Taxonomy (NCBI): domain Eukaryota; kingdom Viridiplantae; phylum Streptophyta; class Pinopsida; order Cupressales; family Taxaceae; genus Torreya; species Torreya grandis. The sequence goes on along the minus strand of JARHVA010000260.1, from coordinate 2,698,702 downwards.
TTCACATATGTTATTTCCTTGGTGTTACATTGGTGATGAAACTTGGAATTCATAAACGGGTATCTACTTTTATTTTTCATTTCTTAGGAGCTCTATTGACCATGGATTTCATCACCATGTAGTAGGCCAAACCCCTTTTATTGGTACGGTATAAAAATTGAGACCCAATTGTTTTAATTACCTAAGTGGTTGTGTGTTTTAACCACACTATGATGTGAGGTAATTTCATGCTACAATACCAAGGGTTTCAAAACTAAATCAAAATTTGATATCACTAATTGTCAACACACTAAGACCCCTATGATTATGTTAGGCACTTTAGAACAAGACCAAATAATATGTGTTTGTGGTATTGATTTCTTCCATGGTTTTCCCCCATAGATAAGATTTTTTAAACCTTAAGCTTATGATAACCTTTTTGTCATTCAATTTTGGTACATTGGTTAGTGGTTAGCATTGAGAAGAAACTTTCTACACACCCTCAAAACTAGACTTATTGGGAAATGGGAATGATAGGATCCTCCATGGTTAATGACTTGAAATATTAGGCCACAACTAATAACATGGATGAGTAAGTGAAAAAAGAAATCCCAATAGTTGTTCACTTCCCTTCATCCTAGTTTTCACCCTTTATGGGAAATTTTTCTTGATTATTTAGAGTAGAAATTAGTTTTTTATTTCTTTGTGTCTACCATATGATAAAAAATACTTGTTTTAAAACAAATTATTTTGAGTTTAAATGTTATCTTAAAAATCACAAATTTATTTGTAAAATCTCAAAATCATTTAGTTAGTAATCAAACTTTTAGTCACTTTGTTACTGTAATTTACTACTCTGATTTCAAGTCTTTTTCATTGTTGAGTGAAGTATTTACTTAGTAACATTACCTATTGCAAGAAGTATGGCTATGTGGAATAATCCCTTGACCAATTTCATCTCAAATCATAATCCCAATAGTCCATATTATAACCCAGATTTAAATCCAACCAAGTTTGATTCAAATTCACATTTGAATCAATATCAAATCAATCACCAAGCCAATAAAAATCCAAGTTTGAATATCTTGGATAAATTTTCAAACTTTCCAAACAACTAATTCAACCCAAACCCAAACTAATCAATTTCAAAGATTAATGATTGTTCATGTTTACCTATAGATCAACATCCAAAATTTACTTTATGGACAACATCAAATCATTTTTTTAGCTTTGATACTCAAAATTATTTAAATTCTTTTACAAGTGCCACCCCATCCACAAATCAAAAATCACCAATCACAAATCAAAATGCATTCACCAATCCATATAGTTCCAACCCTAACATAAATAAAACTTTGGTTTACCTTAATCATCAATTTAAAATCTATATTTGAACCAAAATATATTCACAAATTTTTTTAGTTTAAGTGGGTTTTTTAATTCATTTACTTCTATCAGGTTCTTATCTAATTGTTCTAAGTCAATTCTTAGTTTGTTACAACTAGGTAAAAACATAGAATAATACTTTAGTACTCAAAATTTATCACTTTATTGAATTGATATCAATCCATATAAGGAACAAAACTTATGATCTCACCCAAAGTTTAGAAGAGAAAGAACATGAGCCCACATTGGGCTAGTTGTATCATGGTACAACTCGTTATTCATATGACTTGGTCATTGCAACAACAACATTGGTAGATTTATTAGTGAAAGATATTATAGGTGGAGTCTAACTATCAATAGGTGTAAAGCCTATTTGGGGAACTCTTTCTAGTCATAGGAGTGCAAGCTTATATTTAGTTGGTTTTAGGATATCAAGGACACAAACCTTTTTGTTACGAAGTTAAGAGTCATTCAAACACTTTGATGGGGAAAGGGGATTGGTTTATAATAAGGGTTCATGCTTAGGATAGCATTCTTAGCAAGGGAATCAATTATTAGGTACATTAATTCTCCTATACTTAGGCTAATTCAAAGGTTCTATGGATGTCATCACTTACACACGTATACCATTAATGGGTTAAACTAAAATCTTGTTGGAATTTAGTGTTCATATATTAAAAATAACCATTATAAATATTGTAAATATTATAAAATAAATTCATAATAAATAAATAATCTAAATAAATACTCATTTAATTTCAATGTAATTCTTCATTAAACAATATTCAAGGAAATAGAGTACATATCAATGGAACAGAGCCCATGCTCATCTAAAACTACTAATGACCCAAAGGCTCACATGCAAGCTTAGGAACTAAAATGTGGATCCTCAAAGGTATCAATGTTAAAAATTATAATAATGGTGACTATAAATACATTTTTATATTTAATTATATAGACCTTCACTACCTCAATTCACATCCCTCTACTCATTAGATTGAACTCAGATTTATAGAAGATAGGAACATCTATGTGCTAGGGTAGAGGGCACATGTTGAGTGTTGATCTGGAGCCTTAGTTGATAATTATTTAATCTCCATAGCCTTATTACCTTCACACTATATTCATCACATATATCCACTCAATAATATGCCCTAAAAAACTAGGAACTAAGTAACTACCTACTAGTTGGTGGTAAGTATGTGATGATTCCTCCTAGTGTAAAAGGTGCCAAAATAGAAATTATATCAAATGATTACCTCACACAGAGATATATATTGAGTTGGTTTGGACCAATAATTATATGATTTAGGGGCCCAACATTACCCCAGACAAAATTTCTATTCCACCCTCAGATTAGTCTTTTAATGCTCTTGGTACACAGAACCTGGGTGCACTCTCCTTTAAATCAGTGCTAAAGTCCTCAAAGCCCTTCATAGAGAGATTGAGTTCCTTAATGGTGTTGTATATATATATGGAGGTGGTGATAAGTGAAATTACATCCATATTCTCTAATTAATTTTAGAAAGCCTCAAGGTTTGCCTTACCTTTGCTACTCCTTCATCCAAGATTTATCCTTGTTTGTAAGACTTGGTTTGCAAGGAATGAAAGAGTGATTATAGGATTTTTTTCTTGATATTTGATATATGTGCTCAAGACATTAACCTTACAATTTATTTGGGTGTACTCTAATCTACTCATAGTGTATACCTACATCATCATCCCCTCCTTCTACCCCTTAACATGTTTGAGGCATGCATCTATAACTGACTCTTGGTTAGAGAATCTATAGAAGATGGCATTAGTTACATCTATTCCCTCTTAAAGTTGTGAAAATATGTATTTCACATCTTTAATATTTGTATCTAGATCATATTATATCATATCATAGGGGTCCTCCTCTTCTTCTGGCACCATCTCTACCTTCAACCTCAGGAGCATCTGCTTCACTTGTATGCATACCTTATCGACCTCCAAAAGATTCAAAGTGTCAACACCATCCAAGAGGGATGAATCAATTGCCTCTACACACTTAGATAGTTTATAAAATTTAAAATTCATGGCCTTTATTTTCTCTTCTACATCTAACATGATCTTCTTCCATTTAGAGGCCCTAACATTATTGATGATGCACTTCTGTGCTACTTAGGATGCTATCTAACTGAGCGTGTTTACCAACTTGACTATGTTCATTACATGGGGGTTTATGATAAGGGAATAATTCCATTATTATAGTTTATTTTCACCTATTATGTCCTTTTATGGTACCTCAAAATGAGGCTTATTCATATAACTATCAAAATCAAATAAGAGCTATTGGCGCATCCTAGTTGTGGTAGCTACAGGGGGCATTTTCAAACATATAGTAATATTCATCAATCCAACCATATTATACCTTTTATATTAGGATTGGATCAGTTCCTTCTCCCTCAGTGATGGATATCTCTATCTTCTCTTCTCTTTCTTCATCAGTGTTAGCGCTCCCTTCGACACTTTCTTCTAAGGTTCCTTTTTCTTGATATAGTAGGGTTTCTTCCTCAAACTTGTCCACTTTGTTCACTTATTCTTATTCCTTGGTGATAGATTCACCTTAAAGTTTATTTTGGGTTTCTTTTATGTTATTCATTTGTTCTTTCAAGGTTCCAACATCACCTTCCTTGACTCTAGGCAACCCTTCACTATATGGATGCACATGTGGTGTAGCTTCATCTATTATGCTAGTGGGGGTGTTAGGCATCTTTTTTGTTACTTGATTAGTTATTTACTTGTGGAAACCTATTTATTTTCCTTATATTTCCTATATTTTTCTTATTGGGCCTTCTTATTTCCCTTGGCCTTCCTCTTCTTTTCTAATGCTAAGGACTTTTCTTGTTTAACCTTTATTTCCTTGACCTCAATATTGTCAATTTCCTCCTAGGCCATGACTTTCTTCCTCATGGCATCCATTTTATCCTCTAGAATCAATGCCTTCAAGATATCTACCTCATTCATCCAAAATTTCCTCTATGCTTCTCTCTTTTTCTCCTCATTCTGTAGAGGTTATGTGGTGGGTTTTTTTGTTGAGGTCCTTGCTAGCTTTTTGCATCTTCAAAAGTGATGATAGTGACACCTTAGAGGGCCTCCTTAACTTTTTTGGTGTTAGGCTCTTTTTATTATACTTATTTAAAATTTCATCCCTACTTCATATTCCTTCTCCTTCATCTCTTTGCACACCTATTGTGCTTCCATTTCCTCATGTGCCTCTTGTACCTCTATCTCTGACAAGGTTATTGTGGACATTGAAATAGGTCCCTTGGACTTATTTATATTCTCCATTTTTCTAGGCAAATCAATCCTAATGATGGATACATTCTTATTCTTTGGTGTAGAGGGATTTGCTTCATCACCAAAGGCAACCTTCAACTTGAGGTGATACTGAATTTCCTCCAATTTTTCTCCCCACTTTTTTTGGGCAGATTTTCTCTATTCTCCTAGTGTGAATTTTCCTTCTTTACCAATATAGAGGGGGAGGTCATCATCTTTGTTGAGGTGCACAACCTTATTTCTTAGCTTCATCTCATAATATAACATGTGGATGTGCCCAGTAATCACTTCTTTTTGGAGGGGATGGATGTTGGTGTGATTTGAGTCAACATCCTCATCTTTGGTAGCTTTCCATCCTAGGTGCATATATTGGCACTAGAACCTACTTCTTTCTAAATACATATCTTTCACTAGATTGTCCAACTAATGCATGTTAGGAATTATCCTTAGCACATCCCTAAAGTACTTGGTTAAAAATGTGTAAGGGAGATTTATCCAACCCAATTTATTTCCATATATGAGTGCTAAGAACATGACATAGAAGTGTTGAATAATGGTGAAGGTTGTCATTCCAAACATGTTCTGAGGAGATATTCAAGATGCACAATTCCATCTTGAATACTTCAATATATTGGATGCACCACCCCATCACATGGGTCTTGTACTTATAAGATAATGTAAGGGGAAGGTGAAGTTTTGGTACTTCAACACTGGGGAGTCATTATGCACCAAGAAGACCCAAAGGTTATCTTCATCATGATTAGGCATGTCATATCCTCCATCACAATTAGAATCATCATCAACCCACACATTAAGGTCTCTTGTACTGGATGACACTTAAGTGTATAATTTATCATTTCTTCAACAATGATGTTTGATATAATAAATTTGACCCTTGCACCATGTGATGGGATATGCACAGGTAGGCCTTGGTGATGTCCATCCACCAACCATTGGGGAAAAGTTTTAAACTTAAAAGGTTCACCACCACCCTCATGATGCATTCCTTGATATATTTTATAGGGAATGGGAATCCTCTTTTGTATTACCCAAGGAGTTTTATGACCCTTTTAGCTTTAGCATCAGCTGTCATCATCTAGTGGATGTCTGTGTTAGAGTCTAGGCACCTAATGATTATACCAATGAGGCTTTCTAAAAACTACGTGCACCTCCCTAAAAAGTAGAAGTGGTCTCCATGGATGCATGAGAGGAAGAAATGCATGAGTTCCTCTAACTTCCCAAAACATGGTAACTCATAAAGCTAAATCACATCAGTGGTTTCCAATTTATCTTAGATGGAGACATCAAAAAAATGTCATGTTTGATTCTATCTTGACCCATATATCAACCACCTAGTCTTACACTAGATCTTGTTCATTTCTTGAGGTGAAATGGTTGTATTCTTTGAGTCAATAGGTAAGTTTAAAAGATGTCTAGTTGTCTCCTACCAAGACCTCTATGGAAAACTACATTTACCAGTAGGACATCTTTGTAAGCACCTCAAGATTGACTATTGTGATGTAAACTCCTTCCATTAGCTACACTTTATTATTTGTAGAGGCAGTCGCTTCCACTATTTGTGCTCATTTGGTATCCTTATATGCCTATGATGAACCAAAAATCATATGTTTCTTCCCCATACTAAATTGTCTACTATTGAAATGTGGTTGTTTAACTTACCAAAGCTAATAATATTTGTTGGCACTCCTCACAGTCATGAGATCGATGACTAAGACTTTGGATCTCAAGCTTCACTTACTATTAATGGTATCCTAAACATCACTCAACTTCTATATTACTTGGTTCTTGAATAATTCATGCCCCAAACTTCTCTACACCAATGTCAAAGGGAATGTGTTTCTTTTATCTATTCAATAATTTAATTTTTACATCTATGGGTGCTCAAGGTTTCAGTCTGGTAGTGTTTGTTTGCTTTGGATCTAGTTTAGATCTAGTTTTATGCTTTGTGTTTTGGATAAAAATTAATTTGAGGTTTGTAACCTAAACTAGTTGGACTTTTGTTGATTTATACCCTTAATTTAGCTACCCTCTTAATTATAGGTAGTTAATGGTGTCATAGTGCCTAGATTTCTTAGAATTCACTAAAACCCATGAAATACAAAAAAATACCATCTATGCATTTAATGTAGATATTTTTTCCTTTGCCATCACCTCTTTAATTTCTCATAATGGTATTTTTGGTGAAGTGATGTACAGTTTAAATGGTCACTTCCTGCCTCACTTTGGGTGGATGCTAGCTTGTCTTGATGATCTTCTCTTACACATTGTTCACTTATCTCAACCTTCACCTTATTTATGGAAACCAAGGCATAGTGATTCATATGCATGTGATTTACCCTCCATGGTTCCATCATCTCTTCCTATAACACTTTCATTTCAAGCACGCTTTCTTGTCTTGGTCAATTTCTCTATGATTTCATCTCTTGCTTTGGTTTATCCTACCCTATATAAATCCCTTGCACTAGTCCTCCAACACTTCACTCTCCAAGTGTCTTGTGCACTTAGCATCTTATGCACCTTTCTTTCATCATATACATACTAACATCCTATGAACCTCTTTTCATCACTTGATACTTTCTATTTGCAAATTATAGTGAGTTATATGCACCTAAAAACTTAGGTGTCTAGCCTTAGGTTCTTTAGAAAGCATCTATGCTTGACTCACCTAGATGGATTAATACATATCATTGATAGAATAGTTCTCTTGTGGTCCTAAAAGTACCACTTATTCATTCTACAAGAATAATAATAAAAAATACAAAGAAATGTTTGGATTTGCACTAAATGTCATTTGGGTTAGCACAACACAACCAACTTATGACCAAGATGTCAATGTCTGATGGTGAAAGTACCATATTATTGCATATAAGGATTCAATTAGTTGCCATTAAAAATCCCAAGGAGCATTTCACCTAATAATGTGTATAAATTACATGTGCCAATTGCCAATATGATATGTGTTGACCAATTTTTCCCACAGGCAAAATCGTGGTCACCTCCTCCCCTTAATATTTAAAAACAATCATTTCGGGGTTACATAAGTACAATGCCAGTGGTTCTGTGCTTGGTTCAACATGATTGGTTCAGTCATTTGGTTCAACTAGTTGGTTTATCAGCATTTGCTTTATCTTCTTCAAAGTCTAATGGCCTTGTTCCAACTCAGTCCAGCACTTTGGTTCATCAGCCTGGTTCATTGGTTCGGCCTCTTGGTTTTTTAGCACTTGTTTGGTCTTCAAAGTTCAAATGCCTAGTGGAGAGCTGACACTTCAAATGAAGAGGACTCAGGTAAGTTTAGTTTGGTTCAAAGTCCAAAGTTCAAATTCATTCAAAATTGACTAAGTCTAGGTCCCAAATTCCTTCAGGCACGGCTTAACACAAAATCAAAGGGGTGGGCATGACTTAACACTAAGGCAAAGCACAGATAGAATTTTTTTGGAATTTTTATCTGTGGGAAAACATCCATGGACAAAAGTCTATGGGGAAATTGTCTGTGGACACAAAGCCCATGGGAGCCCAATAAAAGTCTACTGAAACATTCAAAGACCTGGTAGCAGTTCGAAGAGCCAAGCGACCCGCTGAAGTATACAAGGAAAGAGTGCCCATGAAGAAATTAAGAGGCCCAAAGCCAGCAAGCCACAGATGAATTCTTAAGGCTCGAGGATGTCCTAAAGGATGTCAAAGTTTAACAAAAGAGGATAGCCATTTATTTTAAAAGAAAAAAAGGAGTGCTAACTAGAAGGCACCCAAAATGTAGTGACCTGCTAGGAAGTTTGCCCCAAGGGCCGAATGAGCTAGATAAGACAAAATGAAGAAGAGACAAAGTGACAAGCATGGTTCCAGTAGGCTTCTTCTAGAAGGATGACATCGAGCACAATGTTTTTCTCTTCCCAATGAAAAAAGCATGTATGCCACTTGCGAGCAAGGAGCACCAAAATGATCTTCTTGTTTTTTTCCCATATAACATTACGAACTTGGTCATTTTGTAATCATCTTTTCACAATTTTTCAAGGCACAACCCTATTGAAATTCCCACTTGAATAAAATAAAAGTAGTTTTTTACCTCTTCTTGGATAGATATTTTGTGTATGTCCTAAGTGTTTGATTTGTGTTCAGTCATTGTCTTTTGATGCTCTCACAGGTTCAACACCAACACACCAATTATCTACAAAGCACCATTTTCTACAGTTGACAGGAGAAGAGCTCTATTTGGAAGTATATAATAGAGGAAGTCATTTATAGTATGTATTTCATAACATCTTGGTGAGTCCCTATTTTCGTGTTTTCATAAGAACCTCCCTGCCATTTTCCTGTAGCCTAGTCTTTCTGCCAAGTCCAAGTGTATGTATGTTGTTTTGTCTGATCCTGAGTGTGGATGTGAGAAGGTCATTTCATTTTTGTGTATCACCTCTTTAGAGTTGGCTTGTTTTCCTACATTCTCTTTTCCCTTTTCATCCCCCCCTTTTTTATAGCTGTATATATATATATATATATATATATATATATATATATATATATATATATATATATATATATATATATATATATATATATATATATATATATATATATATGCCTGTATTAGCACTTTTAAAACAAACTTGATACATCAAAGGGAGCTAGCCCTTATCTAGAGACTCTCCCCTCCAGCTTCGCTAGTCCCACAGGTGAGAGGGGAGTTTCCATGTTGTGAGGAGAAGACAGGAGTTCAACTTCTTGTCAAAGGGTGCAATTTCCTGTGTCAACAGTTTTGGCATGCCCGATGGGACCAATTGGATAAGTTTTATCCAAAGAATTGAAGAATTTTGGTGTGTTCTTCAACTAACTAGCCTTTAGAGGCTTCTGCATTAAACACAAATGGTGACTCTGAGTTAAATCAATTGGTTAAGTAGTTCTAGTACTATACCATCAAGAAACAACATTTTGGTATGTATAATCCCATTGTTCAGAGCCATGGACCCTATTTTCCTTGGCCAACATGGATATGATCCTTACCAACCTTATTTTGATCGTCATCAGTTTCAATATGGCCAGTCCCAGCCCTTTCATGAGTTATATCAGCCTTATGCCTAATATTGTCATTACGTCACTACTCCCACTCAACCTAGTCTCTTTGCCAATCAACCCATTTTTGCCTTCAAGCAAGCACTGCTAGGATACAAAAAATATGTGGTAGATGTTGACACCAAAAGGGGATGTGGCCAAGAAGTTCCTGATCATGTCATCCATCAAGTGAGAAATGCATTGAATCAGGTTAAGAAGGAATGGACTCCCATTAAAAGAGCCAATTGGCACAGGCTTACAAGTGAGATGCTAGATGTGGGTGGTTTGATTGCATCTTTAGAGGAGAAGCTGAGTATTTATGAGAGGCAGCCTTACCAAGTCTATCAACCTACATACTCACTACCCCAAGCATCATATCAGTCATATACGGTGCCTGCTTATAAGTCAAATCAAGCCTGTCAAAGTCCTTTCCCCTATCGTGTTGAAGAGAGTTCCAAAATGGCAAATCTTGTGTTTAAGGCTAATCTTGATAGACAGATTGAATTGGCAAACCTTCAAATGCAGCAGTCCATTTTGGCAGCAAGGGAAGTGGAATCTAAATCTTCATTACCCTCTCACATTATGGCCTCATCAACCCCAATGGAGATGCCCAGTCTAAATTTCTTGAGCTACAATCAAGTGGTTGAGTCACAGAATAGCAAGGGGGTGAAAGACATTATCTAAGAGTGTGAGGTACAAGATCAGGTTAGTCCTTTTCAAGTTCCCCCCACCTTCTTCAGGAAGATCCTTACATTTCACAGCAAATTTCATGCACTCCCCATCTCTATGGTGTTTCCCACGAGCCCCAAGAGGTACAAAATGAGGATTATCTAGCTAAGCAGGTTGAGGATTTAGAGGCTAAGATGAGACTACTAGGAGAGAGAGAGATGTATCTTTCAGACCTTGTAGAGGAGCTGATGCCAAAAGGCACCCCACCTACACATCCCCAAGAAAACTATCAGGCCATGCCTGATATAGGTGAAGTGCTAACCAAATGAAAGGAGGAGAATCATTTGATTCTAGTTTAAGGACTACCTCCTCTTCCATGTGAGTTCATCCATCAGCCTTCCACTTTACCCCTTCTCAAGGAGGAACCTGTCTTGAGGGAAGCAAGTGAAGAGGAGTATGCTCAGTTCATGACTGATCAGGGAGACTTCATGAGTATGGATGAAGAGGAGATCACCTTAGGTGACATGGAGGAGTATGGACAATCTCTTGTTCATGATTTGAATGATTTCTTTGAAGTCATCAAGGCAGGCTACATTATTCTTCAAGGAGGCTATGAGTTGGATAAGAGTAGAGAAGGTAGCATTGGGGTTCTAACAAGCATACAAAGAGGCTGTAGATTTTTAGATTTACCCCTTTAGGGGGTTAGTGAATCTGAAGATATCTTCTTTGAAATCATCAAGGAAGATGGCCATACCATGGAACCCAAGCATGAGGTAGAGGAGAGCAAGCCAGTCAAGGGTGCGTATCAAGGGGCTTATGGTGATGAGCTGGCAACAATCATTTTCTTGATGGGAAACACCAGCTTGAAGAACCAATAGGAGGAAAGCTTCCAAGAATAAATAGAGTATGTATATGTTGGGAGCATGTTTGAATATCCACTCGAATTGTAGCCAAACTAGGTGACAGGCAAGAGGAGTGAGTCACCAAATCTCCTTTTCATTCAGCTACTTGCCTTACACCATAAGTCCTTTTGCCAGGAAGGAGACTTAAAGAATTTTCCCTTTGATCCAGGAGAGAGGTGAACATTCCTAATTATTTGTATATAATAGTTTGTTTTCATTTGTTTTCCTATTTTCCCTAAGTGTAGTTTGCACAAGTAGTGTTTTTTTTAGCCTTGCGTGTTTCCCTTTGCAAGTGAGGTAAAAGCTTCATGTTTGATTCGTAGATATTTGGGGTGGTTGTTAACTTTTCATAGCTACATTTGACTCCACACCCAATGGACTGCAAGGCAACTGGCTTCTAAGCATAGCAGGCATGCTTCCCTTGTGAATCATCAATCTGTTGACCAATTTTACCCACAGGCAAAATCTTGGTCACCTCTGTAGGGAGAAATCCAAGAACAAACAAACCTATTTTGATTCCTCTTGTTAGGATCTTGCTCCTCAGAAAGAGCACAATATGATTACCAAATATAAGCAATTAAATATGCAGAAATAACCAGAAACACAAGTAACTAGAATTCATCAATAGCACAAAATATGAGAGACAATACACTATCTTGTATTAACACTTTACAGAAAAGAATACTAAAAAGAGACACCACACTCTTCCACCTTACAAAGGTTTCCCACACCTCAAGTGTACAGTAATTCTTCTTCACAACACTCTCCTACACAAAAAATGGTCCCAACAACCAACTCACACATAGAATTGGTGTTCACCTCTCCAACCAGTCAGTAATAACCCTGCCGGTACACCAAGCACTCTATAGCACTTCAAGTTGATCTCCCATGAACCTGCAACCTACAATTCAACAGACCAAACTTACATGTAGATCCCCTATGAGCTTGCAACAACCTGCAACTCAATGATATTACAATGGAAGGAACTACCTTGCCTTCCTTTTCTATCTCATACTTTATAATACATGCCAATGGGTCTATAAATAGATCCCTAACTTAAACAATAACTTAGACTCTTAATTTAGACAATTATCCTCACAACTCAAGACTCTAACTGGTCTTTACATGCAAACACTTCGTTCACTTAACTAATTGTCCATGCAATGAATAGTTCTGGAACACATAGGCGACCGACGCCGGTCCTTGCTTGCCTAGTTCTGCCGACATCAGCCGACTCTCTACCGTCGCCGATGGCCTTTTACACTGGTCACTACCGACGTTGGTCCTGATGTCGATGCCAGTGCTCTTAGATCTCAACAACCTTCTGTTCCTACTATTTGCAAAGAGTTGAATCTTTTAGCTCCACAACCTAACAATCTCCCACTTGGAGATAAACAGTTGCAACCTGTACCTGTACCTATATTCCATCTAGTTTGTTCCCTTGGCTTTGTATCCCTCCTCAAGATTACTCTTGAAGACCAACCACCACAAATCTTGTAGTGCAAAACCTATCATCCAAATTACCTGCCACATCCGCATCTACAACCATGTAGATAAGAACTTGACCCTGCATAGCATGTGCACCTGCTGCTGGTCCCACTGAACTGCCCTTCAGTATTACTCTCCCGGATTGACTCCAAACTTGTGACAACTCCCACTGCTTGGGAAAACTCAGGTTTAGTACATACCATGCACTTAACCTCATTATGTGAATCAAGACACTTGTTCTGTGAACTGTCCAACCATCGGCGTGCTAACCGGTCTCACACAATCATCCTGAAACAAAGTCAACAAGACCTTCCATGTCTCTAAAATAGACTCATGCCAAAGAATCTTGTTGCTCCCAGATTCTCCATGACACACCCCTGAACTAGCTTTACCTTTAGTTCAGCAATACCTGTATATGTAACCCTGCAACAAGCACATCATACAGAAATAGGATAATGTAGCTAATATTATCCAACCTGGTAAAGAGAAACACAATGATCAAACCTCCATTGCCCTGTAGCTAATACAAGACCATATACCCTGATATTCCATCTCACGTATCCATTTCCGCTCTTCTTCATCCTAAACATCCATTCGTCTCTTAGTGCCTACTTCTAGCTGGCAACTCTACCCAAAACACCTATTTGGTTCTCCTCCAAGGAATCACATCCTCATCCATGCTAAGCTCCCACTGTTTCCTGGATCTACTTGTTCTGCTTCTTTAACAACTTCCTGGTTCTATACCATAAGTGAGCAACAAGTAGTGTAAAGAAGGGAAATGACAAATTTAAGAACTTACTTACGCCTTCAGTCCTCCATATGGGCGCTTGAGACTCCATGACAGCTAGCTGTCCACCCAAAATTTGTCTCAATGACCTATGCCAGTCACATCTTAGTCTGTAGCCGACTGATGTCAGTTCCCTGTGACTGCCACCTTGCCGACATCAGTTTCCTCTGGCCGACGCTGGTCTTTATCTGCCCCAAGTCACCAATGTCGGGCTGCACATAGCCGACGTTGGTCCCTGTCGGACGCCGACATCGATTTTCTTGCCGACGTCGGTCTCTGTGTTTTTATAGTGAGACCTAACTTTTTCCCACAAGCTCCTTTTGGATCAAACCCTTGTCCAAATCACCCTTGCTCTGCTCAAAATTCTTCTGCATCTTGTGCTAAACTCTGTCCGTCACCTTCTCCTTGAAAACCAAGGCTTTCCTATTCTTGTCACTAACATCAGATTCCTCAAGAAACATCACCTTCTTCTTTTGCATGCAGAAACCATGATCCATGCCTTCCAAATCCGAAAGCATACTCTTTGACTCAAGAATAAGCATCTCCTTCTTATCTATGTGACCAAGCCTATTAAGCCACATCTCTGAATCTACAGCTGAAGTAGATAACCCAGAAGGAGAATCAGTAATACAAGTAGATAGATAAAGCGTACCTACTTTCTTACCTCTAACTACAACAAGTGTACCCTTGGTAACCTTCCAAGAGTCTGCTGTGAGAGTTACTGTGCAACCCTCATCACCCAAACTTCTAACAGAAATCAAATTCTGCTCTAAAACTGGGACATGCATGACCTCCTTTAAAACCCATGTGTCACCTGTCTACAATTTCAGCTTCACTTTTCCTTTGCCAACTATCTGACAAGGCTTACCATCCCCTACACAAATTTCTCCAAAGTCTCCCTGGACATACTCATGAAAAAATTCCCTGTGGGGATGCATGAAAAGAGGCACCAGAATCTAAAACCCAAGATTCTACTTTATCCAAAGAACATACTAGAGCATCTTGTGCAAGGTAATCCGCAACATCTACTTCTTTTCCATGTCCTTCATGCTGATCTTCACCCTATCTATAATCTCTCTTTAAGTGCCCTTGCTTTCCACATTTCTAGCAAGTTATTCTGCCATACCTGGACTTGGATCTACTACCTATCTTGGACCTTAATCTCCCACACTCTATCTTCTCTCTTTGCCTTCCTCTACCTTCAACACTCAAAGCGTCTCCTGATGATTCACTTGTTCTTTTCCTGCGTATCTCTTCATTCAAGATCACACTCACAACATCATCCACTTTTAAGACTTTTGAAGCAGACAAAGTGTTAGAAACTACCATTACCAAACCTTCCCAACTTTCAGGTAATGAACACAAGATTAAGAGAGCTCTAATTTCATCATCAAATACAATATTGACTGAACTTAACTAGTTTACCAAACCATGGAAATCACTAAGATGGCAATGAACAGATCCACCTTCCAACATTTGCAAATTAAATAAACACTTCATAAGAAATACCTTATTAGAAGCTGAGGGTTTTTCATACAAATTTGCCAAAGATTCCATCAACTCCACCATTGTCTTACACTGTGATAAGCTGGAAATCACAGATGATGCAAGACTCAATCTAATAGATCCCAGAGCCTTTTGATCAAGAACCTCCCATTCTTCATCCTTCATATTCTGGGGTTTGCAACCAACCCCACCCAATGGTAAGTATAAATCTTTCTGATACAGATAGTCCTCAATCTGCATCCTCCATAATTGGTAGTTCTTTCCATTAAACTTTTCCATTCGTAGCTTATTGTCTTATGCCATTGCTCAACTCCCACTCAAACAGAAACCCTGTGAGTAACCTGTAATCAAAACACACTACCCAGATCTAAACCAATCTGTTATTATCCCAACCAAAAGCTCTGATACCAATTGTAGGGAGAAATCCAAGAACAAACACACCTATTTTGATTCCTCTTGTTAGGATCTTGCTCCTCAAAAAGAGCACAATATGATTACCAAATATAAGCAATTAAATATGCGGAAATAACCAGAAACACAAGTAACTAGAATTCACCAATAGCACAGAATATGAGAGACAATACACTATCTTGTATTAACACTTTACAGAAAAGAATACTACAAAGAGCCACCACACTCTTCCACCTTATAGAGGTTTCCCACACCTCAAGTGTATAGTAATTCTTCTTCACAACACTCTATTACACAAAAAAATAGTCCCAACAACCAACTCACACATAGAATTAGTGTTCACCTCTCCAACCAGTCAGTAATAACCCTGCCGGTACACCAAGCACTCTATAGCACTTCAAGTTGATCTCCCATGAACCTACAACCTGCAATTCAATAGACCAAACTTACATGTAGATCCCTTATGAGCTTGCAATAACCTGCAACTCAATGATCTTACAATGGAAGGAACTACCTTGCCTTCCTTTTCTATCTCATACTTTACAATACATGCCAATGGGTCTATAAATAGATCCCTAACTTAAACAATAACTTAGACTCTTAATTTAGACAATTATCCTCGTAGCTCAAGACTCTAACTAGTCTTTACATGCAAACACTTCATTCACTTAACTAACTGTCCATGCAACGAACAGTTCTGGAACACACAGGTGACCGACACCGGTCCCTGCTTGCCTAGTTATGTCGATGTCAGTTGACTCTCTGCCGTCACCGGTGGCCTTCTGCACTGGTCATGACCAACGTCGGTCCTGATGCCGATGCTGGTGCTCCTGTATCTTAGCAACCTTCTATTCCTACTGTTTGCAAAGAGTTGAAGCTTTTAGCTCCACAACCTAACAACCTCCTCCCCTTGCTATTTGAAAACAATCATTTTGGGGTTACACAAGTACAATGCCAGTGGTTCTCTGCTTGGTTCAACATGATTGGTTCAGTCATTTGGTTCAACTAGTTGGTTTATCAACATTTGTTTTATCTTCTTCAAATTCTAATGGCCTTGTTCCAACTCAGTCCAGCACTTTGGTTCATCAGCCTGGTTCATTGGTTCGACCTCTTGGTTTTTTGGCACTTGTTTGGTCTTCAAAGTTCAAATGCCTAGTGGAGGGCCGACACTTCAAATGAAGAGGACCTAGGTAAGTTTAGTTTGGTTCAAAGTCCAAAGTTCAAATTCATTCAAAATTGACTAAGTCTAGGTCTCAAATTCCTTCAGGCATAGCTTAACACAAAAGCAAATGGGTGGGCACAACTTAACACTAAGGCAAAGCGCAAATAGAATTTCTATAGACTTTTTATCCACGAGAAAACATCCATGGACAAAAGTCTATGGGGAAATTGTCTATGGACACAAAGCCCATGGGAGCCTGGGAAAAGTCCGCTGAAACATTTAAATACCCGGTAGCAGTTCGAAGAGCCAAGCGACCCACCAAAGTATACAAGGAAAGAGTGCCCATGAAGAAATTAAGAGGCCCAAAGCCAACAAGCTGGAGAAGAAGTCTTAAGGCCCAAGGATGTCCTAAAGGATGTCAAAGTTTAACAAAAGAGGATAGCCATTTTTTTAAAAAGCAAAAAAGGAGCACTAACTAGAAGGCACCCAAAATGCAGCAACCTGCTAGGAAGTTCACCCCAGGGGCCGAATGAGCCAGATAAGACAAAATAAAGAAGAGACAAAGTGACAAGCATGGTTCCATTAGGCTTCTTCTAGAAGGATGACATTGACCACAATGTTTTTCTCTTCCTAATGAAAAAATCACGTATGCCACTTGCAAGCAAGGAGCGCCAAAATGAGCCTCTTGTTTTTCCCCATATAACATTGTGAACTTGGTCATTTTGTAATCATATTTTCACAATTTTTCAAGGTGTAGCCCTGATAAAATTCCCACCTAAATCAAATAAAAGTAGTTTTTTACCTCTTCTTGGATAGATATTCTATGTATGTCCTGAGTGTTTGATTTGTGTTCAGTCATTGTCTTTTGATGCTCTCACAGGTTCAACACCAACACACCAGTTATCTACAAAGCACCATTTTCTATATCTGATAGGAGAAGAGCTCTATTTGGAAGTATAGAATAGAGGAAGTCATTTATAGTATGTATTTCATAACATCTTGGTGAGTCCCTATTTTTATGTTTTCATAAGAACCTCCCTGCCATTTTCCTGCAGCCTGGTCTTTCTATCAAGTCCAAGTGTATGTATGTTGTTTTGTCTGATCCTGAGTGTGGATGTGAGAAGGTCATTTCATTTTGGTTTATCACCTCTTTAGAGTTGGTTTGTTTTCATACATTCTCTTTTCCCTTTTCATCCCCTCCTTTTTTATAACTGTATATATATATATATATATATATATATGCCTGTATTAGCACTTTTGAAACAAGCATGATACATCAAAGGGAGCTAGCCCTTATCTAGAGACTCTCCCCTCCAACTTTGCCAGTCCCACAAGTGAGAGGGGAGTTTCCATGTTGTGAGGAGAAGACAGGAGTTTGAATTCCTGTCAAAGGGTGCAATTTCCTACGTCAACAATATGGATGGCATATTGACCCATCCACATAATTTCTAGCTTTATTAGGTGCTTGAGGTACTTGGAGTCATAGAGAAAGACAAATTCTCCTTTAGTCAACACCTTGTACTTAATATATTAGTCATGCCACACCTTCTGGCATGCTTTATCTATCTATTAGCTCCATCTTTCTTAGGTGCACACCTCATCCAAGTAATCCAAGTCCTCTAACCTTGTACTAAATGATTCTTTGTCATCTAAATGAACAATATGTACAATGAAAAATTATGGCACCATGAAATTCATCATTATAATTTCCTCTATGCCAAACACTAGTTGAAATGGTGTAGTCTTGTTCAAGCACTTATAGTTTGTGTGATATGCCCATATTACTATTGACACTCAATCATCCTAATCTTTGTGACAAACATTATATATCTTCATGATGCACATCCCTAGGATCTTTTTGAATGCCTCAGTGGTTTCATTACCTTGTATATGATAAGGCATTGTCTTATGGTGTACTACCATGTATTTAGTTAGTAATATATGCATAGTTTCATTGATGACGTGTGCGCTTCTATTGCTAGTCAAACTGAGTGGGAACCCATAATGACTTATAATTTTCTCCCATAATATCCTTGTATATATGGAAGCTATTTATTTTATGGTTGGTACTTCCTTATCCCACTTGGTGAAATATTTAGTGGTTGCCAATATATATCTTACACCTGTGCACCTTCTTATAGGAGTAAGTGGCCCAAAAAAATCAATGGCCCATTTTTCAAATGGTGCTTGGGAAATAATGGGGATGAGAAAAATATTATCCTATTGGTTTGATTTACATATGAATTATAATATGTCACATGCATTAGCATAATATTTTTCATCCTAAATAGACTTCACCACCATAAACCTAATTACAATACCTTGCATGCCATTGCATCTCTAGTGCAATGTCCTCCTATTATTCCCTCATGCACCTCATGTAAAATGGAATATATTTAATGTTATAAGACACATTGGTGTAAGAATTAATCTCAACCTATTTTATACAATTCCTTGCTGACAAACTAAAAACTTATAGTGTAAACTATGAGCTATTTATTTTCTTTAGTTGCTATTATCTGGGGCATAAAACTAGATGTTAGGAAAGTGGCTATCTCCACCAAGTCATTAGGGGAATGATATACTCTATAGAGTTTTACATGTGACATCTCATCCTCAATAAGAACTAATACATCATTGAAGTCAATGCATGACAAATTTTCTAGGCTTGAGTTCTATTTTCCAATCTTGATGACAATTGAGAACTGGAATTCCTTAAATAAAACTATCCATCTAAAACTGCACCCATGGAGAATGGGATTGTTCACAAGGTACTTAAGTGATTTTTGGTCCATGAAGAAGATGAATGGTGTCACAAATAATTATTTATTGAATTTTTATAGGGTGTAGACCATGGATAACACTTCACACTCAATTGTATAGTCCTGTGTTGCTTGGGTCAATTTTTTTCTTACAAAAGATATGGGGTGATCTATTTTACCTTCATCAAGTTGACCTATAATGGCACCAATTGTATAGATAGATGCATTGAAATGTACATGTAATGGGATCATGTAGTTGTGAAATTATATAATAGGTGCGCTAACCAACCTAAATTTTAGAGTGTCAAAGGCATCTTCTTATGTTTTACCCAAACAGAATGGGTCATCCTTGCATAAGAGTTCGTCTTGATTTGCCATAATATTTTCATAGTTACTTATGAAATTTATGTAATATAAATAATGGAAAATAAGGTGTTAACATCTCTTTGTGTGGAATGATTCTACAGCTGAATAATTATTGCAATCTTTGTGATATCAATGAGCATACCATTTTTGTAGATGATGTGCCTAAGCAAGGTGATAAAAGGTGTCACAATAATGCACTTATTAAGGTTTAAGGATAATTTTAACTATTATAACCTCTCAAAAATGAGGTGAAATTTATCATAATGGTTTTTCATGATCACATACATAGTCGAGTCATCAAGGTACACCTTGAGGAACTTATGAATAAAATCCTTAAATGCAATGATGACCACTTTAGAGAATACAAATGGTGCATTCTTGAGACCAAAGGGAATCATGTTATAGGTAAAATAAAACAATTATATCACAAAGGTTATTTTATCCATTTTCTCCTCTTCAATTTGGACTTGATGGTCTCCTGAGAAACCATCAGTTGAAGTATAGCTTTTGTAGCCTATGATGCCATCTAAAAATTCATCAGTGAATGGAGTTAGGAAGGGTTTAATGATGTAGGTGGTGTTTAATAGTCAATAATCATTGAAAATGAAGATGAAACCATCCTTATTAGTTCTAATAACCATGGTGCTCACCCATTCTAACTCTTGAACTGGATAGATCACTCCTACATCTAGCATACCATCAAACTCCATTTTGACCTTGGCATGAAGATTAAGTTTAATTCTATAGGGGTGATTTTAGATAGGTCATACATCATCCTATATATTTATACTAATCTTTCCAAGAGGTGAGTAGGTGCCCTTAATGTTTCAATAATGTTTTGGTAACAAATATTGAAACTCCTTCAGGAGATCCATAATTTTTACTAGCTCTATGTTAGACTAATATACACCCAGAGAGGCCACCTTTGGTTCTCTCCTTGAGATAATGTCTAATTGGGTGGTTTTGAGTGGTGCATGATAAGGCTTATTTCTCTCTTGATGTGTGTCCTTGACCTACCTACTCCCTTTAGTTGTTTCAATATGGAGATGAGTAGGGCCTTCCTCATTAGGGGTGTTATCATCCACTTGGCACATGAGCTTCCTCTTTCCTATCAAGGACATCCAATTACACACTTTATATATATCCATATCTTCATCACTTGAGTCATTTTTGAGTTTTCATTCCTCAAATAAAGTTAGGAGCTCTAATCCTTTCTCCCCAAACATATATTTTAGGTGATGCTCTAAGAGATGCAATTTCCTCAAACACTACCCTTTGAATTACTTGTAGTGGCTCAATCAATTATAGTTTATGTGAGGGAAAGGAGAAGTTGTGCATAAAATTATCCTTCAAGACATCCCAACTGGCTATCTCACAATGTGTTTCATTGATCACATACCAATATCATTCCCATGTCTTCAAGGTTTCGTATATGGCATGCACTCAAAGGTTCCTTGGGGCATTTGTGCCATAGTAAATCTAGGTTTATTTACACAAATGTATGTGTACTATTAGGTTTGCATCATTAGATTATGGAGAAATGTCTAGTTCCTCATTTATTTTTACAAATCTAGTGAATATGGCTACTTCTACATCTTGCCAAGTTGGTAAGTTAGGCCTTTATGTTGGCTACCAATAATTGATAGTGCTTCTCAAAGTGTACACTAGTTCACCCATCATATCTACCTCATTTTGGATTCATGACTCAAGGTCATAAATGTATTCTTACATAATATTATTCCTCTCATATCTTGATAGCATAGAAATTTTACCTTTCCTCAAGAAAAATGATCTCTTCCCCTTCTTTCTATTATAAGATACCCATCTCTTTGAAGTGCAATCAATCTGAAACCATCCAATCCTCATAGGTTTTGGCACCTTCATACTCACTAAGTGGCACCTCTGACCAGTCATCTCATAAGATTCTTTGACCCATCAATCATAAGCAACATTGATGGTGTTTAAGGCTGAATATCTACCCTCCCAAAAAATCACTCCTTGGTCATTGGGGTTGAGAGTCTCAATGCCTTGTGCCATGATTTTGTAGATATATTTGATCTCATCCTCTAGATCAACACTTTCTATAAATGGGGGTCCTTAGTCACTAGAGAAGGGGTCACTACCCTCTCCTTACCATTTTTAAAGGTTATATAATAATTCTTGAATTACATATTGGTATTATTTACATATCACCATGGATTTCCTAAGAGTGTTGGATAATTATCTTATTCATCCAAATTTATTTCCTTAAAGTCAACATGGAACTCTATGCCCATGATATTTATAATGGCACTTTTTATACTACCAATTAGTTACCTCCTAGATTTGTTGGCCATGAAAATTATCTGAGGAGAAGGCCTTAAGGATAGCCTACCCATCTTCTCCCATATATTCTTTATCATGATATTAAACTTAGTTATTGTATTAATAAGGACTTCACATATATTCCATCCATCAATGGTGGCATTCACTAGGAGTTCTTGATCATACTCTACATTCTAGGATGCATGACTTCTTGTGCCCTTTTCATGCATGGTGAAGCAACTTCAATTGGATTTTGACCTAAATTCTTTACAAGCAAGTTATTTAATAAGGGAAACATCCCTTCTATTTGTAGTAGGTGCAAGATCTCCTTTAGCTATTGTACCTTAGACTCTTGAACATATTACTTCTTATGAGAGTTAGCATCTTGTACCTCTAGGCCTCATGTTAGTTGTATATCTTCTTATAGGTTCTAAATGGCACTCATAACCTACTACAATACATATTTCTAGAATTTAGGGTCTGGTTAAAGAACATCTTTAGGTTCAAGTCATGTTATACACTTAATGTAACTTGGTTCCTCATATTATTAACACAAATTTGGTATTGACACAACTAGTTTATGAGTGGTGAACCCACTATGAGTAGTTACCTTCACTTTGATTAGCTTCATGTGGTTGGTTTCTCCTTTGGAGTCCACTTCTCCATTTTAGGCTCATACCTGATCATTCATGTGCCTTTGTCTACACCAAGCCTACCTTAGGTTATTTTTTGTACAAGTTCCTTGAATTTATGTGTTCTTTAATAATATCCACATGTTATATGTATAGATAAGTCATGCTAATTGTGCTCAATTGAACCACACTTATAACATGATCATAGTTGGAATCTTCCTCCATTGCATCCTTAATTTCACCTTATATAACCTCTTTGCATTCCATAGACTACATTCTATTGGTCATATCCTTCATTGCATTGGTTAGCATACCCCCTAATTATTGTAGTGGCCTACTATGTTCTTCTTTCCATGTTCTCACGTATCTCATCGATCACTTGGCAATCATATATGGTATGAGTGTAAGTTTCCGATAAATAATAATAAATAGTTGTGTTAAATTGATTGGCATGTTGTAATAAAGGGTATTTATTAATATCATGGGCCTCATGATAAACTCATATCTTTGAAGCCACACATTCCTTTGAGGGTAGTTATTCTAGTTATGGCCTCTCATTTCACAATTAGTATACCATAATCCACTTAAAGCATATTGAAATGAACTAGAAATATGTTTTAAGAGTTGGTTGGCCATGGATGTAATTTTTGCCTCCATGAATTGATAATTCTAGTGTCAGTGCTTTCAACTATCTCAACTTTGAGTGTAGCTTCAAGCACTTTATGAGGGTCTATAAATGTTTTCATGGAAAGTTATTTTTTGAATGGTACTATCAATCCCATAATAAAGCATTATGCATGATAGGAGAGGTGAATATCATAAAGAAGATTGGAGAGAAGAGTTTTGAGTATGGCATCGTATAGGCACATGATATATGATCATCTTTAGTTAATTTACTTGATAATGGTGATGCATTGCTATTCAAACTCAAGTATATTGAATTATTTCAAGAATGCTTCCTTTAAAGTGTCATAATCAACCATATCCTGATTAATATCAAATTTCTTATACCAAATATAGCTGTGATCAATCAAAGTTGCCATGAAATGGGTTGTCTTGCACTTAGATTCGGTTATACCCCAAGCACACCATTATATTTCACATTTTAACACATGTTCTACAACGTTATCTATGTCATGATACTTTGGAAAGTGCATGGCCATCTCATAGTAAATTTTTTATGGGAGGTGATAGCATCTGAGGTGATTTTCCCTAGTACTTATCCTAGAGATGGTTCTCCAATGCCTCCAACCACTAGGTTAGTCATTGGTCATGTTTTTATTTATATAATTGATGATGATGAATGCACTATACTACTAACTTGTGGCATTAGGCCACTTATTATGGGCTATTGTGTAATTTGTATAGCTATCATTGGCTAAAGTAGAATGATTACACTTATGTTTTATGTTATTGATCTAGCACCCAAACATATAGAGGTATACTCACTTAATTCTTCATAAGGAACAAATTGTTTATTCACAAAATTGTAGTCCAAGTCTACAAAATGATTAAATTTTATGTGGTTAATAAGGTCAGTTATCACCCTTCTTTCTTCATGTGGGAGAACTAGTGCATGAGTTAGAATTGTAGGTTATTTGGTTCCTAACTTTACACCTTGATAATCTTAGCTTTGCATGGGTTTTAGAGTGGCAATCATAGGATGAGAATACCCCAAGGGAGTGTCATTATAATTAGGTAAGGGAGTGTTATCATCAACTCACTAGGATTAGATAGTGGATAAAAGGTAACTTACTATAGATGTGGTTGGATTTTAGCATATTTCGGCTCTACCTAGGCCAAGGTGAGAGTACCTAGCATATATCTTGGAAAGGGGGAAAGGGTTCTCAATGAAGGGTTTCCCTCTAGACTAAGAGCACATGTGAAAATCTAAATAGGACATAACCACCCTTATTTAGCCCACTTGGAGAGGTTGTCACATATGCTAAACAAATGTCATGAAGTAGACACAAGATACTAAAAGTAAAGGTAGATAGTGGGAGGTGGTTTTAGCTTTCATGATTTTAAATAATGATCAATGTAGATCAGGTAGATGAAAAAATCAATGCTAATTCTTTAGAATAATAGGCTCAAATGCACTTTAGATATGTAAAGGTAGGGTACATCTAAGTGAAAGTGACATGTAAAATATGAAATGGGATAACATCACTTGCTTGTAGACCCACTTAAAATAATCAAAGGAGGGTGAATCTATGGGGTAGGATAAGATTTTTCAATTAATATAAAATAATGTGGAGGGTTAATCAGTGAGAAAAAAGAAATTTAGTAAATTGTTATATCATTTTCACCAATAAATGAAATGAAATCATGCATAAATGATCCTCAAAGTCTAAAAATAAATACTATGAATAATCCTTCAAGAATTCCCTCCAATTGAATTTGTGAGGCTAGGACTACCCTTAAAAGGGTTATCAACACCCTATTCACAAATCTTAGAGAAGAAGGATTTTAAAACCTAGATATAAACTCTAAATGACTACCATAAAGATGAATACTCTAGATAAAAAATATACTAAGAAGGTAAAACAAAGCTCTACACTTAAATAATATGAAGATAATGAAAACCATGGATGGATTTCATTAATCAATTGAATGGAAATTGAATATAATGTGTTCTAAATAACATATAACCTAACACTATGCAAGATAATTCTATAACAGGTAGAAATATCTAATGCTCTCAAAATTTTCCAATGATTTTATAGAACAAATAAATTTGGCACCAAAAATATTACATAGAGATAACTCTTTGAGGTTATAAATCTTGACTCAAAATTTAACCAACCATTGTAAATGGATAGACCCCCTTTACTTATATAATTAAGTTAAGCCTAAGATCTTCCTAAAGATGTTCTAGATGAAAAACTCTTTCATAGGCCTATATTCTATTAAACTTCATAAAAAACATGATTCCATACATATGCTCATGCTCCTGTGATGATTATAAGATTGATCTTCCACCTTGATAAAATATTTTTAGTTATCTACGTGGAAGAAGATCTTGCAAGGGAAAAAACAAAACCTTTGTCCACTTGCACAATAGTAAAAAACATCCCTTTCTTATCCACAAATATATAAAAACTAACTAAAAGGGACATGCCACTAATGAGCCAAGCACAATAGTTTCCTAGTGGGAAATGAGAAGAAGGAAGAAGGGATGGAAGAGAAGAAAGAAGTGGTACTAGCTTAAGAAAACCAAAATGTCTTGTTATACTCTGGAATTGATTTTAATGACACAATTTTTTACCAACTTGTTCCTATACCTTCTACATCCTTCCAACATAGGTTTAAGATTCCCTTGGTTTGGGCCTACTTGATATTCCAATTTTACTTGGTATTATTCAAACCAGGTGGCAATCTTTTAAAGCATGGTTAGCTTTCATCCAATGAGATCTTTAAGCTAGTCACAATACTTCTTAAGTGATACCAACTACTTTATTTTGTAAGCATCAAAGGAATCTTATGGTGCATTAATGAGGATTTTTAGAGTAGTGTGTATTATCTCTTCCTCCAAATCACTTGCACCATCAAGGCTTACCATCTTCCTAAGTGCAACATTTATCTCTCTTATTACAATCTTGAGGGACTACTCTTCTCCTTTCAAGTTGAAGATGCCATATTTGAGAATCACTAATCAACAATTGATGGCCAGTTGACATTCTCTAAGCTTATTATGATCATTGGAAGTAATGATCCTTTTTGTTATCAAAGTATCTATGCATCTTTTGTAAATCTCATCCATTTTCCACTAGACCTCTTCCCAATTCTTAATTTCTGTATCATAAATAACATTTGGGCATCACAATCCCTCTTATTATCCACTATATTGTTTAATAATTTCAATGCTGAGTGGACTAATTCTTTGGCCCTCGTGTGTAAATCCTCTTTCCATTTTTCCATTGCCCTTCCTCTAGATTTCAAGTCATCAATTCAGCTGGAATAAAAGGACTCTAATGAGTAAAGAGTATAATATGGAGCAATACTAGTAGTTGGAGTTACTACCTTAGGCTCAATTAGAAAAATTTGTAATTACTAGATCATAACTTGATTTTGTGCCTTTAATTTTTCCATGGTGGCTTTGCCTTTGTCCATTCTATGACCCACCATGTTTGCCAAAACTTGTGAGCTATGCTTTAGCTCAATCCTTGATGGCTCTCCTAGTTTGTAGCTATAAATAGTGTAACTCTCAAGGGGAGAATATTTATTTAAATTAACTTATTGGGGGATGGTTATCTCCAAATTTATTTCTCTCATACCATTGAATGTGTTTTTGGATTGTGTCTTATCCTTCTTAGGGGATTTGGCCTTATACATCTAAGTGATATTTACTATATTGATTTCCCCAATTTTACTCATGATGTCCTTATTTTGTTTGACCTTCCCCTTAACCTAGAGAAGGGGTCTAGTCTAAATTCCCATTGATGTAGTAGACATTGATGTAGGCCTTGAGATAGTGAAATGTGGTGTCATTGGAGTATCTAGTGTAGGAAGTATCATATGAATGGGTTGTAGACTCAACACAAACTATTCAATTTCTTCATCACTTTCCAACTTCTTTCCACCTTTGTTTTTAGTGGGTCCTCTTTTCAGCTTTGGATCTACTTGATCTAATATTTAAAAATCCAACCTGAATTAGTGAGACTCCTCAAGCAAGTTCTCAATGGAGCTCCCTTGTATTATGGACTGACTGGAAGGTTTTACAACCACTTCACCTTATTTATTTACCTGAGCTTTAGGTAGAGATGAGGATATGGTGGATTTGTTTTTGTCTTCAAGAAACTCTCCACCAATCATGGAATCTAGACCTTTATTCTAGATTGGATCATAAAATGTGATGTGAGGAAGGAGACCTCAAGGTACTTCAATTAAGGAAACACTACCTGAAGTACCTTCCTCGACACCTTTATTAGATTGGTCCAATTTCTTATTTATCATTGTAAGGGTGGGGGTACCCATTTATAGGTTTGATCCCCCACCTTATTATATAATTAAATTATCCTATGGTGGTAAACTTGACACCTTTGGAGGGGAAGGGACAACTGGTGATACTTCTGGAGTTATTTATGGGCCTTCTTGTTCAACCCCTACTTTAGGATTAATGGTGACTTGAATATTTTTCTATAGCTCCACCTCAACTTTCTCATTAGATTTATTCATTTCTTAAACTTTATCAAATTTATCCTATCCCTCAACTTCATTTTTATTTTCCTGACCTAGTGGTTGGGTGATGACATTTTCAACAAATTTTTCTATGTTTGATGAGATTGTTTCTTTCTCTTGAGAGTCCTGAACTTGAGTGGCTGCCTCAACCCTAACTTTAACAACATCTTCAAAATAAAGAGGATCAATTGAGGCTATAATTTCTTCATCATTATCTTTACATTTCACTCTTTAAGGAGCCTCTTCTACAAATAAACTAACCATTGGGACCTTTACTAGGTTCTGGGGTCTTTCCCTCAGAGTTCTCTACCTATTTTTCACTTGTAGAGGAGTGAATGCTAGTTGTTTCTTCATAACATCAATAATGGGCCTATTTTCATCTGAGTCTTATTATTCTTAACTCATATATCATAAAATTTAACCATATAAGGATTGATCCTTTTTTATTTTTAAGGGAATTTTATTATATGGTAGGTCTTTGAATACAACCTCCTTACTTTTCTTAGGACTCCCAATTAGAGGCTATAGAGTTTTCTTGAATATTTTTTTCTTGGGTTGATCTACATATTATTCACCTCCTCTATTCCTTGAGTAAGTCATTGGAGGTAGGACAAATTTTGGCTATTGTGTTGATAGATCCATGGGTGAAGTAAGTGGAATAATAGCTAGATTGAATACTAGGATAGTAGTCAAGATGGTTGGTACCATTGGGGCTCCCTCTAATACAATAGATATTAGGGTGGCAATAGCCAATATATCCTCACCAATGGAAATATTATCCTTATTCTAAACCAAACTTATTAACATCAATAAATACTATCCCTCCCTAGATTATGATGTGGATATGGACTCCACATTAATTGGTTTGGTGAAGTCAATATCACCAACCTAGATTTTTCCTTTACCCTTCATCACTAGTGGTGGAGCCAAGGGAGAACTACTAGAAAATATGATGAAACCCTTAAACTCCAAAACATGTCCAAGTTCTTAGAGGGTAAGTATGTCATAGGCACTAATATCAACCCCATGTTCTTTTAACCACCTAAAGGTTCTTCTCATGATTGTTATAGCCTTCCATGGTATGGAATCATTTTCCCCAATAGTGAAGCCCACATATGAGATGGCCTATGTTTAAATATTTAACTTATTGTAAACTATAGATAGTGTCTTCTTATCATCATCTATGTCCTTTGAGATAGGAGAAATATTACAAGTGATGACCTCTTACACTATTATCCTTATATATTCTAGCCTTCTGACATCATCCTCAGTAATGAAAGTGGACTAGATGTACTCATAATGTGATGGATGTAAAATATCACCTATTTTTGTGTGCACCCACAATCTGATATCATAGTTCATCCTAGGTGGCATCTTTCTAATCACATATTAGCCCATCTCTTGCTCTAATCCCTTGGCGTTGGTAACAGAAGGACATGAATAATGTCCAATTTCAACTAGAAATTTGAAGGGATTATTCACCTTATTTGTTGCTTAATTTCATGTGAGGTTACCATTTTATATCTCAACTCCATCACTATTATTCAATCATCCAAGTATCTCAGTAGCTTATATGGAGACCTTGAGAAGCCACTTACTCTGATAAAAGTGAATGTTTTAAATTGAATAGATGAGGTGCCATACTTATCAATTATTTATATGTCTACCTTAGACATCCTATTAAGGCTTTTAAGAGGATAGAAGAAACTCATCATAGTATTTAAGAAATAATTTTAAACTTTGCATAAGTTTTTTTAAAACCATCTAGAGTTATTTTTAGATAAGTCTCATATATCCTCATTCCACTAGGATTCCTTCTGAGCCCATGGAATGTCCTATTATGTACTAGGTTGTACATTAGGTAGGAGGACATGTATAATGTACTTTTGAAATCCTCCTTTGAGTGGATTTCAACCTAAAATTTCATAATTTGCCTATGTAAGTTGTTACTTAAGATGGTGGCCCAATGTAACTTCTTTTATTATTCCAACACATAGATTAAAATTATGAACATCTAAGGCTCAAAATTTTCTGCGATGGGCATCCAATTAATTTTGGCTATCATGAAAATCACATACAAGGGTAATTCATTAATTTTTTATAGTTTAAAATTCTTGGTCATTCTTGACACCTTTTTCCTTTGCTTGACCAACCGGTAAGAGTTGACAATGTCACATATTGTTTTGTCATTTTTGTTTGCATACTCTTGGCATTCCTCTAGGGAAAGTGTGATACTTTTAAGGTGGGGAGGAATCCTAAGCATGGTGTTGAGGCCTAAAGGAGTGAAATAAAATACAACTGATTTAATTCCATTTAAAATAGTCTTAGTATTTGGTTGATACAATTTAGCACATGTAATTACTAGTTATGAGTATGGAGCATCCAAGGGAAACACTATTCTAGGGGTGATATAACACATGTCAATATTTGAGATTACTAGTAGAGTATTTGGCTATTGTAAGGAATTAAATAAAGCTAAAAATTTCAACCCCTAAACATATGTATCCTTGATTCTATCAAGAATAGAAATGATGTTCTTTTCATAGATGTTGAAGAAGATGCCATTGTTTCCTAGCTTTCTATTGCAATACTTTAAACTTGAACAAATTATTCAATTTAATAACCATAAAAATACCTTCAAAACCCCCTCAAAAGACATAATAAAAGGAGATAAAATAACACTTATTGATAATCTAGAGTGTTGTATGCAATTTGAATCTAAAAATCTTTGAAGAATTTTCCATAATCACTTGCTAGATAAAGAAATTTCATGTTGCATGTAGCTAGGGCACACAAATAGCTCAAAAATGAAAGTAGAAGCTCTAAATGAAAAAGGTAAACATGAATGAAGGTAAATTGCCTTAGTTATAAACTTTTGCATCTCAAATTAAGGTTTCCATTAATGCTTTGAAATATAACAGTTATTTATCAACTACCCCCTTTATTCATTTGAGATTATTTCAAAAGAGGAAAGAGAAAGTGAAAATGTTTCCTTCATGTTGGGAAATCATCATTGAAACACATGGATCTATAAAAACAAACTTTATATTCCAATGCTTTTTGGGCCTTTTGCACTTATTCACTTGTTATTTCCTTTGGTACAATAGTGCAATATGTTTCGAGCTACCCATGGGATCTAAGAAAACCATATGTTAATATTTTACTTTACAAATATAGGCATTTGGGCCTTGGAGACCTTTTTAACCTTACCCACCAAAAGGTGAGGCAATATTCAAAAAGAGCCTAGAGCTTGTAAAACCCTGAGGACCTATCACATTTACAATTTAGATGCTAGCTCAGACTCTCAGCCAATTTTTTACCTTTACACCATCCTTCTTGATATGGGGAAGGGTGCAAGATCTTTCTAATCACTAAAAATTCACTCATTACTTGTAAAATGAAATGAATAAGTCATTACCTTATAAATTTGATGAATTTGACCTAAGCATTTTCATAGGATAAAGTCTTAGGAATACCTTGAGATAACCATGTGTCTTTCATTTGGTTTATTGGGAAATTATTCACCTTAGTCACCAAAACATGTTGAAGATGCAATATGGCAATTTCATCTAGGGCCCTCAAACTTTTCACCTTCAAGCACAAGACAAAAATTCAATGTATTCAAAGATGCTTGGATAAATTTATATATTTTTATAGTGAATATTCATGACATGAAACCTATTATTTAAAATCATAGAATTAAAATTAAAGCATTAGTATAACATAGGTTAATAGGGCCCTCATAAAACTTGGCAAATCAATAAAATACCCCAGACAGAGATGTCAAAACATAATAGATTTATAATCTCCCAAATATTTTGATACTGAATAGGGCAAAAATTAATTAGTGTATATTTTAGCTCTAACATTAGCACTTACTTAGGGATGCATAACCCCAGTGGGTACACAGAGAACACCAAACTAGATGCCTATCCATTAGGCCATGGAGTCAAAGAGTTTGTAACAAAGTCAATAAAAACACACCATGGGTGAACAAAGTTAAAATAAGCCATTTGAAGACAAAAATAAGGAAAATGAAAAAACACAAGATATAAAAACATAACCCTAAACAAGGAAACAAAACGTAAGGGACTATACAACATGTACATATTTACATAGGTTAGCATGGACTTAATGCAAAAAGTGCTTGAGGTGTTTGCCATTAACTAAAAATTCTATATTTTTCCATAAATATCTCTAAGATAAAATGTATGGTTCCCTATTTGATAGTTAATATTATAGGGACCCATCCATAGGGAATCATATTTACCATGTTTTCCCTTATCTTCTTGTTTGCTATCCCAGATTAGGACCAGATCACCAATTTCAAAATCTCTTAGGGTGACCCTTTTATCAAAAATATTTTTTATCCTTTCCTTGAATTTTATGTGTTTTACATGATCTTTTCTATGATATTCATCAATATCTACAATTTGGTTGATTATTTCCTTATAGTGGTTTACTTCTCTGACATCCTCATTTATTTGTTGCATAAACTAGTAAGAATGTAATTGTAGAATAAGGGGTAAAACAAATTGAAATCCATAAAAAAAATCAAAGGGGATTCTTATAGTATACCTTTTAGGATTCAACCTATTAACCCAGATATCAAATTTCAATTACTCACCCCATTTCCTTTTGTTGGCATTTAGAGTCCTAATAATCTTTAATAAATTCTTGTTACTGGACTCAACCTGCCCATTTAATTTTGGATTGTGATTGAAGTCATATGATATATCAATCCCATAATCTTCACATATTGCAACTAATTATTTTTATGAAAGGTTCCTCAAAAAAAAATAGCTATAGGGGAAGTGATCTAGATGATTCCATTTTCCTAGAGAATCACTAACACTTTTCACATCTCTTTACCATAATAACAACATATTTAAATAAAGTGGGCCACCAATAACTAGCCCTTATAATATTTCATGTAGTGACTTTGGGATCAAAGTGACTACCACACACACCACTATGGAATTCTATAACTAATTTGGAAAACTCATGTTCCACTAAGCACCTCAAGGGGACACCATCTAGGTTCTTCTAAGCCAGATCATCCTACAATAGAAGATACTTATGGGATATGAACTTCAAGATTCTCCTTTGATTTTTCTCTAAGTGGGGAAGAAAATTGAGAGTCTTCAAATAATATACTATATCTTTATACCATAGATATTGGTTGTACTTAGATATAGGGATATCAACAACCCCTTCTACATTATTCACCTCTAAAGTCTATAAGTTGGCTTCAGTCATCAGCTTGCTAAGACCCATGCCTCTGACCCACTTAGTAGTTTCTATCTCCAAGTCATATTCTTGAAGTTTATTGACCCATCTACATCTTTTATTGATAGTTTAATTTTGATTTAATATGTCCTTCACCATAGTGTGAGGAACACAGGCCATGATTTTTGAACTCATAATGTAGGATCTGAATTGTTTGATAGCCTTTAAGTGAGGAAATGATCATTTTATATTATGGTATAGTTTATCTCATATCCCTACAATGCCTTATTAAAAAATGCAATTGGCTACTCATGAACTTCATCATTCTTTTTTAGTAGCATTACAACAATAGTATACTCAAATGCAAATGAAAAGATCTAGAAATCTTTTCTATAGTCAAGACTAGCAAGCACTAGGGTAGTTATCAAAGTTGTCTGGATGTCCTCGAATGATTTGGTAGCCTTTTCCTACCACCTTATAGTGTGATCATTTTTAAACATTGAAGTAATGGGTAGATTAATCTCTAAAAAATTGGAAATAAACCTTATAATAAATTTAATCTAGCCAAAGAAATATTGAATACCCTTCTTGGTCTATGGGATGGGTACCTTATCAATGGCCTCTACCCTTTAAGGATCTATCATCACACCTTTTTTAGACATAATATGCCTAAGTAGTTTTGCCTTCTATACTCAAAAGTGGCACTGATTAAGATTGAGGGAGATTCTAAACTCCCTACATCTGATAAGCATCTACTCTAAGTTCTATAAGTGGTCATCCCTTTTCTTGGAGTATACTATAGCATCATCCTAATATAATGTAATGAACTGATTGATTAACCCAAAAAAATATACATCCATTTCTCTCTATAAGGTGTCACCCACATTAATTAAGCCAAAATGCATTTAGATATACACATAAGTGCCCCATGGGGTAGTGAAAGTAGTATTAAACTTTTCAGACTCCTTAACTACTACTTTGTTATAGCTAAAAAATCCATCTAGAGTTGATAATAGCTCATAAATAGTAACATATTAAAGCATATTTTCCATATTAGGCAATGGATAATTATCCTTTAATTAAGCCTTACTTAAATTCCATAAATCAAAATAGAGATAGATGTCTCCATTTTTTTTTCTTATAGAGACTATATTGGTCACCCCTGATGAATACCTAATGGGTTGAATGATCCCACCATCCCTTAATTTTTTTAGTTCGTCTTGCATCTTGTTGCCTAAGATGGGATTAATAGGTAGTTGTTTTTAGTGGAATGGTTTTGTTCTAGGCTCAAGGGGGTAACATGTTGGAAAAAATCATCCCTATAGGCCTTCAACTTTAAATATGACCATTTTAAACAATCCTAGTACTTAATTAAAATCTTGATAAATGCTTCCTTCTCTTTCTTTCTCAGGTAAGTATGGATCCAAATTTTCTTTAGATTATCCTTAGTCCTAATGTTAATCTTAGTTACATCCTTTGATATAAAAATATCTCTAGATTTAATTCTATTAGCTCCATAAAAAGATGCTTCAAGACTAACCCATCCTCTAAAGATAGTATTAGTATTCAATTGGATAACTTATTTTCCATGCAAGGTTTCTTTTCCATCACAGAATTATACCATGGAGTCAAAATCTATAATGGTTCCTTTGAACTCATTTGTACAACATAGAAACCTTTTTATTTTATCATCATCATCAAAGACTTTCCAATGACCAATATTGTTTGGGATAGAACGCCTTACAAGCACCTCTACTTCATATTCACATGAGGTATTTCTATTTTCAATTTTGAACTCTACAACCCTCTTCATAAGTATATCTTCCACCTGATTAAAATATTAGGCATGATATTTAATGTTCAAAGCGTCAAAAAATTCCAAGAAGTCCCATACAACATTTTGGTACTACTTTAGTCTCTTCTATTTCATGGTGTAAACAAATCAAACCTGATTCACCATTAATTCTAAATTTCCATTGACTAGTAAACTTCTAATTCCATAAATGTTGGTGATCTAAAGGCCAATTAGGAGTGCTTCATACTCTATAATATTATTTTTCCACTCTAAGGAATTTATCAAGGTATTGTGCAAGCTGCACCACTATTCCTTTAACCATGTAAATAATAGGTACTTCTCTAGAATCCATGGTAAGGCATCATCCATATGTTGTAGTTATTTTTATATAGAGTTCATTTAGAATAACTAGTGGTATAATGTTACAAGATGCACTAGAGCTAAACATGTGGTTATGGACAATTAAACCATTAATTAGTAGGGTGTTATAGAATGGGTTGATGTCCATTTAACTCTCTACTAATGTTATTCCTAAATAAACCTCCAAGTTATATTTAGGGGATTCTGAGGTTTTCTCACTTTCCTTAGGGCAAGTGGGAGAAGGCTCAGCTTCAACAATCTCATTGGTAGTAATATTCTTAGTGAATCCTAAATATTCATAGGCTCTTCTCCTATGCTCTAGAATTTTGAGAAATTCCACAAAGGGTAATGTGACCTTTAGTTGATCAATACATGATCCATGTCACAAACACTTTATTTAGGAAAATAAGTGTTATTAAGTATACTTGTGACACTTTCATTTGGGATACACCCCTTAAGAGTTAGGGGGAAAGAAGTAGGAAAACTATCATTTTTAACTTCACTCTTCAATGGAGACTTGTTGGGTTCATCCTTCTTAGGAATAATAGATAACAGGGGAGTTCTATTCTTGGACTGGATACCTTTTGGCTTAGCATTATAAGGTGCAAAAACTAGGCTTGGTGGACTTTCATACATCATTAATCTTTTTGGTCTCTTTCTCTTTTATTTCTACTTTAGTGTCAATAGAGACTTTATCCTTTGAAGGAAAATTTTGATCTTTACTTCTCAAATTTACTCCTTATTCTCTAGGGTAAGTTCTATGTGTATCATTAATTTCTGGTCCTCAACCAATTGAGGTGAATCTCCATATTTATCTTTCATCATTGATCTTATAAATTCAAAATCATGAATAGGTAATTCATATTCATGCATCATATTTATCTCACAGATGAAGTTTGGGGTTGGGACCCTTACCTTTTCAAATGCTCTCCAAAAGGCTTGAGAAGTAGTAGTGCTCATCATCTCTATAGATGGAGAGGTAACCATCACATCTGGTTCATTAATTTGGAAAGTAAAACATTCATAGGTTGGAGTGTCTTCACAATTAAGAATAGTTGAAGCACTCATAGCTTCCTCTTGGCAGATGTAACTCTCCATCTCTTAGAATTAAACAATATAAATGTCATCTTCATCAGATGTAGATTAAAATCCTTCTATACCTTGACCATCAATATTAGTTTTATTACATAGAGGATGAGGAAGGAATCACTTGTCACACTAATCGATATCAAAGTCAACTGCATTGACATTTATAGCTAAAGGATCTAGTACTTCAATTTCAATTCCTTAGTTTTGGTTTCTCTCATGCTTGTCATCCCTTAAAATCCCTTTTACTTTGTCATTATTTTTACCTTGGAAAGCTTGTCAACCTTGACCCTTATCCCTAGGATGGTTTCTTTCCTCTCTCTTGAAATCCATCCTATCATCATGGTTAGAAGAACCCTGAGACAATCCCTTTTCTACTCTTGCCAACTTGTAAGAAATTTATTTCACAATAGTAGATATATTTTTCATAGTTTCCTCTAGATATACATTATTATGGGAGGCTTGAGGATTTTTTGGATTCAACAATTTGACATCAGCCCTCTTGTTCAAAGGTTTACCCATAGCTTTTATATTATTCTCTATTTGGATAGCCAAATTAAAGGCCATCCACAGATTTGTGGGAGCTTTGTCTATGAGATAATAGGTTACCTTCTCATCAAATGCATCACAATATTTTATCAAAGAAACATCAAAATTGGGCATAATATCCTTAAGTATCCCTATCAATACCTTACTTAATCTATAAATAAAATCCTTAACACGTTCATTAAGATTCTTCATTAGGTTTTCAAATTCAGCAAGCAAGAATATAGGATTAATGCTATTACCAAATTTCATCTTAAATGAATTATTCATGTCTTACCATGTGTTTATGGATCCATTAGGGAGGGATTTAAACCAATTCTAAGCCTCTTATTCTAGTGTGTTCACAAAGATATTTATGCACACATATTCTAGACCAATTTTATAGTCTTTAATAACATTTAAGAAAGCTTTTAAATGTTGTTCCCCAGACACGACATTTCTCCCTTGAAATTTATGTAATATATTTATAAATTTAATGAGAAATTCATTAGGGAAACTAGGCATACTAGTAAATTTAATAGGTCTGAACCTTGGGATCACAAATGGTCTACATCTATTACCCAGGCCTTGATCTTCTTCTCCATCGTTATCACTACCTACATCAAACCTCCTTCTCCTCAGATCATGATCTCCCATATTTGAATTTAAAGATTAATATGAGCTAGGGGATAGCTTTGAATGAATACTATAAAGAGGACTTGAAAGATGAGAAATAGAATAATGCCTTTATGGCCTTGTAGGTGGAGAAAGACTTCTTCATGGAGAAGGAGCTTGACTTGTAGGAAGCTCATATTTCTTTGAATTGCTTTGAAATCTTTCAACTAGATGGATATTTGATAAAATGGGGTAAATAAAATGGGGGAAAAACTATTCAAGTCTTACCTAATTGCCTAAGTTTTGGTCTATAATAAGCTTCCATACTTGTCACCTTATGGATAGATCTTTTAACTTGGGGATAAGCTTTTTAGATGGATCTTTTTGAAAGGAAGACTTGGTACCCTCTATATTTCCAGATTTAAATAAAAATATTCAAGATATAGAAAAGTGAATATAATAAGCACTAATATTTAAACTTTTAATGTAACAGAGTCACCACTAGAAGCAAAAATTCTAGACTAGAACAATCAGAACCATTAATAATAATTGATAAAATGAAAACATTAAAATATTGAAGATAATTCCAAGGAAATTTTAAAACTTATTAGAACACAAGGGTGAACATCCCCCGTGGAATTATGGTACCAATATATTGTTGACAACACAACAGACTATAAATTCATAGCAATGGGTTCTTAGTCCCTGACAATAGTGCCAAAAAGTTTGTTGGTTCCTAGCCTTCCACCTCATTGGTCTTAGCTCTACCAAGGTTTTGGAGTGACAAGCAGAGGATGAGAATTCCCCAAGGGAGTGTCATTATATTTGGGGAAGGGAGTGTTATCATCAACTCACTAGGATTAGATAATAGCTAGAATGTAGCTTATTATAGATGTGGTTGGCTTCTGGCATCTTTTGGCTCTGCCTAGGCCAAGGTGAGAGTACCTAGGGCATATCTTGGAAAGGGGGAAAGGGTTTTTAATGAAGGGTTTTCCTTAGGACTAGGAATAGATGTGAAAGTATAAACATGATATAACCACCTTTTTTTAGCCCACCTAGAGAGGATATTACACAAGATAAACAAATGCCATGAATTAAACACAAGCTATTGGAATTAAAGATAGATGGTGGGTGGTGGTTATAGCTTCCATGATTTTAAAGAATTATCAAAGTAGATGAAATCATATGGAAAAGGCAATGCTAATTATTTGGAATAATAGGCTCAAACACACTTCATCTATTCAAAGGTAGAGTGCATCTGAGTGCAAGTAATATGTAAAATATGCAATGGGATAACATCACTTACATGTAAACCTACTTCAAAATAATTAGAGGATGAATATATGAGGTAGGATAGGGTAGGACAAGATTTTTAAATTAATAGAAAATAATGTAGAAGGTTAAAAAATGAGCACAAATAAATTTAGTAAGATGTTATATCATCTTCACCAATAAATGCATTGTAGATTAGAAACAAATGAAATGAAATCATACACAAATGATCCTCGAAGTCTAAAAATCAATACTACAAATAATCCTTCAATAATTCCCTCCAAATAAATCCATGAGCCTAGGACTACCCTTAAAAAGGATATCAACACCCTATTCCAAAATCTCAGATCAGAAAGGATTTTATAACCTATATATAAACTCTAAATGACTACTATAAAGATGAATACACTAGATAACCAATCTACTAAGAATGTAAAATAGAGCTCTAAAATTCAATAATAGGAAGAAAATGATAACCATAGATGGATATAAGTAATCAATTAAATGGAAATTGAATATAATGTGTTTTGAATAACATACAACCTAACACTATGCAAGATAATTTTTTAACAAGGGAGAAATATCTAATGCTCTCAAATCTTCCCAACGATTTTATAGTAGAAATCAATTTTTCACTAGAAATATTACACATAGAAATATCTTTGAGTCTATAGGTCTTGACTCAAAATTTAACTGACCATTGTAAAGGGATAGAGCCCCTTTACTTATATAACTGAGCTAAGCCTATAATATTCCTAAAGATGCTCCAGCTATAAAATTCTTTCACGAGCCTAGAGTCTATTAAAATTCATAACAAACATGATTCCATATATATGCTCATGTTCTTCTGATGATTGAAAGATTTATCCCCCACCTTGATAGAATATTTCTAGTTATATATGTGGAAGAAGAACTCACAAGGGATAAAATAGAGACTTTGTCCACTTCCACAATAGAAAAAAATGTCCCTTTCTTATCCACATGAATGTATAAAAACTAAATGAAAGGGATGTGCCACTAATGGGATACGTACAATGGTTTCCTAGTGGGAAATGAGAAGAAGGAATAAGGGAGGGAAGAGAAGAAAGTGGTGTTAGATCAGGAAAATCAAAATATATAGTTATACTCTATAGTTGATTTGGATGATGGAATTTTTTTCCAACTTATTCTTATACCTTCTATATCCTTCTAGCATAGGGTCAAGATTCCCTTAGTCTAGGCCTATTTGATATTTCAATTTTAATTGGTATTCTTCAAGCCAGGTGGTAATCTTTTAAAGCATGGTTTTCTTTCATTTGATGAGATCCTTGAGCTAGACATAAAACTTCTCAAGTGAAACCAATTGATTTATTTTGTAATCATCAAAGGACTCTTATAGTGAATTAATGAGGCTTCTTATAGTAGTGTGTATTGTCTCTTCCTCTAAATAGTTTACAGCATCAAGGCTTATAATCTTCCTAAGTGAAACATATATCTTTATTATTTTAGTCTTGAAGCACTGCTCTTCTCCTTTCAAGTCAAATATGCCATATTTGAACATCTCCAATCGATGCTTGATGGCTAGTTTACATTCTCTAGGCTTCTTGTGATCTTTAGGAGAAATGATCCTTTCTAATATCAAATTATCGATGCTCATTTTGAAAATATCATCTATTTTCCACTAGAGCTCTTCCCAATTCTTAATGTCTATCTCTTAAATAAACATTTGGGCATCATAATCCCTCTTATTAT
Source organism: Torreya grandis (assembly GCA_037957365.1). Taxonomy (NCBI): domain Eukaryota; kingdom Viridiplantae; phylum Streptophyta; class Pinopsida; order Cupressales; family Taxaceae; genus Torreya; species Torreya grandis. Next base: position 2,658,190 of record JARHVA010000260.1, on the reverse strand, counting down.
CCAATATATTATTCAAGCATTTCAATGCTGAGTGGACTACTTCTTTAGCCCTGGTGTATAAATCCTCTTGCCATTTTTTTTTCCATTCCTCTAGATGTTAAGTCATCAATTTGGCCATAATCAAATGACTCTAATGAGAAAAGAGAACAATTTAGAGAAATACCAGTAATTGGAGTTACGGCCTTAGGCTCACTTAGTAACTTTTGAAAGTATTGTATCATAACCTAATTTTGTGACTTTATTTCCTCCATGGTGGATTTGTCTTTGTCCATTTGATGAGCCACCATGTTTACCAAAACTTATGAGTTTTGCTTTAGCTTAATCCTTGATGGCTCCCCTAGTTTTTAGCTATAAACAATATAACTCTCAAGGGGAGCATCTTTCTTTAAATCACCTTATCGGGGGATATCTATCTCCATACTTCTTTCTCCCATACTAGTGAATGTGATTTTAGAGTATTTCTTTGCCTTCTTGGGGGATTTAGACTTATACATCTAAGTGATCTTTACTACATCAATTTCCCCAATTTTTCTCATGATGTCCTTATTTTGTTTGACCTATTCCTTGACCCAAAGAATGGTTCTAGTCTGAATTCCCATTGATGTAGTAGACATTAATGCAGGCCTTGAGATAGGGAAAGGTGGTGTCATCATATTACTTAGTGTAGAAAGTACCACAAGAATGGGTTATGGAATCAACAAAAAATGTTCAATTTTTTCATCACTTTCCAACTCCTTGCCACCTTCTTGGTTTTTTCTGGGTCTTCCTTCAAGTTTTAGCTCTACTTTCTGTAATAATTAAAAATCCAACCCGAATGGGTGAGACTCCTCAAGAAATTTCTCAATGGATCTCCCTTGTACTATGGACTAATTGAAAGGTTTATAAAATCACATCACCTTATTTATTCATCTAAGCTTTAAGTAGAGATGATGATATGTTGGATTCCTTGTTGTCTTTAGGAAACTCTCCACCAATCATGGCCTCTAGACCTTTATTCTAGATTAGATCATGAACTTTCATGCAAAGGAGACATTGAGGTACTTCAATTGAGGAAACACTACCTGAAGTACCCTCCTCAACACCTTTATTGGATTGGTCCGATTCTTTATTTATCACTATATGTGTGGGGGTACCCATTTATAGGTTTGTCTTATCCTCTAGTGTTGAACTTGACACCTTTAGAGGGGAAAGGACAATTGTTGATACTTATGGAGTTTCTTGTGGGCCTTCTTATTCAATTACCACTTCAAGATCAATGGTGACTTGAATATTATGATCTAGCTCCACCTTAGCTTTTTCATCAAATTTAACTTTATAAAATTTATCCTATCCATTAACTTCATCTTGATTATCCTAGCTTAGTGGTTGGGTGATGACATTTTCAACAAATGTTTCTGTGTCTGATGAGATTTTTTCTTTCTCTTGAGGGGTCTAAACTTGAGTGGCTACCACACTCCCAAGTTAAACAACATCTTAAAAATAAAGAGGATCACTTAAGGATATAATTTATTCCTCACTACCCTTATCTTTCACCCTTGAAGGACCCTCTTCTACAAATAAACTAACCATTAGGACCTTTGTTGGGGTTTAGGGTTTTTCCCTCAGAGTTCTCTACCTAGTTTTCACATGTGGAGTGAATGCTCATTGTTTACTCATAACCTTAGTAATGATCCTATTTTCATATGAGTCTTATTATTCTTCACTCATATCTCTTAACCTTTGAGCATATGAGGATTTATCCTCTTTTATTTTCAAGGGAATTTCCTTATAAGGTATGTCCTTGAATACAACCTTCTTCCTTTTCTTAAGACTCCCAACTATAGGCTATAGAGTATTCTAAAATCTATTTTTCTTGGGTTTCTCTACCTCTTCTTCACTTCCTTTCTTCATTGAGTAAGTCATTGGAGGATAGACAACTATTATTTGTTGTGCTCATGTATCCATGGGTGAAACAAGTGGAACAATAGCTAGACTTACTATTGGGATGGAGGTTGGGATGGATGGTACCATTGGGGATCCCTCTAATGTAATAGATATTAGGGTGGCACTAGCTAATGTAACCTCCCCAATGGCGATATTATCTAAACTCTTAGCCAAACTTGTTAACTTTGAGAAAGATAGTCCCTCCCTAGACTATGATGTAGATATAGACTCTACATCAATTGGTTTGGTGAAGTCAATATCACCAACCTAGATTTTTATTTTTCCCTTCACCACTAGTGGTGGAACCAAGGGAACACCGCTAAAAATAGGAGGAAACCCTTTAACTCCAAAACTTGTTTGAGTTCCTAGAGTGTAGGGGTGTCATAGGCACTAAAATTAACCCCATGTTCCTTCAACAACCTAAAGTTTCTTCTCATGATCATTATGGCCCTCCATGGTATGGAATCATTTTCCCTAGTAGTGAAGCCCACCTGTGATATGGCCTAGGTGTCAATATTGGACTTATTGGAAACTATAGATAATGTCTTCTTATCATCATCCATGTCTTATGAGATGGGATAAATATTATAATTGATGACTTGCCCTTTCATCCTTATAAAGTCTAGCTTTTTGACATCTTCCTCGGTAGTGTAAGTGGACTAGATGTCCTCATGATGTGATTCTACATCTTGCCAATAACATATTGTCCCATAATGGGTGAACAAAACAATAGGTGATACATTATGAGGACCTTGGAAAGAGAAGGACATCTAGTTTAGCCTAAGTAGCATCTTTCCAATAACATAATGGTTGCCAATAACATAATGGGTGAACACAACAATAGGTGAAATAGGTGAACTATCATAGTTTAGCCTAAGTAACATCTTGCCAATAACATATTGTCCCATATCTTTCTATAATCCCTTGGCCTTGGAAAGAGAAGGACATGAATAATGTCCAATTTCAACCATAAATTTGAAGAGATTGTTTACCTTCTTTTTTGCTATCATTTCATATGGGGGCACCATTTGATAAATCAAATCCATCACTGTTAGTTGATCATTTAGGTATCTCAATAACCTATATGGAGACCCCAAAAATCCACTTACTCTGATATAAGTGAACATTATAAATGGAATATATGAGGCACCATACTTATCAGTTGTTTCTTTTGCTACCTTACATATCTTGTTGAGGCTTCTCAAAGGATAGAAGACACTCATCATTGCATTGAAAAAACAATTGTAAACTTTGTAAAAGTTTTTTCCAAAACCATTCAGAGTTATTTTTGGATAAGTCTCATATATCCTCATTCCATTTGGATTCCTTGCAATCCCATGTAATGTCTTATTATGTACCAGGTTGTAAATTAGGTAGGAGGACATGTAGAATGTACCTATGAACTCCTCTTTTGAGTGGATTGCAACTTGAAGTTGCATCATTTGCCTGTGTAGATTTTCATTTAATATAGTGACCCAATCTAACTTATTTTATTTCTCCAACAAATGAATTAAAATTATGAACATCCAAGGCTCAAATTTTTATGCAATGGGTATCCCATAAATTCTAGCTACCATGGAAATCATGTACTAGGGAGATTCCTTGAATTTTTTTAGTTTCAAATTCTTGGTGATTCTTGACACCTTTTACCTTTGCTTAACAAAAAAATAGGAGTTGATAATTTCCCATATCATTTTGTCATTCTTGTCTACATACTCTTAGCATTCTTCTAGGGAAAGTGTGATACTTTTAGGCTAATGAGGAATCCCAAGCATGGCATTGAGGGCCAATGGAGTGAAAGAGTAGACAATTGATTGAATTTTGTTGAAAATAGTCTTGGTGTCTAGTTGATATAATTTAGCACATATAATTACTAGTTCTAGGTATGGGGAAACCAAGGGAAATGCTACCATAGGGGAAACATAACTCATCTCAATATTTGAGATTATTGGTAGAGGGTTTGGTTATTTCAAGGAATTCAATAAATCTACAAAGTATAATACCTAAGTATTTGTATCTTTGATTCCATAAATAATATAAATGATGTTTCTTTTCAGAGATGTTGAATAAAATGCCATTATTTTCTAGCTTTATAGTGTAATACTTTAAAATCAAACAAATTATTCACTCTAATCACCCTTAAAATAACTTCAAACCCCCTCAAAGGACATAATACAAGGATCTAGAAGAACACTTATATATAATCTATAGGGATGCATGCAATTTGAAGATGAAAATCTTTTAATAATTTGTTGTAATCACTCAGTACATAGAGAACATTCATGCTACACATAGCTAGGGTACACATATAGCTTGAATATGTAAGTAGAAGCTCTGAATGCAAAAGGTAAATGTGAATGAAGGCAAATTCCTTAGTTATAATCCTTTGTATCTCAAATTAGGGTTGCCATTAATTCTTTAAAACATAATGACTATTTACCAACTACCCCTTTAGTCATTTGATCTTCTTTTGAAAGAGGAATGAGAAGGTGAAAATGTTTCCTTAATGTCAACAAATCCTCCTTGAAACACATGGATCCATATAAGCAAACTTTACATTTTGGTGATTTTCAAGCCTTCAGGGACTTTTGAACTTATTTACTTGTTATTTGCTTTTGTACATTAGTGTAATATGTTCTGAGCTACCCATGGTATCTAAGAATGCCATGTGTTAATATTTTACATTAAAAATCTAGGTGTTTAGGCCTTGGATACCTTTTTAACCTTACCCACCAAAAGGTAAGTGAGGCAATCTTCAAAAAGGGCCCAAACCTTGTAAAACCTTGAGGACCTACCACATGTCCAACTTAAATGCTAGATCAAACTCTTAACTAAATTTTTACCTTTGCACCATCCTTCTTAATACAAAGAAGGGTGAAAGATCCTTCTGATCCCCAAAAATTCAATCATTACTTGTAAAAGGAAATGAACAAGTCATTGCCTTGTAAATTTTATGAATTTGACCTAGGCATTTTCATAGGATAAATTCTTAGGATTCCCCTGAGATAACCACATGTATTTCATTTAGATTATTGGTAAACTCTCCACCTAAATCACCAAAAATTTTTGAATATGTAATAGGTTAATTTCATCTAGGGCCCTATAACTTTTCTCCTTTGAGCACAAGGCAACAATTCAATGTATGCAAAGAGACTTGGATACATTTCTATCTTTTTACAGTCAATATTTTTGCCATGAAACCTATTATTTCAAAGCATAGAATGAAAATTAAAGCATTAGTAGAACACATGTTCATAAGGCTCTCACAAAAATTATCAAATCAAAAAAATCCCTTGAATAAAGTTATCAGAACATAATATATTTACAACCTCTCATATCTTTTGATGCTAAAAAAGACACAAATTACTTGGTGTATATTTGGGCTCTAATAGGTTCAAAGGTGATAGGCACTTTTGATACATATTCAATGGTCAAAATCTATAGGGACATAGTTCATTCTTCACCCATCAACAGTTGATCTCAACTTATGGCTTCATTGTTCCTCTCCTCTTGCTACTATAATTCAAGAGATCCTTATGCTCTTGCCAATTGATATGGGTTTTCTTAACACTTTCAGGTTCTATATCTTCCATTAGCCTACTCCTTATCTTGTTATAAGTATGTCTCCTGAGCTCTCATGTGTCAATATTCCCATTCCCTTCCATTATGATTCACCTACACATCCCCTTCTTCCCCATTTCACTTCTCATATGTGAAAATATTTTAGCCTTCTAATTTCATGGTTTAAAATCCATAATCCACCATTAGTTTTATAAGCTATGCACTAAATTATTTCACAAATGTGCCTCTAGGCTCACACAATAATTAATAATTTACTTATTTAGGGTAGGATTATGTTGAACTATAAACTCAAGCACTTAATTGTTTAGTGCTCCTTGACACTATTTGTCTACAACTCTAGTCCAAGTGGCATCAAGGTTCTCAAGATTTTCTAAGCACTCCTTTAACCACTCAAGGTGTTGTCTATATATTTATGTTATATGGGTTGTATAAGAAACCAAACATCAATACAAAATCTTAGGTAGTTCACAAAATAAGACCTTATACAGAACATCATACAGGTTGTTTTGGACCCACTTTTTTGGCTTCTATTCTTTACAAGATGGATTCTTTAATGCAAATTTGTCTTCCATCTGTTGTAGCTAGCACTCAATGTTCTTTAGGGATAATTAGAGTATTATTCTATTATACCATTAAAACAACAAAATTCAACATGGGTCTTGATAACGGAACTAAAATTTTGTAGTTTAAGTGGGGTTTTTAATTCATTTACTTTTGTCAAGCACTTATCTAGTTATTACAAGTCAATTTTTGGCTTGTTACAACTAGGCATAAATAGAGAATAATCCCAAAATACTCAACAATTATTACTCATTTATGCCAACATCAATCCACATAAGGTGAAAACCTTATTCATTTACCCGAAGCACAATAGAGAAGAACTAAGGCTCTCATTGGGATAGTTGTGTCATGGTGCAACTCATTCTTCATAGGAATTGGTCATTACAATAATGGTGTTGGTAGGTTCATTGGTGTAACTATTCTGGCTAGATTCTAACTATTTTTAGGCATAAGGCCTATTTGGGGAACTCATTTTAGTCATATGGGTAAAAACCTATATTAGGCTAGTTCTAGGATCTCAAGGGTGCAAGCCTTTGTGTTACTAAGCTAAGCATCATTTAGATGCTTTGATGGGGCAATGATATTGCTTTATATCAAGGGTTCATGCTTAGGCTAGCACTCTTGGTAAGGGCATAAAATATTGAGTGCATGACTTCTCCTATACTTAGGTTAATTTAAAGGTTTTTTAGATGTCATCACTTACACAGGGATGCCATTAGCAGACTAAATTGAAATTTTGATGGAAATTAGTGTTCATATATTAAAACTAACCATTATAACTATAGTAAACCTTGTGCAATCAATTTATAATCAAAGAACATAACTATAATTATATAATCTAGATCAATACTCATTTAATCTCAATGTCATTCTTCATTAAAAAAAGATTCAAATAAATAGATTATATATCAATGGAATAGAGCCCATGCTCATCTAAAATTACTAACAACCTAGAGGCTCACAGGTGATCTTGGGCACTACAATATGGATCCTTAAATATATCCATGCTATAACTTATATGAATGGTGTCCATAACTAGATATTTAGATTTAATACTATAAATATTCTATATCTCAATTTTTATCCCTCTACTCATTGGATCAAGCTCAGATTTATATAAGATAGGAGCATCTTCATGTCAAGGTGGAGGGTGTATGCTAGGTACTGAGATGGAGGCTTGGTTAATAATTATATCAGTTCCATCACCTTGCACCCTTCACACTATGATCACCATGTGCACCCATTGAATAATATTCCTTAAAAAATTAGGCACCAAGTAACCACCTACCAATTGGTGATAGATATATGATGATTCCTCCAACTAGCATAAATGGTGTCAAAAATAATCATACCAAATGATTTCTTCATATTTAGATATCTGTTGAGTTGGTGTGGATCTATACTTATATTAATTAGGGGCCTAACACAAATAAAAATCCAATCTAGTCAAATCTAACTATCTTTAATCTAAATCAACCTTTCAACACCTACATCCATCAAAAACAACCTTCCCACATTCATCAAAATCAATAATTTGGTTCTACATCCAAACCATTCCCAAAATTGAACCAAACTACATCAGATTCACATTTATTCACAAACCCAATAGATTTAAGTCCATCAACCTTCACAAATCCACTGAATTCAAATAATTTCACCTTCAACATAAATCCATCCTTCCAAGATCAATATACCTCTCTATCACACTTCCTTATTAGGGAATCCCAAAACATTCCACATCAACATTGTCATACCACTAGTAAACATATTTTACAAAATCAAGTCTCCACTCCACTAGTTATAGCCTTGATTCTAACATCCCCTATCACACTAAAAAATGGAATCTAATTATAACAACCTTGCTATCTAATATCACTCCACCCCAAAATTTATAACAACTTCAAAACTCCCAACCTATCAACGACATTACTAGACCTATTAAGAAAAAATCACTCCTTTAGTGGAACCTTATGATGTATTATTTCAATTCAAAAATTGGTCACTAAACTTAGTCATATTTATAAACACCAAATACTTTAAGACAAATTCCCTAAAACCTAAGTGGTATAGACCTAAAAAATATTGTGAATATCAAGAAATTTAAGGTCATCATTCTATAAACCATTGTATGAGAATAAAACATTATATCCAAGATTTGATTAACAAAGGGTAAATAAAGGTAGATCTTAGTGTATCTATGTCTAAAATTCATAGCTTGGGGACATGCCAAGATGTCTTTCTTGAGCCTAATCAAGCCACACCACTTCTAATTAAAGGTCATAACCTTCCATCTATTTCTCAAGATCCCATTTTTGACACATCCATTTTCAACCAATCCATTGTCGATAAACCTACCTTTAACAACCATGGTTTACCATACATTTTTGATGAAGAACCCATATTTATTGAAGAACCAATCTTCAACCAAAAACCTATCTTTGATCAAGATCCCATTTTTGACAAAGATCCTATTTTTGACCAAGATCCTATCTTAGACAAAGCCTTCTTTAACCAACATAACCTATCACCCATTATCCAAACACCCAAACCCTTATCACCTTTTTAACCTCATATCATCATATAACATGAACCCCAAGTGATAGTGGTGTTTATAGACAAATAATCCATGAGCAAGGAATTATCAAACTCCTCCATTTGTAGGTAAATACTAGACTGCATAACATCAACTACAAAACATTTGAAATTCAATATAAAGATGTTAGAAATTTTTTTATGGTATCTAAGTAAAATTCATCCATAATTAAAACATGATCCATTCATAGTCACTATGAGGATTTTGATGTCATCACTCCCTTCATAAACATCACCATTCCTGCCTTCCATCTTGCAAGCCAATATCCTACACTTATTGCTTAGGGCTAATAATCATACTTAAAGTTAACTTCCTTCCATGATAATAAAATAATTTTAGAATTCCTAGCTTGTCTCCTACAATAAAATCATCAATAAACATCTACATATTCTAAGGAACAATAAGTATACCTCAATCAAAATGAATCCTACAGTCAAAATATAAATCTGACAACTCATAGTGAAAACCTTTTTTAAGCACTATCAGATGATCAAAATACAAATATTAGTCAAAATCTACATCAAAATATATAAAATAAAAAATATTAATCCCTTAGTTAAAACCTCTTTGAGGCATTATTGGACAATCCAAATCTAAATCCCAATCAAAATACTCAAGAAGAATCCTTTGGTGAAAATATTTCTATGGCACCAATGGATGAGAAAATTAATATATCCTTTGAATTAGCATAGTTTTAGGATGGATCCCCATAAAAAATTAAAGATATCATTGATGCAACATTAAATTCTCAAATCATCCGACTTGCAGTTACTCCCAGTCTTGTTAAACATAATATTTTTTGTCCCATTCACCCTTTACATCATTACCCATATACTCATCCCCACTATAATTCCATCCATACAAATCCTTCATGCACTCAAAACACATCTTACACCCAACATACTTTATGCTTCACCCTATCTCATAACACCCTCTATCATAAGAGCTATGACTATATCTTTTTAAATTTGGAAGAGGCTAATTTAGAAAATAATAAAGTTAATGAAGACATCTCTAGAGAACATACCTAAAATATCAATAGTGGTAAGCATCATGCATCTCAAACCCTTTTATAATTGAGATGCCAAAATCAAAAATAAAAATAAAAAACAAAAATTAAACAAAAAAATTAGAAAAAGAAAGATAAATAAATTTTTTCAAAGGTGAAAACCATTTATATGGCACATTGGGTAAGTACCATGATGAAAACCAAATTTTGAAATCATGCATAAAATAATCAATTATTTACAAGTACCCTACATTTGGGGGCAAGCTCATTTATTTTCAATCCTTATTATTCTAAATCATCCCTCCATCCTTACCCATCTTACAACTTTTTTTAATTCCATCCTTTACTATCATACACTTATCCTAAACCATATTTACTTATTATAAGGCATAATTACCAATCTTACACCTATCCAATCCATACTAAACTCATATTTATCCATTTAACCCCAAACATATTGAAACCCATTCAATTCTTTCCATCATAAAACCATCCTTCTTCCCATTTTGACCTTGATAAAGAAGTAGAAATGTCTTGAGACATGTTTTTAGAAACATATTGGTGTATCCTTGTAATGTTATTTTGAAGAATAAACACTTTTTTATTACCTCAGGTGTTCCCTATAATTATCATCTTAATTCCAATACATTCCTATTCATCCATACTCCATATATAATATATTCTTTCCATCCCCTACCACTCACTCTTCGATGCTAGAATATGGTTCTAGACACTAGAAAACCACACAATATGGTTTTAGATTTCAAAACACCCTTATGGATCATTCATATCCATTTATACCATAAAATCATGTCGAAATACCCACCACCCTTTGACCCTTCACCCTTTGACCCTTGACTGTTGATGGTCACTCTAACCACTGACAATCAGCACTCTGACTGCCAACAATTGACACTCTGACCACCGATGGTCACCACCCGAACTTACTTACTTGATCCATGTGAAAGCTAAGACATAATTATTTTAATTTGGTCATCCAACTAATACATTTACCTATTAAATTTAGGTAGAAAGCACATCTCTTCTTTTGCCTATAAAATAAGCATAATAAGACCAAAAAAGGGGATTCATGATTGATGATCTTTTTGGACAAGGATTATTCATCAAGATTTTATTTTTTAGTTATTCCTTCTAGCGAAATAACCAACATAACAGAGACCTAACACTCTACCAAAATTAATTTTCAACCATAGGCACTATTACTCTATGAAAATTCCTCCAAGCTTCACCAACATCTTTAACTAACCTCAACAATCAAGCTAAGTATTCATCTCTTATCAGGATCAATAATTAGTTTATTTATTTTAATATTTGTTACCTCTTGAACACCACCTTTAACCCCTTATGAAACTTAACCAAACCTCCACCAGCCTATCAATCCATCTACAACTTTCCTATAGTTAGATCAAAATTAGACCCTATCAACCAACAGTAACCACCGATGGTTGGCACTCTGACCATCGATAGTCAACACTAACTACCAATGGTTAGCCCCTAAACACTGATGATCACTATGATAATAGATGGTCACTATGTGAACCAAACTAACAAGCATAAATTGACCCTAAACCTCAACTAAAACTCTATTTTCTTGACCTCTATCACCTCACAGAATAGAAATAATAACTTGACCTAACCTAAACGTTTCTTTAATAATCAAGCTAATTATTTGTCTCTTATTAGGATAAATAATTATCTTTTTTGTTTTATTCTTTGATACCTCCTAAAAACCACCTTTTAACCCCTTTTGACCCTTAACCAAACCTCCACCAGCCTACCAATCCATCTACAACTTGCCCATAGTCAGACCAAAATTGGACCCTATCAACCAAAAATAATCGCTAATGGTCAACACTCTAACCACTAACAATCAACCTCTAACTACCAATAGTTATCTCCTAACCACTGATAGTCAACCCCTAACTATTGATGGTCACTCTAACCACTGATAGTCATTATGTGAACCAAACTAGGAAGCATCAATTGACCCCAAACCTCAACTAAAACCCTATTTTCTTGGCCTTTATCACCTCATGGACTGAAAACAACAACCTGACCTAAAAATTACTTTAATAGTTTAGAATTTACCTTAATGTTGTTTTTTTAGAACAATATCATTCATTTATAACATATTTATTTCTTTAGATCTAGTAATTATATGATATACAACCTTTTTTTCAACATTAAATTATATCAAAATATAGATTGATAGCCTTCAAGGAATTCAAATACTTCTTAGATCTATCTTTCTAGGCAATCCACCCAACCTTATTATCTAACCAACCCTCTTTTAGTTCTCTCTTATTGCAGGTCATTTCCCAAGCCAAAGAAGAGAATCCACAACTGTCAGGATTATGAAGCACATACCCATCTAGGTTCTACCAAAATCTACCCTTATTTTAGTTTTACCTTTCTTATATAATATAAAATAAAAATTTGGTATAAATATTTTTGGCATGCTCAATGGAACCTAGTTACATCTAGTCCCATTTTCTTCTTTATTCTATGCTCATACAAAAAATTTAAAAAAATATTTTGGGTATAAAATTAACTACCTACATTGATCATTTACATGCTTAGCTCACTTAGTTAAATTAAATCAAAGTAATCAATCATAGCTTCACCTCTTTATCATATACCATACCAAACCACTTATCAATCAACACATCTTAACACCTAAGATAAGGCCTGACTAGGATTTCATCACCTAACGATAAACCTCCACTTTTTGGCTATCTTACTTAAACTTCACTACCAAGAAGAGAAACCAAAACTTAGATCTCTCGTTGAGTCTAAACTCTATAAATCAATATATATTGGCTAAGCACCTAACACCCTTATCACTACAGTGTGTGAAATAAGGGGGTAGACCCCAATATCAAGCCATATACTAAATTTTAATATAGATTTTGAGAGACTAAACTAACCTGAAACCACCCATAGACTTCTCTTTATTACCCACTCTACAATCCAAGTCTTCCAAGATTCTTTCTAACTTAAGGAATAAGCCAAAAAAGAGACTAAAAAACCCAAGGAGGTAATGCACTTTAGTGAGTGTTTTACCTTTTTGACTCTTTCTTGTGCACTCTTTGTTTTGAGTTATGAGAAACCTACCTTCTACCATCTTGTCTCTATTATCTTATTCAATGGGGATCCCTCCCATCTTCTCTTCTAGAGATCTTAGCTTTGTTAGGATCTTGGAAAACAACCATCTCACCATAGAGAAATACCTTGCATCATAAGCCACTTATGATCCTAAGCTTACCTACAACCAACCTAACCTTACATACAACCAACCTAACCTTACCAAAAACCAACCCAACCTCATCAATAACCAACCCAACATCACCTAAAATCAATCAAACCCTACATATCACCTATCAAACCTCAACTAAAACCAACCAAAAAACTATCAACTACCACATGAGTTGGTTACAATGTTAATTTATTGGATAATCAAAGTAGAGTCATCTATTTCTAGTACCCATGACCAATCAAACCTCACCTACAACCAATCAAATCTCAACTACAACCAACCAAGAACCTATAAAGTACCATTTAACCATCATCATAACCAAACAATAACCTATCAACACCAACTTAACAATTATCATAACCAACCCCAGCTTCAACCTATCCAACCCCATTAACCATTGGGTCACGTACCCCAACCATCATATCAACTAACCCAACCCACCTTATGACATCCCTCTTTATATCAACATAAGGCATTTGTCCTTCCTCTTTTCCATCCAACCAACAAATATCAAACCAAATTATCAACCTTACCTCACCTATCAAACTAATCCACCCTATCAACCTTACCCAAGTAATAAAACACACCCTACCTATCAGCTCAAGTAAACCTATCAAACCAATTTATTAGCTCATAAACTCAAGATAAATCCATTAGTGAACCTCATTTTACACCCATTATTGTGCACACCAATAACCAAATACCTCAACATAATACATCCCATCTATTATATTTGATTCTTAGTCAATCTATAACTTAAAAAACTATAATCCAAACCTTAACCAAAGCACTTGTTAACCAAGTGGAACCTTCTCAACTTTCCTTTGAAATCATAATAAAGGAAACCAATCAACCTTTTCCACTCACCCATGTGAAACCAACCAACCTCTTCCACTCACCTATGTGAAACCAACCAACCAACCTCTTCTAATTACCCATGTGGAACCAACTAACCAATCTCTTCCACTTACCCATGTCAAACTAACTAACCAACCTCTTTCACCTACCCATGTAGAACCAACCAACCTACCTCTTCCACTTAAAAATATTTTGGAACCTACCTAACCCTACCTAAATTACCATCTACCTAACCTTACCTATAACCATCCACCTAACCTTACCTCACCAACCAAACTAAACAATCAAACCAATAGCCTAACTAATAAACCAACTCAAACACTTATCTTACCTCTCTCAACCAATCAAACTAAACTCTAAACCAAATCAATAAACCAAAATCAACATATCTTTAACTCAACCATAACCAACCTATCTTAAAACCATAACCAAGATCAACCCATCAAACCTACCAAACCTACCCTAACCTACCTAAATCAGAGCCAACTACATTTTTCTCACCTTGGTGCAATAAAGGAAATCCCATCCAAACCACCACCTACAACTTGAATCAACTAAACACTAACAACTAACAACCCATTTTTGGAGGTGCATAAATTCATATTCACCCCTCCTAAACCCTCTTATTAACTAACACCTCACCTTGGGATCATTTTCCCATATTTGACCATCCATGAAAAGAGGAAACTAGGGGAACTTTCCCTCCATAAGGCTTTGACCATTTATCAACTCAAACCATACCTTAACAATTAACCAAACTAACCCTTGACATTTTTGCCTCAACTTATAAAACCAACCCAGATTATCAACCTTATCTAGTTAATCAAACCTACCCAAACCTATCAACCAACCAACCCTAAACTATTAGAGATTACCTTTCTCCTTCAAACAACCACACTTATTTGGGAGCCACCTTCTCCCCCAACCATTGGAGATTACCCTACTCCACCAAACTATCATCTAACCAACCTCACATTTTTTTTAATACAAATATTTTTCATGTCTAATCAAGCATTGAAAAGTAATTGTGGAACATCTACTCTCTTTATTGACTTCAACCATTTATGAAAACATGAATCTCTAGAATATTAGAACCTTAATCTCCTCAAATTATTTTACATTTGTGCACATGTTCTTTGGTTAAACTAAGTTCCTTTTCATCTTATGTCTAAATAAAGTTCATCCCTCATTTTCAATCACCTTTTTCTCCTTATCTATAAGGACAACCAAGTAAAATAAGATCATGTGATTATTCATCATAACCTTAGCCTGATCTGAAGCAAGGATACAATGGCTCTACCCATGACATGATCCTCATGGTACTTTCTAACCTTTTTAATATGGATTCCCATGGTCATTTTCACTTAAAACACCTCATTTATCCATAATCAACCTCCTTATTCTATGGATTTACCTCCATAAAGGAAAACCTTAGGCCTATATAGACAATCCATGTCTAAACCATCATATAAATAATTTAGGATACCAAAATATCACTTGGGTCAAATTATCAATTACAGGTGGTGTCAATAGTAAGTTGAAGTATCATATAGGAAGGTGAACTAATGGTGAAACCTTATTGGGATTTCCAAAATTTTGTGTGGAGCATGAAAGATATTTTGAATAGGTGGAGTGGTGAATGAAAGGATAGATTGATCTCAAGTAAAAGAGGACTATATTTAGGGATCTAGTCCCTAAAAAATAAAATAGAGACCAAACAGCTTCTTGTAATCATCCTAAAGCATGGTGGTATATGGTATTAAGACATATAATTAGGTGTATGTTATAGAACTTTGAATAGACTATACCCATGCCAAATATGGAGGCCAATTATTAAAAGGAGATAAGTTTTTTAAGGTATCTAATATGCCTAAAAATCATTGAGATACTTCATTGAAGTCTACAGGCCTAAAGAGAAAATGACCCTTTTGTTACATGGAAGGAGAAACCTTGAATATTGAGATGGGATTAGATGTTTTCAAAAAATGAGATGAGGTCATATGGTTTGAAAGCATAAGAAATTATTATAAGGTTCCCTTTTAATCCCATGAATGTCTTGAGGTGTCCCCTATATGGAAGATGCATACCTATATCAAGGTTAGGTAAGTCACTCCAAATTTGATGCCTATTTGATGCTTTAAGATCTTGAAAGGTGATTTTTGAATCAAGTAGCTATTTTTTGAGAAAATATGAGTCAAGATAGGTATTTTATAATCTTTACCAAGCCTTTTGAGGAGATAGACACCTACAAAGATCTAGAAGAGTATGATTGTCTCAGTCAATAGTCAAGGTTGCTCAATCATTTAGAGAGGACTCATACTATAAGTTGAAGGTGTATATTTAATAATTTGAAGGAGTGTCATAAAAAACCTATAAATTAGGAACCTTATCCATGATTTAATGAACTTCATAAGATCTAGGCAAGGCAAACTCACCTACAAGCAGGTAGGGTATGTAGGCATTGTGCTAGAAAGTGACCTTTGCATACTTGCATTGCATGAGTATGAATTCAGTAGGTATTAAATGAATAAATGAGACTCATAAGTGGTTAGTATGTTTTTTTTCAATTAAAAACACACATGATCACCTACAAGGGATCCTTTCCAAGGCAAAAAATCATAGTTTGTTGTAACATGGTAGACAACGAGCATTTTTTGGTGAATGAGAGTATTGGCAATATCTATTGGAAGGAACAAAAAATTAAAAAAAATTATATATGAAGTTAAAACCTTAAATTATGTCATATATCACTACATTAAAATTATATTTGTGAAAATATATCTTATAGGTTCCACTATTTTGCAAAACATAGTCAATCATGCAAAACATAATCTTAAGGATTCATGCATGAAAGAGGCATGTAAGGAGGATGGAGTATTTTGTAAAAATAAAATAACCTTATTAATGACTCAAATTATCTAATAAAACTCTCACAATTATATAACCATCATATGAATTAACCCTAATCAAGTAAGCTTAGTCCATGCCATCAATATGTTAACAATTTGTCTTATAAGTTCGTTATGGTTTTTCAAGGATTTGAAAGGTCAAATCATACAAAAAAGGGATGGAAAATTTTTAAGATGGTAATTACCACCTAAATATTAATTTTAAGTGGTTATTTATTCTATAAAAATAGGGTAATTACCCCCTATTTTTTCTTAGATAGGGGGTACTCCCCTTTGAGCATTAACCTACAGTTTGGACAAAAAAGGTGAAATGGTGATTCAAGGAGATGAATGACCTCTCAAGAAATTTTAATAAGTTTAAAAATTTTAATTAATACATTAATAAATAATTAATAATGAGTGAAACCATATAGGGTGTCCCAGAACATCAGGTTTGTAGTCAAACATGGATGAGCATGACTAGGCCTAATGTTCAAATGATGAGTCACTTTCATTTATAAACTTAGGAAAACATTATAATGGATTTTAGGATCTAAATGGTATGACATAAGATTTAACAAATATATTTTAATTAAATTAAACTTAGTTATAAGGTCTCAAACACCAAAAAAGTTGTAGGTAAGCTTATGAAACAAGGTCTAGGCTAAGGCCAAAGGGGCCTATCTTCATTTTTAGATTTTAATAAGCTATCCAGATGATTGAAAAATGTTTATGAGCATGATATAGATGTTTTTTTATATATTTTAGTGCATTATAAACCTTGGAGAAGCCATTTTTGGCTTAGAAACCCATCAGGCCTATTGGAATGAAGAAAATAAGCTTGATGAGGCAACTCTTGGAGCTCATATCTTCTTATAGGATATGCATGGGAGAAAAATAATATTGGAGGAGTTGAATAAGACCTAAAAAACCATTTTTTGTAATTATTATAAAACTCCAATGTTAGAATTTTATGAAACAGGTTTAAGGGTCAAAATAGGTCTAAAACCCTACTAAACCCTCAACAAAAACTAGTTTATGAAAATGGATTTGGAGATGAAATATAATGATCTATTTGGACTATAATAATTTTTATAAATTGTAAAATACTCCATAGTATACTTCACACCAAGATTATTTGTACGAAATTATATGGGTGGGGTGTAAAATAGGCTCTTTTTGACAATTTTTTATGTTTTATAGGTTATATAAGGATTCAAGAGATGAAAAAAAAATTAGGTGAAATATTAAGACTTAATATAAATCTAAATATTAATTTCATACCATTAATCATATTTTAAGTGCTCCAACTAGGTATTTCAACTTAGCCACTCAAAATTGGCATATTGGACAAGCTAGTGAAGATGGAAAACTTTAGGTGGGGTGATTTTAAGGTGTGACTAATGATTATAGGTACATTTAAGTATTTAAAATTTTTAATTCAATCCATCTCATTTATTTTAATAGAAAATTTATGCCAATTTGAAGCCAAGTGTGCAGGGTGTATAAAAGGGTAGTTTTCTAGATAGCAGATGGTGATATCTCACTTTTAGAGGTTTTTAGAGGACTAGGCATAAAAACAATGAATGAATAGGAATTAATGATAGTATCCCCTTATATTAAAATAATTTAAAATACTCATTATTAGTTATTTGATGTTCAAATAGGCATAATCATGAAGGCAATTTTTTTGTGCAAAATGGAGAGTTTTATGCCACTTTTCATGAAGTTTGTGACTTAGATTGACATTTGTAGATATTGAAACTACATGGTTAGTTCCATAACATATAAAAATTCACAATTAAATACTTGGATCAGATTTACAAGTGTCTTTTTGACCCTTGGACTTCTCTTCTTCTCTCTCTCACACAAGTTCTATAAAAACTAGCCATTTTGGCATTGTATTGGATGTTCTACTTGAGTATGGTGAATCCCTTCTCATTTGTATACATTTTGATAAATAAAATTACTAATTTTTACCTATTACATGAATATTCATAGTTATTTAACTTAATTTTGAGTTTTCTTAGTGAAGACTATGGATTCTTTAGTAATATGTCACATTCTCTCACCTACTTGTAGCTTCTTCTTGTAGGGCATGTGAAGTGTTATAAGAGATGTCCATGTTTAAGTGAGTTTTTATTTTAATTATTGATATTAAATGTCTTTTTTATATTCCTCATATCCTAAGACATTCTTCCATAACCTCATAATGTCATATTGATGCAAGAAGATTTAGATTGGAAAAGTGTATGTTTTGGTTAGTTTCTTGGTCTCAAGTGTAGCATACATATGGTTGGAAGTCAAAAATAAATTTATTGTATCACCTCCCTTATATTATTATTTTTTTCAGCTATCTTTCTCCCTTTTCACCCCACAAGTTTAGTTGTATGTTTAATCCTAAGTGGTACATCAAGGGAACTATCCCTATCTAGAGACTCACCTTATTCCTTAGGTTGCCCATAAGCCTAGAGGTGATTCCATTATGAAACTTGGATGAGGAGAGATTTACATCTCATAAAAGGGTGAAAATACAAGTGAGAACAAAAAACAAACCAAGTGGTGCACCAAATTGGGATAACCCATTTGAACACCACCAACCAACCACCTTAGATTACCCTTCTCGTAACAAACGTAAACCAAGTGGTACATAAA
Source organism: Torreya grandis (assembly GCA_037957365.1). Lineage (NCBI taxonomy): Eukaryota > Viridiplantae > Streptophyta > Pinopsida > Cupressales > Taxaceae > Torreya > Torreya grandis. The sequence goes on along the minus strand of JARHVA010000260.1, from coordinate 2,638,844 downwards.
ATTGGGTCAACCCATTTGAAACACAACCTAACCATTATAGATTCAACTTCTCCCCCAACCTTTGGATATTAACTTTCTCATCAAAACTTTAACCTTTGGAGATTACCTTTCTCCACAAACCTTCAATCAAACCAAACTAAGTGGTACACCAAATTGGGGAAACCCATTTGAACACCACTAACCAACATTTAGAGAGCACCCATTCTTTGAAAACTAACCATGATCCATTATATAACACCATCTCCAACTAACCCACCAACCATCTGACTACATCCACCTTGACATTAGCCATTTTTTAACCAAACTATTTGCATATTGTGTGATGACATTACCTTGGTCCTTTTGATCACATCGATTACCTTACCATGTTGAACATTTAAATTTTCACCACCTCATGCATAAATAACCATTTTGTGTCTTCCTAGGATCACTTCCTACCTTAGATACCTATGAGACACTAACCTTGACTAGGAGACTTATAGAGTAACCCAATCAGCTATTCTTAATGTTGGGGCCTAGTTACCCTATCACTTGTCTTTCTAAAAATAACCTTATTTTGACCAACATTGGTAACTTAGTCTATGCAAAATATTGACTATCATACTTAGTCATATTTTTTGTGCATGTTTATGCCTTAATTCCCAACCTCACCTACTACCCTTGTCACATACCTTCCCATCCGCTTAACCACTCATCAAACCCATACCCAATTCTAATTCACCTCATCAACTCTCAATTTGAGGGGGATCACCTCCTCCCATACTCAAGGAAACTGAACCTTTGACCCAAAATCTATTTTTCTTTTGCATCTTCTTGATATAAACTACATAATAAAAAGGGGAAAAAAGTAAACACTAAAAAACTACACACTATAATTCTAGATGTTAGAACACCCCTAGGGATCAACTATACCCCTTTTGACTACAAATGCATGTCGAAACACCCACCAACATTCAAACCTTCACCCTTAGACCCTTGACCATAAATGGTCACTCTAAATACTAATGGTTATCACTCTAACCATCAGTACTCAACACTATGACCACCCATGGTTATCACCTGAACTTACTTACTTGATCCATGTGTGAGCTAACACATCAAGAGTTTAATTTGGTTAGCTAACTAATGCATCTGCCTATAAAAGGATATTAGGAACAAGAAATGGGCTTCATGATCGATGATATTTTTGGACAAAGCTTCTTTATTAGGATGTTTTTTGTAGGTCTTCCTTCAAGACATCATAACAAAGACATAACACTCTACCAAAATTTATTTGCAACCATAGGCATTGTTACTCTACCAAAAATTCCTCTAGGATTCACCAACATCTTCAACCAACTTCAAAAATAAAGATAAGTATTTATCTATTGTTGTGATCAATAATTAGTTCTTTTTTTTATTGTTTACTACCTCTTGAACACCACCTTTTGACCCCTTCTGACCCTTAACTAGACCTTCACCAACTTATCAATCTATCTACAACTTGCCTACAATTGGACAAAAATTATACCCTATCAACCAATAATAAATACTAATGGTTGACACTCTGAATATTGACAGTCAACCCCTAACCATTGATGGTTATCCCATAACCACTGTTGTTCACTCTGACTATCGATGGTCATTATGTGAACTAAACCAACAAACATCAATTGACCCCAAACATTAACTAAAACCCTATTTTTTTACCTTTATCACCTCACATACAAAAAATAACAACCTAACCTAACCTAAACATTTATTTAATAGTTTAGCATTTACCTTAATGTTATTTTGTTAGAACATTAACATTCATTTTTAAAGTATTTATTTCTTTATATCTAGTATTTTTATGTTATGCAACATTTATTTTCAACATTAAATTGTATCAAAAGGTGGATTGATAGCCTCCAAGGAAGTCACATACTTCTTGGATCTAGCTTGCTAGGCAATCTACCCAACCTACTTAACTAACCAAGCTTTTTCTAGTTCTATCTTATTGCATGTCATTTTCCTAAACCAAAGAAGAGTATGTAAAATCATCTTGATTATAGAGTGCACACCCATATAGGCTCTACCAACCTCTACCCCTCTTTTAATTTTACCTTTCCTCTATAACAAAAAATAAAAATCTGGTATAAATAATGGTTTTCCCTTTGTTGGTATTCCTTATATATACACCTATAAATCCCAAAAAACCAAAAATATTAAAAACTCCAACAAAATCCAAAACATTAGAAAATCTAACAAAATATGAAAAAAGACAATCCAAAAAATAATTAAAAAAATCCCTTGTCCTTAGTTACTTACCCTAGTCATCCCTTATATGGATTACTCATCAGACAATTCAACATTATCAAATATCGCATATGCCAAAGGGTTTTACTCTAGCCAAGGACATCCAAAAAATTCATTTTCTTACTTGTTTTAGTCATTTTCTTACCTATATGTATAGTAATTTACTTTATTTTACATCATGGGTGTTTTCTTACTTCTATAGTGTTTTCTTACTTCCTTGTTTGTTTTACTTACTTCATTTTCATTATTGGAAACATCTCTTTTTATCTTATCTTTTTTTTTGTTTCTTATGTCTATATCACTCTATGAATTATTAATTTTGTTATTATGATCTTCCATAACAATGATGCACTAAGTTTTTTCTTTGTGAATCTATTAGTCATCATGCATATCACATGATAGTCATCATGGTTTTTCTATGCCATTGGTGCATATTATCATGTGAAATATAAAAAATCAGGTTGTTGAACTCTTATTCAGTTGGAATTATTGTTGTAAATCTAATGCAAAGAACAAAATAAGCACAAGGTAATTATCAAACCATCTCATGTTCTTAGATTAAGCATATGCATGTAATCTCTCTCTTCCATCCATCATTATCTCATCCATATTATTAAATCATTTGATCCATTATATTTAATCCATGTAATTGCTTCACTTCCTTGTTTATGTTTGCATATCAATCATCCACAATAATTTCCCAATCTTTTTGTTCAATCTCCTGCACTTGTTGATTGGAACTAAAAAAATCATTATATCCATCCTTTATCCATCAACCCATCACTTGCATCAATCAATTAATTAGTCAACCAATCTAAGATCATAGATTTATAATGGGATATATCAATTCCTAATCCAATCCTATCATATGTCATTATTTGGGGGAAAATCAATTCATCATCCAATCATAATGTGTACTAGTTAACTTTAGTATATCATCCATGGGTCAATCTTACATTACATCATCACTTCTCTTCTCATATTGGGAGAACTACACCTAGCCTAATATCCCCACTAGAACTTTGTCCATGGTGGATTATGTAGGCAATGCTTAGAGACATGTGGTTTCTAGGGTCAATTTTGCCACCATAATCCATCAAATCCATTTCATCCACATTCTCTACTATCATTTAATCAAAGTGTTATATCTCCTTATCAATGTTAGCAAATACCATTTTTGTAAATTTTTATCACAAATCGAACAATCTATAGTTTTCACTTTATAGACTATTGTTAACCATCATTGGGATATATCATTCCCACATCTACTTGTCAGACCTCTAAATCTAAGAACAATCTAAGCATACAGTCTATAAAGTGGGAAATGTACATTTTCCAATATCTTACCTAGCATTTAATAACTAGAGGTAAATAGTTTTACACATACCCTCTATAATTTTGCAAACATTAGTATTAAGACAAGTATCTATATTATTGATGACAATTTTCTCATTTCCATACCTCCATCATTTAAATCATTCTTCATCCATTTTTTAAAATTTAGACTAGAGGTAAGTAGGGGCACCTAGAGGAAATCAATGTGAAAATAGTCACTTGCCTTGAGTAATTGATCTGTAAGGATCAATGCTACATGAACTCCCTCCTTGAAGGTGCAGAATATGTATAAATAAATGTCCTCTATATTAACCCCCTTGGCATTAGGTTTTTCTACCCAATTATTCAAAATATTATAAATCTAATAGGTGTTATCCCATGCATCCATCATTGTAGAGGCATAGGCTATTATTTACTCTATGAGTTTGTAGTATGATTTAAATGTAACTCTTGAGATGTATGAAATATTATGATTGGATCTTGAAGAGTACACCACATCATGAGAACCATCCTACACTCACTTATATTTGAAGATCACATTGCCAAAGAGGTCAACACAAAGTAAAACCTATGGTTTAGCTATAACTTTATACAACCCACATCTTTCATATGCTTTGAGGGCATCTTAGAGCTTGAATTCATATTCATTATCACTAGAGGTAGAATTAGGAACAACTTAAATCACTTTGAATATTTTATTATAATTATTAAAGTGATTTAAGTTCTTGAGGAAGGTGGTGTCTCTATATTTAGACTCGGCCTTGGGGTTAGAGGATGAAGTAGCAATGGTAAATATGGTAAATCTTAATAGTAGCTAACTTTGATCAAGGAGGGTACAAAGGGAATATGCATGAGATGAAATTAAGGAGACAAAATAAAAGTAATTAGTAATGAATAATGGTAAATAAGATTACCCTAGGGCACTTATATGGATGTGAACATATCTTTTACATTGATGGAATTTGGTAGCTCACCCAACATGAAATAAAATTTGATTTGGTGATAGGATCCACCTATTTAATTTTTTGATATGGAATTAACTCAAACATTTTAGATATATATCACCTACTAAATTTGGTGACCATGATCATATTTTTTAAATCATCCAATCAGGGCCCATTTTCCCATTTAGTTAATGTGAGGAGTGTGGTAGGCACATGACCAATTTACCCTTGTGGCATCCTAGTTTACTTTAGCTCATGACAAGTCTCCTTCAATGGTTGGTATTTTCTATGGATAATTCCATCTAAACATGGTTGGGTGTTACACTTTACCTATTTAAGAGATAGAATGGGCCATCTAGAGCATTATATTGATGTTTGGTATCCTCTAATTGGTTTATAGTCAAACTATACCTATTTGTAACCATATTGAGCATCCTAATCCTTTTCTACTAATTTATACAAAAGTACCATGTGTCATGATATGATAGGTCAACCTCTCCTAAGATCTGACATATCTAATGGGTCTATGTAACTGATAGTTATTATAGGATCCATGTGGCACTTCCTCATTTAGTCAGGATTTCTTGGGATCTAAAATTTTTGATAGGTCTAAGAGATTAACAACTATAAAAATGGACTACATGGTGCTTCCTCATTTAGTCAGGCTCTAAGATCTCTAATAGGTCTAGGGGACTAAAAAATATGATATTTGGGCCATATGGTACTTCCTAATTAGATTGGGATCTCATGGGATCTGACATCTTTGATAATTTTAGGAGATTGACAACTCTAATAGATGGGCTATATGGTGTTTTATCATTCATCAAGATTTCTTATGAGATTTCACAAAAATGGCTAATGTAAAATAAAGCCTGTAAAAAATTTAAATCTTATCTACCTACCAATAAAGCTTTAATAAATGTTGAGTAAGTATTTAGGAGACTTTAACTCTAGGAAAACCAATCATGATTTTAAAATTATGAAAAACATAGCATAATAAAAGATTCTAATTAGGAAAAAACACTTATTATTTTTCAAAAGATAGTAAGGACTCGACTATGAATAAACATCAAAGTAATACATGGATTTCTAATAGATACTAGCTCTCCATTATAAAATTTATTAAATGCTTGGCCAACCAAGGTGAAACATGAGTTTGGGAATGTTGAAGGTCTAATGTTGATGCATAAGGGATTAAAACTCTACGAAGCCTTAAGAATTTTTAGAGGGCCCCCCCACTTTTTAAACAAGTGGGTTGTGTTGGTCACAAAAACTTTATTTCATAGGCACAAAAACTCACCTCAAAATAGGGGTCATACACAAAGGTTTTGTCTTAGATATTTGGCCCACTTAATTCAACACTCAGATAGACACAAAAAATACACATGTAATATCTTACAAGTTACTAATAATAAACCATAATGCATACACCAAAATTACTTAGAAATATAATTTATATAAGAGAACTATAAAAATATAGTCACACACATCACTATTGTCTAGGTAGGGTGCTATTGTCCTAGGGCTCAAAAAATAAGCATTCTCATAATCTTTTAGAATCTCAGACAACCTAGACTAGTTTATAATAGTTTTCAATTCTAATGTTTAGAATATACTTAGATTGATTAGTGGAATCATGTATGACATGTGTCATTAGTTTATACACATGTTTTCACTTAGAATATTAGTTTTTATTACTTAGTATCAGAATCCATAGACACCAAATATAAAATTAGGGCTTGTGAGTGGCATATAATTTAATTTTTTGCTCATTTTTGCACCAATTTAATAAATAAAATGGAAATACTTGTAATTCTACAGACTGTATATACTATACTTAGATTATACAAACTACACACACTAGTTTTACACTAGTTGTATGTCAGTTTTACACTATAAATGAACCTACTCCATTTGTAGTGGTTAGTTCCCCCTTTTGCACTAGTTTTACATTAGTTTTATACCATAATAATCTATTAGGATTCATATAGGGATTATAAGCCACTTAAATACCATGGGTATATGATGTAAATATTTTTCATGTTTTGAGTCTTGGGTGGTGGTTAAGATCATATTGAGTCTGTAGATGTCTATTTTAGATGTTAGGTCCTTAGCAAATTTGAATAAGGGGTCTTTTGGCATTTTCTCACCAAAACCCTTGGTTTGAATTTCAAATGTTTTAGGAAAAGTTAAGAGATATTCATTTTGTTTCAATAAGTCTCAATTTTTTATATGGGGTCAAATATGTCTAAATCCTCACTTTATTAATGTAACAAGTCATAGTTGGTAAATAGGCAAAGTTCTAGAAGAAGTTACATAGGTAGTTTCCAAGTTAGTTATAGGATGTGAAGTCTTTTAAATTTATTTTTGGTTTTGTATCAAGTCATTGAAGGTAAGGTATAAAAAATAGAGAGGTTGGAATTAAAATACCAATGTAAATAAATCCCATGAATATGAATGTATAGTTATTTATTTGAAAGTAAATCTATCAATAGACTTTGCACTGTCTAAATGTGCATGGAGTTGAAGATACCATTAGAGAAACATATTAAGATAATTAATAAAGAGATGGTTTTTATCATGATAATGTTGTATAGTATCAGTGATTTTAAAGTTAACATGAAGTTGACTAGATGATAATACAAATATGTTTCACAAAACTTTTAGTTTGAAACCCATAAGTATTATATGTCTATGTTCTTTATACTTTGTGTTTTGAAGGACTGAGTTCAATTAATGGTGAAATGTGATGGGTAACCAAGTAATTTTGTTTTTGATGTGTTGGTAAGTTGAAAAATTCCTTTTGATGATGATTAGAGTCATTTGATGACTGATTTCAAAGTCCTATTTCATGTACAAATTTTAAGCCTATTTATTATATGTGTTCATAATATGTGTTTTAAAACTGAGATGTTGAGTGGATTAATATCCAAATATATATTTAAAAAACACAATAAATAGTTTGAAATTATTTTTTAGAATGAATATGTGTTTATAAAAGGAGAGGAGCAATGGTACAAAGTTTACAAACCTGTACTTATAGTAATGATGTTTGTTTTTTGCATTCCTTGTTTAAAAAATAAAAATATAGTGATATGTGTCTCAAGTAAAGTTTATATTGTTAAATATTCAAATGAAATGATGATTTCAGTGGATATAATAAGTTTTAAAGGACTGTAATACATTTTCCAAATATGTTTAATAAGGAGATAACATTGTAGACCCTGTGTTATGCATTTGTATGAACTAACTATGAAAACAAGATTTTTGGTTATCTACTTCTATATAAATTTCATGCATTGGAGATTTATTCAAACATTCATGTGACAAGTCATTTTTATAAACCCATATAAGATTCTTATGTACTATGAGGCATTACTTATATGGTGTAAACCCCAAACGTAGGTTTGTGTAGTCAAAGTATCATAGCATAGTCAACTTGAGTCTTTCATAAAAAGGCATAACAAAGTTTGTTAAAAGATTAATTATCCATTGAGGAAGTTTTAGAATGATTATCTAGACCATTTTAATATATAAAATTCCAAGGAAAGCTAAATAAATGACTAGAAACCATTTTTGAACCTTCTCAGCTTGTGCAGACTGGGTAAACCCCATTTTCAAGGAGTGGACTATGTCTAAGGAGTTGGGTAAACCTCATTTCCCAAAAGGAGTGGACTGTGTGTAAGGAGTTGGGTTGGATAATATTCTAAGGGTTTGTAAATGTGATAAAAGGTCCTAAAATATTATAATAAAGATGTTTAAATCCATTGCCATTATGTATAAATAGGTGAAGTATTGATTTAGACCTTATGAACTAACTTGTCTATTGTGAAAGCTTATATAGGTTACCCATGATAATATGTAAAGAAATGTGATCAAAATATTATGTTTTAAGTGTGGTTAGTACAAAATGGAGACTAGTAGGAGAAAGAAAGGACAAAGGATCAAAACAATCTAAAGTTAGATTAAGGGATATGGGTAGAAGTAATTAAGATTGTTTTGTTTCTTGTTTTCATTCTATAAATGATAAATTTGAGAATCCCTCTGCATCATTTTGGTATCAGAGTGGGAATGTCTTTGAGAAGTAGTGGAGAAGTAGGTTTGCATATGAATGTACGCATTATTTTGATTTTTGGTTTGTATATTTGATCAAGGTATGATGATAGGTTGCTAATCAAAATTGTAAGGTAATTGAATGTTGGTCAAGGCAAGTTGAGAAGCCAAAATAAACTTGAGAAGATATAAGGAGCTCAATAATCTCAAGAGAAGAGATCGAAGTGAGTGTTTAAAGGATTGGATCCAAGGAAAAATCTTAGATGATGAATAGATCAAGGTGAAATAGAATTGTTTGAGAGGATACAGATGGTGAAGAGGATGATGAGGGAGTTGCCTAACACAAAATACCAATTGAGAAAGAAGAAGGAAAGAGAGTTGAGAAGGAAAAAATAAGAAGACTTATAAAGAGATATGTATGATATAAAGTAATAGATAGCCTTGATGAACCTTATAATAGAGCAGGTGAGAGATATTGAGAACCCAAACTTTAGATGGGTGATGAAGAGGAATCCAATCAAATGGAAAATAAAACTATTGATAAGAAGGAGAATACAAACCATGAGAGAGAGAGAGAGAGAGAGAGAGAGAGAGAGAGAGAGAGAGAGAGAGAGAGAGAGAGAGAGAGAGAGAGAGAGAGAGAGAGAGAGAGAGAGAGAGAGAGAGAGCTATACAAGAAATTGAAGATAGAGATGGATTTTTTGGAATGAACAACCAAGTAAACAAGATAAAGTTGCAGCAAAATATGTGAAGGACATGACCAAGATAAATAAGAATATTACCTTGATGGCCTCATTCAAGGCTTAAAGAAATCTAATTTTTAGTTTACATATGAAAGTGTTGAGCAGTTAGAGATGGAGTTAACAACCATAAAAAGAGAATTATATGGTGTCAAGGAGAAGAATTAAGATAATAAAGTTTCAATATAATATATTTGTATATTGGAGGCCAAAGAGAGTGAAGAAGAGTCCTTAGTTACAATAGTACTTCTACAAATAGAAGAAGCATGCATGGATAAAATAAGCAAACATGAGCAAGTAAGAGATTACCAAGAAGATGAATAGGAGGTTGTTTCTATTGATTTATGTGTTCCATGTGTAGGTTGGTTATAGGAGAACATTAGGAAGCTAATGATGATGTAGTGGGATATCAAAGCATAAAAAAATGATTTCAAAGGAAGAAGCAAGAGAGAGGTGAAACAAAGAAGAAGAAAGAGAGAAGTGAAGCAAAGAGGAGCCAAAATAAGCAAGAATAATAAAGGCCTAGGTATATCAAATAGGACTTTGGACCTAGGTGGATGTGTACTTAGATAAGGATGATTAAAAATATCTCAAAGTTAACATATTTTAGAAATTTTGCAAGAAAAGTTTATTGCTTCTCAGTAGTATGATGCAAGAGCATCACTACCGAATGTAAATAATTTTCATGTCTTGAGTCTTATGTGGTGGTAAAGGTCATATTGAGTCTATATAAGTCCATTTTATATGCTAGGTCCTTAGTAAATTTGAATAAGGGGTCTTTTGACATTTTCTTACCAAAACCCTTAGTTTGAATATTCAAGTGTTTTAGGAAAAGTTAAAAGATCTTCATTTTGTTTCAAGAAGTCTCAAGATATTATATGGGGTCAAATATGTCTAAATCCTCACTTGATTAATGTAACAAATCATTATTGGTAAATAGGCAAAGTTTTAGAAGAAGTTATATAGGTAGTTGCCAAGTTAGTTATAGGATGCAAAGTCTTTTAAATTGATTTTTGGTTTTGTATTGAGTAATTTAAGGTAAGGTATTAAAAAATAGAGGGGTTGGAATTTAAATAACAATGTAAATAAACCCCATGAATATGAATGTATAGTTATTTATCTAAAAGGAAATCTGTCAGTAGACTTTGCACTATCTGAATGCACATGGAGTTGAAGATACCAGTAGAGAAACGTAATAAGAGAATTAGGAAAGAGATGGTTTTTATGATGATAATTTTGTACATTATCATTGATTATAAAGTTAGTGTGAATTTTAATATATGAGAATGCAAATATTTTTCATGAAACTTTTAGTTTGAAACCTATAAGTATTGTATGCATGTGTTCTTTATACTTTGTGTTTTGGAGGACTAAGTTCAAGTAGTGGTGAAACATGAATGGTAATAGGTTCCTTGTGTTTTTTTATGTATTTTTAATTTTAAAAAGTAATTTTGATTATTATTAGAGTAATTTTATGACTTATTGTAAAGTCCTATTGCATGTATAAGATTTAGGCTTATTTATTCTGTGTTCATAATGTGTGTTTTAAAACCAAGATGTTGAGTGGATTCATAGCTGAAGATGTATTGAGATGACACAAGAAATAGTTTTCATTTTGTCCAAGAATGAATATGTGTTTATAAAATGATGGGAAAATTGGTACAAAGTTTACAAATGTGTACTTTTAGTAACAGTTTTCATTTTCTACATTCCTTGTTTAAAAAAAAACTAATGTAATTATATGTGCCTCAAGGAAAGTTCCTATTGTTAAGTACTAAGATGTAATGATGATATAGGTGGATATAAAAAGTTTTTAATTACCATAAGACATTATATAAATATTTTTGATAAAGGAGATAACATTGTAGACCCTACATTATGCATTTGTATGAATTGACTGTGAAAACAAGAGTTCTAGTTATCCACTTCTACATAAAGTTCATGAATTGGAGATGTATTCAAACATTCATGTGACAAGTCATTTTTATAAACCCATATAGGATTCCTATGTATTTTTAGTCATTTTTTATATGGTATAAACCCTAAATGTAGGCATGTGTATTCAAAGTATTCTAGCACAGTCAAGTTGAATCTTTCATAGAAAGGTGTAACAAAGCTTGTTAAAAGATTGATTATCCATTAAGTAAGTTTTGTAATGATTACCCAAACCATTTGAATCTATAACAGTCCAAGGAAAGCTAGATAAATGACTAGAAACCATTTTTGAATCTTCTTGGCTTGTGCAAACTAGGTAAACCCCATTTCCAAGGAGTGGACTATGTGTAAGGAGTTGGGTTGGAGAATATTCTAAGGGTTTATAAATGTGGTAAGAGATCATAAAATAATTTAATAAATATGTTTAAATCCATTTCCACTATGTATAAATAGGTGAAGTATTTATTTAGACCTTGTGAACTAACTTGTCTATTATGTAAGCTTGCATAGGTTACCAATGATAAAATCTAAAGAAAGGTGATCAGAGGATTGTGTTGTAAGTTTGATTAGTACAATAGAGAGACTAGAATGAGAAATAAAGGACAAAGGATCAACACAAGACAAATTCAAATTAAGGGATATGGGTAGAGGTAATTGAGATTGTTTTGTTTCTTATTTTCATTCCATGAATGATAGATTGGAGAAGCCGTATGCATTAGTATGCAATAATGGAGTCAAAATTTTCTTGAGTTTTTAAACACACTATCATTATCAATGAGAACTAAGACATACATAGTATAATTTAAGTTATTCAATGAGTTTAAAATATCTAGGGGAACTACACTCCATAGTCACCAATTTTGTAATAATTTATAGTATAAAACTCAATGGTTCATGTATCCAATCAAGTGTATTCATTATTTTCTAATTATATCTTGAGATTTATTATATATTTTTATTGATATCCCTATTTAATAAGGACTGATTTTATACATGTTCCATAACATGTTTTTTCATGGATCACCATTCAAAATTGGAACCTACATTCAACACTAAACTTCATAGGTAAGTTCAGATGCACTCTCTTTTTATTTTTTACTTTATTACTTTCACTTTGATGCATTACTATAATAAAAGGGGGTGAAACATAGTCACATGAATTTATAATTAAGTTGAAATGTGTACTTGTGATAATTCTTTTTACACACTTAAATATTGACCTATACTAAGGAATTTTGACCAAATTCACTCATGTTTTGTATGGTGATTCACCCTTAAAAACATATTAAGTCACCCTAGGACCCATCTTCCTATATTTATCAATAACCTAAGTTTAGACCATATTTTATTATAACCCTTTTGATTATCTATTTCCACACATTAGATAGGAGTCACCCATTTAGATTATAGTGCACCCACTGTTGTCCACCACCCTAGATGTTGTCCTCCTATTTAACCATAAATTGATGATATGCAATATATAGGGTTAAGAATATAAAAATTATTAAACACAAGGGTGATAAAAAAATATATAGTAGGCCAATTAATTTTTAAAATCATATGAACAATATTCTAAATTTAAATACTGAGACATGACAAAAATTAAAAAAGTACAACTATTGATTGATATTATAATAAATTGAAAACAAAAATACCTAACTAGTTTTATTATGCCCATGAAAATTTAGGATGAAACATGATATAAGGGGACTTAATTAGGATCTTATAAAAGTCTTCAAATTCTATATTATTTCATACTATGGCCTTGGACACTTGCATCAAATTTAGCTAGTTACATTGATACTGGTGTCTAAATAAAATGCATGTGTTATATATAGAATAGTGATTAGATATAGATAAAACCAACTAGAGACTCTTGGGTCTTCTATCTCCTTTCATTTTATATATTTAGATCAGGTGGATAGGGTGTCAATCTTCATAACATTATAAAACCATAACTTCCTCACCCTTAGAGTGATAGTTGGAAAAATGGGTTAGTGGGTACATGGTGTCAAGCTACCATAAGGAACCCTCTATAAATAGGCACTACCTACATAGATAATACTATAAAAATGGCCTTATAATTATGTATTTATCCCATACATGTCTGTTTATGTGTGCATAAGGATGTAATGTGTGATAAACAAGTGCATAAAATGACCTATCTTATAACTTGAAAAATTTGGCTCATGGGATGCTCCTTCATTACTTCAGACCTATGGGAATAATTCTATTATGATTGATATAAAAATAGGGATGAATAGGGCATGTTTGCTCACTGTAATTCTAGATTGAGTACTTCTTGGTAAGTTACCGTGTGAATTATTGATATTTACTATGTGAGGAATGAATGAGGGTTGATATTATGTATATGCCAATCCATTTTGAAAATATATCATAATAAATAACTTATTATGACCTTTACGATACATTTCATGTAAAAATTGGACAATTTTTTAGAACTAGACGCTTAGTTGAAAGAGGGACACTTGCATTAACATAAGTATTTAGTTGGGACACAAGTGGTCAAGAAGATAGAAAATAGGTATAGGCCTAAAATTGGTAGAGAAGGAAAATTATCAAGTTTAGATAAATTTTCATAGTATATAAGTCATATCCATCATAATGACATGTGGTCAAATTAAGAGATAAGAAATTTGACACAAAGAGATAGTGAGTGTGATCCTTTTAACAATGGAAAACACTTAGAATTGAAGGATACAACCATGATAGATATTCTACAAATGTATAGGTGATATATAATTTATATTTATTGAGTACTTATGCACCCCATTTAATCTAGTAATGAAATTGTTAGTTTAAAGGAAAATAAATGCATACATGGGTGCTCATAACACACCTTATTTTTTGCATGAGCCTAACTTGAGTGTTTTGTTGGTGACTAACCTACAACCAAGAGCATGTTACAATGTATAATAAGTGTATGAAATCTAAAATTGAAAAAAAAAATTATTGAAATTAAAGAGAACAAGGTTAGGAGTACACCTATGTGTCGATGAAACCATCTTGCCTTTTGGAAATTTGATTTTGAAAGGATGCATTAATATGAAGTATTGGAGTTGAGATTATGAAAAAAAATGGAAATTGTAAGTTCATACATACATACATACATACTTTAGATGATAACATGCCCTTAATATTAGAAAAAGGTGAGTTTCCACACAACCATTGAGCTTATCTCAATCATGTAATCCAATCATAATTATAAACTAATGAGTGTAATTGATATAATAACATTAAACTATATTTTTGGTGAGGGTGGATGATTTAATCAATCCATCCTATAAATTTGGTGAATTTATATGATTTAAGCAAGTATAACTTATAAACTTGGTGAGATTGAGTGATTTAACCACCTCAACCTTTCAAAATATTAACCAACTACTATAGTAGATTGGCTCCATAAAATTCCTTAAAAGTCCATCTTGGGTATGACAATAATGCATAATATTATTTTGAATATAGAAACTGATTTGATTTTGTAATTTTAGGTTCCCTTTGCACTGCATATGTACTTGATATGTCTCAATTTGAAACCTAGGTATAATAATGGTACCAATGTATTGAATTATACAACAAATGTGTATCTAAATCATATCATAATGGAATTTCGCCAAATTTAATTTTTTTCAAGTGTGTAGGATATGTTGCCATGACATACCCCCATTTATTTCTAGAGAATTTAATAATTGGTGTAAGTTTGGAGAACATGTTTACATAACATGCCACCACTATATTAAAAAACTATGAAAATGTGGAAGCCATGCCTCTATAACATGACCCAAAGGATATGCCCCCCTTTTGAGGTAGGGGAGTAGAAATTGGTAGTTACCTTACCTCAAACAAATATGATACCTATATAATCTATGTATGGATCATGTAATATATATGATTAAAAATGTATAGGTAGATATAGAAATGAGATACATAGTATGTGATCACATCAAGTCCTAAAATACATGATGTAAATCATGGTAACATCTAGAGAGTAATAGTACAAGATCAACAAGCAATCAAGCACCCACAAAAGAGAAAAAAATGAAATGGTCCAAGGAGATATCATACAAGGGGAGTATTTAAATGTCTCATAATCAAAGGGACATAACTTATTCAAATCTCCACAAATTATATAATGATATATTCAATTTCTATATAAAACAAACTATGACATGTTCAAATGTAACAATAGGAAAATAAAAGCATAAATGATGCAATAAATGGAACATAATCAATTTATCAAACATGTAGTATAAGATAAAGCAAGGTAAGATGCTTAAAGAAGTGTAAAAATGAAAGAATGGAATCATAAGAAACTAGCATAAGCATATCATAGTAGTCCTTAGGAATATGTGTTAGCAGAAAATGTTAAGTACAAAGCATATCAAGTACATTGTGAAAGATATAAGCATGGATAAAGGCATGTGTAAGTATATAAGGTAAAAGATGATAATATAAAAGTATCATATAATAATGTAATCCATGTATATAATTATCAAATAAGTGTATTCCCCTAATGTATTGATGATGTGAGTAGAAGGAAGGCCCAACATCGATATTTTTATACATAATGTTCTTGGGTATGCCTGTATCACACTTGAAAGATGTGTGAAACATATGTGTTTTATATAAAGAAATGATATGATATTTAACAACATGGAAATGATAATATAAATTCCAAGGAGCTAATAAAAATATAAAAATACTAAATTTTTTAGGGTTTTTAATTTTTTTAGTATTTTTGGAATGTTTGATAAGAAAATACTATCTTGTTATCTCATTCAAGGCGTGCTCATAACTATATTCCTTTTAAAAACTTAATGAAATAAACTAGTGGTACTATTGAAGAACATGTATAGGGGTAATATCTAGTGATGTAGGATCTATAATGCTCTACATATGTATCATTGGGCTATGTGGTCTCAAAGATATAATAGAAAGAATAGGGGTTTGTGGAACCCATGGATTTATGCTCTATGGTGTATTTTAAGTATAATTAATAGGAACATGTTTAGTTTTTATGGATTATTTTAAGATGATAAATATATTCAATGATATCAAGATGAGGATGAGAATATGTAAGGAGTTAAGATGTATAATATTTCTTGAATAAGATGTACTATATGCATGTATAATCGAATCAGAATATGTATCATGCTCTTTTTTAAGTTTTCAATTTGGATCTTTGGTTTGAATTTTTATGTATTTGATTTCTCATTTTCTAATTATGTATTTAATCTATATATACTATGTCATATAGGTATGAATATATTGTGTGGTAAGTTACTAGGCAATTTGGAACATTGTTTGCTGAATTTTTTATATGAAGATTGTTTAGCATCTATATGAGTAGGAAATTTGGCCTGATTTGAAGAAAATATTGTATTTTCCTCCTTTATATCCATATTTAGAAACTTTCATTTTTCAAGTGTCTCTTGATTTTTTACCTCTTGTTATAAATCTTGTTTTCAATAATTGATGTGCCCATTATTCTTTTTTTAATGTTACCTTTTTTATTTATGATTTCTTCTTTGAATTTTTCTCATTTATAGGTTCTTTCTCTTTTTCATTGAAAAAATGTATATTTGAATGATTTTCATCAATATTTGCACTATATCCTAAAACTTGTCAATCATTATGATCACATGTAGAGATAGTACAAGTGATGCCTTCTGCATGTTTTCCCAAATCCTTAACCTCGATAACTAAAGTGTTATAGATATTATTTTTCAAAACCATATTGTTTTTAAAGTTGAGAATAAATATAAAGAAGTATATTTGTATTCTTTTCTTGGTCTAACTATTTCATTTTCAACTACTTTTACTTTGAATTATCTTTTGGTACCCATATTTGTTATTTATATACTTGTGTTTTTGGAGAGGTACTCATAATGTGAATGGGTTGCTTGATTGATGTATAAATAATATGATCACCACTATAATTTATATTTTATAATTTTTTATTTAAATCAAAACAATAATTTTTATGGTTCCCATGAATTCTATGATATGCACAATATTATTTGGACCTCTTTATAAGATGTGTAGGTGGTAGTTTTATCAATTGTTTTCAAAGCATTTCTTGGAAAAATTCACTTGGACTCTTAGTATCATTTTGTATAATAAGTGTATCAATTTTTTTATATGTATTATATTATAGCTTTACATTTGGAAATGAAACCTTGTTGAGTACAACATTGTTATATGAATATGGAAACACATGATTGACACTAGCATATTTTGGAATATATAAGTACATGATATGATTTTACAATGATTTTATCCTTGAATTAAAATACAAAAATTTATTTTGTAACACTTTTATTATATTTATCATAATGATGTTATTATATTTTAATTATTCATACACACTAACCCTAGGTACTTCATATTGAATATGCATACATACACCATCTACCTTACCCCTTAAACAAGTGATAGCATGGAATTGGTTAAAGGGATGGTATATATCACTCTCATTATGGTTATGAGGAAGAGGTTCAATATAATTATATTAATATTGGTAAAGATAATTTTGAGTTTTATCTTGATAGGATCATTCTTTCAATTGGTTGTTTTGAAATTTTTAAAAATTTAGACAAGACAACATGTTATGACACCAACAAGCTATTCGAAAGAAAAGTGCTCAACATATGTTTCCATATTTAACATAATTTTAGGAACATAAATTTTGTTTTTTAAATTTTGAACAGTTTTAAACTAGAAATAAAAATTTATAAAAATAGTAAATAAGACAACCTTAGGCTAATTATAGGGTTTTAAGACCAAAGGTCAGTCTCATTAAATGTTTAACCCTAAATTGATGATATGTGATATCTAAGGTTAAGAATATAAAATGATTAAGCACGGTAGAAATAAATAGATCTATATCAGTCCAATTAATTTGTAAAATTAGATGAACAATATTCTAAATTTAAATACTAAGACATGTAAAAAATAGAAATTAAAACTATTGATTGATATCACAATAAATTGAAAACAAGATTACTTAGTTGGTTTTATTGTGTAATCACCCAAAAGTGGCATTTGAGTGATAATATTTCTAATTAAGACTAAATATCATTATATTATCCCTAAAATATCATATATATTATTATCAAACTTATCTAGCCTTTGTGTGGGTCATAAAAAGTTATCCCTAAAACAGTCCCAAACCTTGATTTCCTGATCCTAGCCCTTTGTGCCTAGTGTTTTTCCAGCTGGAAACTATGCCATAATAAGGACACTACAACCACATGGAATTATGTCCCAAAGATGGCCCAATGTATTTTTTCCTCTTTTTTCCAAATAGATATCTTTTCAAAACTAGAATTTTGTAGGGTCAATCTAGACCTCTTTTATCATTACACAAACATCAAAATGATATATGTACATGAAATCGATACCTCTAACCAATAGATGTAAATCATATTAAAATTCACTTCCAAACATAGAATAAGTTGTTCATAATTAGGTTATTAATCCTTATTCTACCCTACTTCTACATACTACCATCTACAACAATCCTAAGTTTAGATTGTCTAGATTTCTAGTCTCAAGCACATTCGAGGCACTTAATGACACTATCATACTAGCTTCACTTGTAATTATACCAACACTTAGGTGTAAGAAATACACTGAGCTTGATCCATCCTTGGAGTATTGGTATGTAGGAAACTCTCTTCATAGTAGGATGTTGAGGATGTCCAACCTACCCTACTAACAAACACACTTATCAAATCATGCCAACTGGATGCCCTAATTATATGGAGGATTGGGGTTTTCTCACTAAATTAGTCATTACATGTAGAATATAGGATTTTAGGAGCCATATAAATAGTAATATACCTAAGATATCTAGACACAAGTGTACCCAAAATCTCAAGATAGTCCTACATAGAGGATATTCTTGCTAATATTAGGACACTACCACCACATTTTTAATAATGGCACTACTGTCCAATTGTGGTGAGACTATCCAAGAGGAGTTTTTATATTGGGATCTAGTTTTTGATACTCAAACCAGATTTCAACTCAATTTATAACACCTAAATCACCCTTATCAATTATTTTCCAACTAATTTATTACTTGAACTATTTATTACTATTTAAAAAAAATCAAAGATAGTCAATTCTATAACAAATCAGTGGCTATATTTATTACATATTATTTCCCTAATTTAGACTACTCAACGCTTTAAAAAAAATAAGATTTACAATAGTTAAGTCTTATAAGGTTAAAACATCTAGTGAACCCAAATCACTTCAAACACATTATTTCAAAACCCTATTGAACCATTAGTTTTTCCCTTATTTCTAACATCTAATCAATTTTAGTTTACAACCTATCATCATGAATGCCATGATGGATTCAATTTTTTAATTTATGGTACAAATTTTTATGGTTTACTTATCATGCTTATTCCCAACCATTAATATAAAATTCCAAATATATGACATTCCTCTCACGGATCATGTCATAGATGAGTTTATTTTATGTATAGGTCCTCCCTCTTGTGAGGCCCATTCTTATGAGTATCATTTCTACATGGCTCAATTTAAGTTACCTCCAATTACTATTAACCATTTTGACCACAAGTCAAAATGAGTCAGTCCCAAATAGTCTAAAAATTGATATAGGAGTATATTATAAAGTCATAGGGTGTTTTATAGTTCATTTAGTGTCATAATATCCTTAGTCATAGTTCAAATTAATCTTTATGTCATTTGATGTCACTTAGGGGTCATTTTATGGCTCATAAATGAAGTGGTATGGTTTTATAAGATATAAAAGTATTTTAATCTCTTTATAAACATCCCTCATGTCATTAAATATCATATACCTTATTTGTAATGTCAGTACTAATAGAAACATGTAGGTGTTAACTGAAAATCAAGAAAACAAGTGTAAAAGAGGGAGTTTCAAAGGTTTTATGACTTATGGAAGAGAGTGAAATGTGAGAGATGATTTTTTAGTGTATATTAAACTTAATTGGACTAATTTAAATTATTTAAATACTTTTAAATTGACAAAAATAATCTAAAACCATTATATCCTTCCATCATTCCACTATGCAAGTAAAACTAGTCGATAGGTCTTTGGATAGTAAAGCCAGTAAGAGTATTCCCAAGTCAAAATATATTATTGAGGATATTAAAATTGGTTAGATTAATTTTCATGTTTTTATTTTGAGGAATGGTTTCCAATACTTTATGAACCATCCTTAACAAGTTGATTGTTTGGTTTTACATGTTGTTTCCCACGCCCTACATTTTTTGCTCCTATTTGAGCATGTCTATACAATCCAATTGATTATTTATCTTCCATATGATGTATAATTTCTCATATCATGTTTAACATTCTTATTTTAATTATTATAAGTGATTTAATGAGCTAAATATTTCAGATTTTAGGAAGATGTCACTAATGGAGGTTGTCATCAAGTTTCTCTACTTGCAAAAGGCTTCTTTCTCTAAAATGGTTTTATATGGATATAATATGTTGTAATTAATGCCTAAAATGTTTAATTTAACCCTTTAATTCCAATAATAATATCATAGGATATCATAATGGAGTTGCATTCATAGCTCAAAACTCATAGTCATTTTCCTACATGATTCCATATATAGTCAACTAGATCATGGTGTGTAGAGTTATGAATAAATTCATGGAGGTGTTTAAAGACTCCAAGAGGTGTTTTATATATCCTTACAACATTATAAATAAATCAAAACCCCTCTAATTGACATAAGAAGGAATATAACAACTAATACCTCTACATACATAATCATACTCCATTAATAAGCCCCTATAAGTGCCATGGCAAGAATCAACCATGTTGGAGCAAAAAAAAATTCTATTTTTGATTATTTTATTGTTTAAAATATCTATTTTAAATAGGTTATAATGTCCAAGATATATCATAAAGTTAGTTTTATGTACGCTACCCATATCCACAATCATTGCTTCTACAATAGAAATGTCCACCTACAAGTGGCCCCATAGAGATCTAAATTGTTGTATGGTGGATGTGAAAACGTGTTTAAGAACTTAATTGGGTTTGAATAACATGAAGATGTCATGTGACATAGACATTTATAAAGTCTTGTCTTCAATACCTTATATGTTTTTATGTGTTCATCTACAACCTTACATAGAAATTTGAGCATGGTCATGGAAGAATTTAATGTACTTTAGAGACCTTCATGAAGTGTATGGGGTTAGAAAATGAAATAAGAACCTTTTTTGAATCATTGGACTAGCAAGCATAGTGAGAATCATATTCAAATTTAGAGAACTATTTTTAAGGACAAGTTTCCATAAAGCTCCAAAATAGAGCACCAAACACTTTTGTTGCTACCATGTAACACTGCAGCATGGATCCTAGGTGAAGTTTAAGGTATACATCTTGTAACCTCCATATAGGTATATAATCATGAAAAAGAGAATGGGAATTTTAATAAATAAACACAATGTATGGAGGCTCCAAAGTTGCACTTTTGTTCACTATGTTTATTTAGTGATTTCTATAGGTTTTGACCTTTCAAGTGTTTTCAAAACCCAAATATGTAAGGTGATAACCTATTGTTTCTCTCAATTTAAATTTATTTTCTTGGAAAAAATGAAGTAATAAACTAGATATGAGTATGGTATAAGAACCTATTTATTTATGTGTACATGATCCAGATGATTGTGAAGAGATCCTCTTTGTCTTGGGAAGAATGACCTATAGATAAGAAAATACTAAAACAAAGGGGTTGTTAGATGGATATCAAGGTGGATTTCCTAGCTTGACATAGATCCAAGAAGAATGAATTTACTATGAGGCTATTAATCCACTCTATTATAATAGTTAAGTCAAAGGAAATAAAGATGAGATACTTGCATCAAATGATATAAAGGACTAAAAGGGAATGCAAGAAAAAAAAATGCTTGATAAAGGAAATAAACTAATTATAGTAATAAGTGGGTTAATACTAGTGCTAACTAGTTTAGGTTGGATTTTTAAAATGGGTGGGTCTCTGTGGATAGGTAAAAAGATAGAAATTATAATTTGGTTGAGGGTAAGTAGGTGAAAATAACTTGCTATTATTTCTTACCATAGTGACCATCAATGGTCAAGATGACCATCGATGGTTGGGTAACCATCAGTGATTGAAGTTGACTATCAACGGTTAGGGTGACCATCAATGGTTGCTATGGGTTCTAAGAAGTATTATAGAAAGCTTGGGATAATGAGGTTGGTGATTGGGTAATAGATTGTTAAAGGTCTAGTTAGGGATGAAAGGTTATAATATATGATGCAGAAGGGTTGCGGTTAGAAAATAGATAATCGGGACTTGAAAACTAGAAATATACTTAATTAGTTGTTTGATAGTTGGTAGATAGTCTAAAAGTGATTTGGGTAGAGTAACGATACTTTGCCTAAAGATCAATTTTGGCAGAGGTTTAGTTCTCTATCATAGTTTCTAACTTGTTGGAGGGAAGACTTGCAACAAAGTTTATTAATGCTAGAAGCTCTCGATGACTACTAGTTGATAGCTTGATTTCTTGATTTCTAAAATTATTAGATCTTTGGATCCCTTTTTCACCTCCTACTCCTCTATTTTATAGGCAAAATAAATGGAGATGTAGGTTCTAGAAGGGGTGAAACATGTTGCACAAGTTTTATTCTTGATGCATTAACTCATTACATGAATTAAATTATGATGTGTTTGGGATCACACATAGACCAAATTTGAGTGCTCAGGTGGTTGGGACCTAACCATCAATAGTCAAGGTGACCATTAGTGGTCAAGGTGACCATAAATAGTTGAGGGTTGAAGGTCAAGTGGAGTGAAAAGGTAGGTTAGTGAGTTGGTTTAGCTAGTTAGCTAACTTGACTCAGGGTCATGGTCAAAGGTTAGGTAATGGTTTGATCCAAGGGTGTTTTAACATCTAGAACCATTATGTATAGTTTTCTAGTGTCTACATTTTTTCCCTTTTTATTATGTAGTTTATGTCATCAAGCTATAAATTAAAAATGGACTTTAGGTTGAAGGTTTTGTTACCTTTAATATGGGAGGAGGTGATCCCCCTTGAATTAGGAGTTTATGAGGTGAAACCAAATTGAGTAAAGGTTTGATAAACATCTTATGATGAGTCACAAGGTTGGTGATAAGGGTGGTTGGATATTTTAAGTACAAATAGGTGCATAAAATATGAATAAGTACTATAGCTAAGATCATGCATAAGCTAATAAAAGGTTGGTTCTAGAAGGATAGGTGATGGGGTAACCAGGCCACATCATTAGTCATAGTTGATTAGGTTATTCCTATCAAGTATCCTAGATAGGGTCAGTGTTTTTATAAGTATCCAAGCTAAGAATGCTACTATGAAAAACATAAATGGTTTGGTTGCATGAAGTGGTGCAAGTTCAAATGGTCAACATGGAAATATTGTTGGTGTTGTTAAAAGGACCAAGGCAAGGTCATCACAAAATATGTGATAGTTTGGGCCAAAATGGCTAATGTCAAGGTGGATGGGGTGATTGGTAAGGTAGGTGGAGAAGGTAATCTCCAAAGGGTGGAACTAAGGTATGTGTGGCAAATTTTGAAAAGTGGACATCTTGACCATCAATGATCATGAGTCCTGAAGGTGACCATCGATGATCACCTTAACCATCAATGGTCAGGGGAAAACAACTTTAAAAGTGTGAAGTTTAAAAGTGAAAAATAGTTGTCATTTTCACACATTTGTTTTTTGACTCTTGACTCTATGCATACCTATATCCTTGGCATTTTGTGCAAGAGTGTTTATGAGGTAGTTAATAAGTGGGTGAATATGTAGAGGTGATTTCTAAGGTGTACTGAGTATGAAGAGAAAATAGGGACACAACCAGGTAATAGGACCCAAGATTCCTCCTTCATGATGATCAAGGAATGAAATATGGGTTATACTAAGTTATTAGATTAGTTTTATTATTCTTTTGGATTTGTATTTTGTTGATTTATTTTGGTTTGGGAGGTTTTTCAGATTTCCCTAGGTATTATGATAGGGGTGGGTTAATTTTTGAATTTATGGGGGAAAGTGGTTTTTGATGGGTAGGTGTGGTTGAGGGAGGGTAGTACTAGTATTATATTGGTGTAGTTAAGGTTGGAATGGTGTTTAGGGTAGTTTTTGGGTAGGTAGGTTTGGGGGTTTTCTATTGAGAATCACACACAGTGATCATCAATGGTCCTACCCAAATGTCGATGGTCATACTCAACCATCGATCATCAATAACCATAGACCAAATGGGTATTCGACCATCAATGGTCATAGTGACCATCAAAAGTTGACCAAATGACTAAGTGTTTTTGATAAAAGGCTAAGGAAATAGGTGAGTTATAATGTTGTAGCATTAGAATGATAAGGGTAGCCAGGGTGGGAGGGTTGGTTTAAAAATAAGTTGATGTAGTTTATATCAGAAAAATAGGTATTATTAGGTAAGATGAATGAGGTGAAAAAAGGGGTGAAGTCCATGGGTAAATTAGTTTATATAAAAGTAAGTGTGTTTACTATATTAAACTTTGTAGGTACAAGAGTAGATCCAAATATGGGATCAAGTTCCTTAGATATTTGTAGAGGTCCACCATGGGATGATGGATGATGACTAGGCATAAATGGAAAAGGTTGGCCTCAGAGAAATGATGCACTACTAACATATGCCATGAGATGTGGCAATGATGATGGACCTCATCAAGAGATGGGATTTGACCATGAAATACTTTCTTTTACCAATTGGTGAGATGATGATCTTTCCAAAGGATATACATAGGATCACATGGTTACCAATTTGAGGGGAGTTGATATATCAAATTGAGAGAGATGAGAGGGATGAGCTGATGGAGCAACTATATGGTGATTATTATGAATTCACTAAGTTGTATGTTGTTGGGTTCATCTACACACCTTTATACAAAGTGCTAGAGATGATAAGAGATTGATGATAATGATGATGATGATGATGGTAGTCTCATTTTTTACCATTCCAAATTCAATTAGTGGGAGGTTTCCCTATCTATTATTGGGTGCATTTATGGAGATGTTTCTAGGTGTTTAGTTGGGAACTCATGCTATGGTTTAGATATACAAGGAGTTATGGGGGTTCAAAGCTCATAAGAGATACAACACCAGTGTGGGGTTTTGGTTTCACTACTAGGCCTATGAGTACATCTATGGTCTAAGGATAATGGGGCTACCATGGGAGGGATATGTCCAGATGGACTTTAGAGTGGGTTTTATGTAGTGGAAGAGTGATTATGCACTCATAATACTTGGAGGAGGTATATGAGATATTTATTGGTTCATAGGGGAATTAGATACCCTAGGGGTTAGAGATATGGTTTGGAGGCCATATGTCATCTTTCTGAGGTGGACCCACTATACTTGGCACATTTAATCATTACAAAGCTATAGGTGGATATTTGGGAGGAGAGAGGGTGAGAATGAGCTCATCCCTTTTGATAGGGTTCATAGGAATTTCAACTTGATATAGGGGATTTTGGGTTTATTCCTAAGGTATAAGAGGGAGGATGTTGAGTTTTAGCTTCCAAAGCTATATCTAGTGGAGATGGTTCTTGATTATGAAGAGTTGTTTGCCAGAGCAGAGATTGATGATGTAGGTTTTATTAATGGCTATGTGGCATGAAATTAGGCCCTCTATATAGTGGTATATTTTTGATGGGATGATGGGGGAATGTATCCTATGGATGTGGTCCCAGCTAATAGGGTTATATAGGTATAAGTATAGGGAGTAGCCCTGATGTATAGGTAGTGGTCATAAAAAGAGATCAAGCATGAGTAGTATTTGCCTTGGAACATGACATAGTAGCTACTTTACAAGGTTAACTAGTATTAGTGTAGGTTAATGTGGTAGATGTGATAGGTGAGAGGGACCAAGATAGAGCTACACTATCCTTAGTGACCCAAGAGAGGGATTCCTTGAGATAGGTTGGAGAAGTATCCACAACACTAACAATACCACTAGGTAACATCCCCATAACATGTTACTTAGCCATAGTTAAGGAATTATGATATTATGAGGCCATAGTACTGACACATTATCTTGATGAGCCCTGATGGGGTGAGTACAAAGCTAATTTATTAGGTGGTGTAGGTATAGATACTCCAAGTTATTCGGCTACTTCTATGGGTGGATAGGTAGGCACCTTAGGGGAGTAGACACTAGGTGGTAGCAGTGCCCTAGGGGCATAGGTTATAATATCATATGTATAGGTGTATATGATTTTGATACCAAATTATGAGCTGATGTAGTGAGATGTATATGTTTTGGGAGAGAGAAATGTACATTATTACATATACTATTTTATTTTGATGAGACATGATGTATATGATGTGATGATGATATATAGATGTGATATTATGACTCATGGTCCATGGTTTAAATGTTCATATTTTATTATGATTATGCTTATGAGATGTAGACTCACTAGATTAGGAATGTGATGATTATGGATGATGTTTATGATGAATGGTTATACATGATTATGATGATGCAATTCTAGTTATGATCATGGATATGTGATGTGGTTTATGCTTATAGATGTAATGTGGTTTATGATTATGGTTATTATTATATATATGATTATGATTTTTTGATTATGGATGTGATGTTATAATGATAAAATTATTATGGTGTTATGATTTATAGTTATTTTGTTGATGATATCACACAAAGTAATTTAGATAACAAAAATAGATGTGGGAAAAGAGATGAAAAACATGAGACATATGTCTAAGTGAATACATGAACCAATTATGAGAGGATAAGGAAAAGGCATGATACGTATTCATTAGTAAGGAATAAACAAAAATAAATCTATATTGGCATAAGGAACATAAGCCCTTTGAATTATTTGCATTGGTTGGTAAAAAGGTGTCTTAATCACATCATGTCTAGTAAGCTCATAAATTCCTTGATTTATAGATGTTACAAAGGGGAGATGGGTGATAGGTGGTGTGAAGGGTAGTGTAACTTATTTTGGGTTGGTCTACCCCTTATATAGGTGACCTAAGAACCATAATAGATAAGTCCATGCTTTTTAATTCAAGGTGTAAATTGATCAATGCAGGAAGTCTACTGATGCTTTATATACAAGTTAATTGCAACTTTCTTGGGATAGCTTATTATTTATTTTAATATGGGTTCTTTTATTGTTTGGTTTTGATAGGTTTGTGAAATTTATCAATGCAAGAAGCTTCAAATAATTTATTTTTACAAAATTGACTTATCCATCCTTCAAGGGAGTGGTCTAAGTCTGGATTTGTTCATTTTGGTAGCTATCCTTTAAGGGAGCAATCCATCTTTTTAAGAAATTTAGTTTAAGGTAGATATCCTTCAAGGGAGTAGTCTACATGCTAGAGATATTTAACTTGAGTGATATTTAGGTATCCCAAATTATTTTAACGCTAGGTTAGACATGGACAAGTCTATATAGGCTTGGAGGTTCACCTTTACGAGGGCAAAACATAGAGCACAAGAAGGTTAATGATAGGTGAAAGGGGTGGTTTTGAGGTATAATGATCATGGGATTATATCTTATTAGGGATGAAAAGTATCCATGGGAACCATTCCATGGGTAGAGCCATGATACTCATCTTTAGGATTAGGCTATGCCTATGATGGTGAATCGCATGGTTCTATGTTGTAATCAATTGTCCTCAAAGGGATGGGATAAAGGTGTGAGCAAGGTGAAAATATCATAAATCAAGGGATGATCTTAAGTTAGACAAAAGGTGAGTTTGATCCTTATTTAACAAAATAAAGGATGTAGGTGAGAATAATTAAGAAGCTCAAGTTCTAGTTGGCCTTCGAGAGAGGATAAATGATAAGCTTCTGATCCATACTTGTGGGTTATGATGTAGGGTCTAAGTCAATTAAAATCAAACTTTCCTCACTTAATTTTTTCCATATTGGTCACATGTTTATTTTCCTTCAAGATGAGGTATCTAATGTTGAAGTATAATTATTTTAGGTGTTTTTTATACATTCACTTGACTCACTCTTGATGGACATAAAGATCTTTAAGCATAGCTAGGTGGTGCTCGTCAAGTTGCTCAAGTCATGCTAGATGTTCTTAACGATAGTATCTCTTATAAATGATTTCATGTAAGGATATGAAAAGAGAGGGAATCTAAAATTTAAAAGGTAAGATCACCTCTACTATAAATACTAAAGAGAAAGGGGTAGCACATGTGGAGGTTTGAATGTTAGTGTAATAGGAACACAAAGCAAAAAGGATAAGCAAATGCCAATCCTTACTAGAAGAACTGACCATTTTGGTTAAAATCTTGTTGAGGGTTTTGTTATAGGATTTTTCCTATCCATTTTCTTGTGGATGATAAGGTGAGGAAAATCTTAACTTGATGTCAAATCCATCATAAAGACCTTGGACTTTTGTTTTTTTGAAAGATTTGCCATTAGCAGTGATGATATTATGGGGAATATCAAAATGACAAATGATATGATTATTGATGAAGTTGACTATATTTTCAACTTTAGTCGAGATAAGAGAAATATCCTCCACCTACTTGGTAAAATATTTAGTGGTGGTGATGATAGAGTAGTGTCGCTGTGAAGAATGAGGATTGATTTCCCTAATGAGATCTAGTCGCCATTATGAGAAGGGCCAAAATTCCTTGGATACTTAAAGGCCATAGACTAGTGTGTGATGTAAATTAGTGTGTTACTGACATTTAACACACTTCTTCACATAATCATAGTAGTCCTAGTTGAGAGTGGGCCGATAGTAGTCAAGGTAAAGGATATGTTTAGATATAGATAGACCACTAAAGTGTCCCACATAGAGCTCATAATGTGTTTCCTTGATAACATGGGAAGCTTCATGAGTGTGTAGGTAATGGAAAAGGAGGTTGTTGAGACAATGTTTGTAAAGTATTCCCCCTAGTATGGTATAGTGAGAGGTAATCTAAACAAAGGCTCTTCGAGCATTCTTAGAGAGTTTGGGAAGAATGATATTGAGGTTGAGTTAATCAAAGGTTTTCTTGTACCAAATTTCTAATGGAAATTCCCCTACGCTAAATATGGTAGGGAAGTTAGCCTAGATATAAGAGGGTGTGATAAAATGATGAATGGTAATAAAAAGGTTAGAATTAGAAATCATAGATGGGATTTATGAAGTAATGGAATCCATTTTATCCACAAAATTATTAGTAGATCACATAATATATTGGATAAGGTAATGATAAATTGATGCTAAGAGTACATATACTAGATTTTTATACTATTGTAAGACATCATTCTTACATTGGTAGGATCTATTGATCTAGTTAACCATGAGTTGTGAATCACCAAAGACATTGATCATCTTAACTCTAAAGGCTAGAGTTGTTTGGAGAACTATTACTAGGGCTTCATACTCTTTCATATTTTTGGTACACTCAAAATCAAGTTTGAAATAAAGAGGAAGAGCTTCGCCATTTATTGGAATGAGAATAAATTTGACACTCCCACTATGTTGGCATTTTGAACCATCAAAGAACATGGTCATTTGGTAGGTGATGTCCTCTTGAGAAAGAGTCACAATGGACTTGTTGGGAAACATAAGATGAATTGGTTGGTTTTCTAGAAAAGGATCTTTGTCCAATTGATTAGTAATGACTTGCCTTGTAATTGACTTCTAATAGAGGAATTCAAGGTCAAAATCATCTAGGAACATGAACCACTTGGCCATACACTAGTTTTGGTATGGTTTAAAGTGCATGTACTTGAGTGGGTTGGTGTTGGTGATGATAAAGGTTTAATTATTTAGGAGGTAATGATAAATTTTGGAATCCAAAAATATTAAGGTGAGACAAATCTTCTCGATATAGGTGAACTGTGTCTACTACTCTATAAGTGTTTAACTTATATAGTAGATAACTTTCTCTTTATTTTGTTCATCATGGTGTGCAAACATTACCCCTAAATAATGGTCAATGGTGTATATATAAATATAAAAGGGTTGGTCTTATTTATGAGGGGTAAGAATAGGTAGACAAAGAATGTACTCTTTGAGTAAATCAAAGGCTTGTTGATAGTCTTTAGTCTACTTAAAAGATGCATAATTCTTGAGAAGATGGTGAAAGGGTTGGTATATATATGGTAACTAAGAGATGAAGCTATGGATAGATTGGAGCTTCCCCTGCAAGTTATGGAGTTTCTTAAGGTGGGTTAGAGGTGGTATGTTGAGGATTGATTTAACTTTGGTAGGTCTAGTATGATTCCTTGAAGAGAGATGATAAAGCCAAGAAGCTTTATAGATAGGATACCAAAAATACATATTTGGGGTTGAGTTAGATATGCAAATGGATTAGGCACTCAAAGATAAATTTTATAACTTTTAGACGATCCTTGAAATATTTGGATTTCTCAAGGAGATCATTTATGTAGTCCTTTATGATTTTGTGGATGAGATCATGGAAGATATAGGTCATTGCACATTGGTAGGTTACTCCATCATTATTCAAACCAAAATTCATGACCCTATAGTTTAATTTTCCCCATGAGGTGATGAAGGAAGTATTATGTTGACCTTTAGGGGCAATCAAGATCTAATTATATCTTGAGAAACTATCCATGAGAGATAACATCTTGTGGCTGGTTGTAAGATCAATAAGTTGGTTGATGTTAGGCAAAGGGAAGTCATTCTTTGGACAAGTAAGGTTGAGATCATGATATTAAACATAGAGGTGAAGTCCCCCTATGGGTTTGGTGATGGGAATGATATTGAAAACCCATTGGGGATAGTCAATGGGTTGGATGAAGTTGATAAACAAGAGCCATTGAAGCATTTTTTTACTAGAAGGGTGATATGAGGGTGCACCCTACAAAGCATTTGCCTAATAGGATTATCATTGGGATGTATTATGATGTTGTGAAGAGATATGTAAGGGTAAATTATGGGCATATCCTAGTAAGACCAAGAAAATGCTATGCTTCAGTCATAAGGGAAGGAAGGGTAATCATGTTACTCCCAAGAATCTAAGGATTGAATACTATTTATAATTTGAGGGTTATCTTGAGTACCCAAGTTGACATCGATAGTGGATTAATTCAACATGGTTTGGTTTTAGGAGGAAGGGATTTGTGGATAGAAGAATCCCCTACACCAAGATAGGTGATAATGGAATCATTGTCTTGATGTTAGATAGTGTGGATGGTAGAAGAATCATTTTCTACCATTTCATAATGAATCAGAGGAAAGTTTTTAGTGTGGCTATCCTTGTTATAGGTTAGGGGACCTAAACTAATGGTATTGACTAAAAAATTTAGATGGGATGCTTTCAAAATCCTTATATTTTGAAAGATATTGGGATGGTGAAGATGGAATGTCCTCATCAATGGTGGTGATGGGTTTGGGTGAATCAATGGGTTCTTTTGGTGGGATAAACCCAAGGCCAAATATCTCACAAGGTTTTGGGTTTTGATTAAAGGTGACTCATTGGGTCTGTGTTCATAATAGTTAAGGTCGAATCCCTTCTAGGCACATGTATGAAGGTATATGATCTAGGTAACAATTCGAGGTGACCATTCGGTGATAGTTAATGCCTCAAATTTTGTATTTTTTTCATTTTGTATTGTCCTTGAGTGTTGTATTGTTTTAATGCTGGGATGTATGTCCTCAAGTGTTGTATTGTTTTAATGTGAGAATTGTATGGTTTTAATGTTGGGATGTTAAATCATCACCCATTAATTCCTCGAGCCATGTAATCTCCCGAGATGGTCTTCAAAAATATGTATAAATGCATTATAACCCAAAAGGGGAAGGCAGACATCTCTTCTCAAAGATAAGCGTATGTATTTTATTAAGGTTGTTAAGTAATACAACGTCTCTTCTCAGAGAATCCATTGTTATTGTGTTATTTCTATGCTATTGAAATATTCATCAACCAAAAATTTTGAGTTTTGGATCAGTGGTATCAGATCAGTTTGTCTTGAGAGTGTATGTTCCTGACGATGAGGTCAAAATATAGGAAACTTGGTGGGAAGTGATAGAGCTTCCAAATGCTCCACATATGTGCCCCAAATGACCTCAAATGGTGGACAACACCAAGACATCTGATCCTTTCAAGGAAATGGTGAATGAATCCCTCTGGTGGCAATAAGCATAGATGCTCTAATAATTTGCTCAAATTCTTCAAACACTTTCGATGGAAAATTTTGGCTCTGTGGCTACACATCTGGGCTCCTCATCGAGGGAGATTTCTTTCAATGCCCCAACACCCTTCAAGGCTTAGGTAAATTTTGATATTCCCACATTTGAAGGCAAAATCAATCCTGATGTAGTGGAAAATTGGTTGGATCAACTGTCATCCTACTTCTTTGTAAATAATTTCACCGATGGAGAAAAGATCACTTTTGCTCTTTTGAAATCATCATTGCCTATGAAAAACTAGTGGGAAGTGTACAAAAAGAGGTTCAATATGGATATCATTTGCCTTGGGGTGGAACCCACTTGGGATGATTTTATGGAAGTAGTAAAAGAAGAATACTATCCCCTTGGCACATATGATGATCTATACATACAGTGTCAACAACTTCACCAAGGCAAGGTATGGAAGATTACACAGACACTTTTCATTCTTTGCCTGCAAGACTGGGCATTGAAGAAAGTGAGAAACATATAACTCTCAAATATCATGGGGGACTATAATGGTACATATGGGGGGAAATGGAACTCTTCAATTTGGAAATCCTTAGTGAGGCATATAAATTTGTAGTGAAGATTGAACAGAAGCATGGCAGGAAGAATACGAAGTGTCAACCTTCAAAATGGAAAAGTGACAAGGAAGGTCAAACACAAGGCCAAAATTGGAAGCAAAAGGAGTTTCATGATAAGAAATCCTAGAAGGGGAAGGCTTTAAAATGGTGTGATTACCACAAAACTAGAACTCACTCCAAAGAAGAATGTCGAGCCATCAAGTCACTGCTCTCTGAGTCACAATACTCGATGTCTACTACTCTACCTCATACAAAACCTACAGTCGAAGAGGATGAAAAAAAAAATTTAGATGTTGAGCTCGACACCATCATCACTTCATCACAAACCCATGAGGAAACACTAGATGAAAAAGAAAGATTGTTTCACTCCAAATTATGGGTAAAAGGTAAGCCTCTGCATTCATTCTTGATAGCAGGAGTCAAAAGAATTTAATCTCGGCTAAAGTTGTGAAAAGTCTAGGTCTATCCATGAAGCCTCATCCAAAGCCATATAGTATTGGGTGGTTGAGCCCAAGGAGAGACCTTTGTGTCACCCATCAATGTCTTCTTTCATATGTTATAAAACCATTCCAGGATGAAGTCTTGTGTGATGTGGTCAATCTAGACATTTGTGATGTCTTCCTTGGTCAACTGTTCATGTATTAGTAACATGGGATCTATGAATCTTGAACCCAAAGGATCACCCTCACTCTTGGAACATGGTGCTATAGGGTACCAAAGGTACCACCTCCCACATCTGTTTCCCTACTTAGTGTTAAGCAATGCAAGAGATTGGTGGAAAAGATAAAGCAATTTGTTCTCATGATGGTCAAACCACAGAGATCCAAGGAGGCCGATGTTGCGGTCCTAACTACACAATCAACACAACAACAAAAGAAAATAGGATGAATCACAAGTGAAT
Organism: Torreya grandis; assembly: GCA_037957365.1. Lineage (NCBI taxonomy): Eukaryota > Viridiplantae > Streptophyta > Pinopsida > Cupressales > Taxaceae > Torreya > Torreya grandis. Next base: position 2,604,874 of record JARHVA010000260.1, on the reverse strand, counting down.
ATGATGACTTATTCAAGTCACCCAAAGGAGTTCCAATGCATTGCTAGGTAAAACATTCTATAGATTTAATCCCAAGATCACCTTTGCCTAATAGTCATGTGTATCACAGATCAGTTTTGGAGAATGATGAGATAAAAAGATAGATTCAAGAATTGATCAAAAGGGGTCACATCAGGCCAAGCTCTTCACCTTGTGGTAGCCCAATCATCTTGGCACTAAAGAAATATGGAACATGGAGGCTTTGCATTGACTACCGAGCCCTGAATAAAATCTCTGTGAGGAATCGCTACCCTCTCCCCATAATCGATGACCTACTGGACCAGCTCTGTGGTGCAAATTTCTTCACCAAAATTGATCTCAAATTTGGTTATCACCAAATTCTCATCGATCCCACTGATGTCTAAAAAACTACATTCAAATCTAAGGAGGGGCTCTTTGAATGGTTGGTTATGCCTTTTGGCCTAACTAACACACCTGCAACCTTCATGCGAATGATGGATGACATCCTATGACCCTTCACCAACTCATTCATTGTTGTCTACTTAGATGACATTCTCATCTATATCAAAACATGGGAAAAACATTTGCAACATGTTTTTAAGGTGCTTCAAACTCTTCGGGAGCACAAGTTGTATGCAAATCTTGACAAATGCACATTCAAAATGACAACAATTCAGTACCTCAGGTACATTGTGAATGAGGAAGGGGTCCACATTGATCTAGAAAATATTTGGGTTATTCAAAAATGGCCCACACCAAGGACCCTCATAGAGCTTCACAACTTTTTTGGCCTTGCAAATTTCTACCACAAGTTTGTTCTTGGATTTTCACATGTTGCTTGGTCACTAGCCCAAGTGACTAAAGGAGGAGTTAAAGATACATTTTAGTGGTGTGAAATATAGCAAAGGGCATTTGAGAATTTGAAGAAAAAACTCTGCTCAACCCCTATTCTTGCCTTGCCATATTTGCATCAACCATTTGAGTTGATGACAGATGCATTTGAATATGCCATGGGAGTTGTCATCATGCAACATGGCCATCCTATTGGGTACCATAGTGAAACTTTCACTGATATAGTCAAGAAATATCCAACATATGATAAGGAGCTCTATGCCATTATAAAAGCCTACAAATATTGGAAACACTACATCCTGGGGAAAGAGACGGTCATCCACACTGACCACAGACCATTGGAATTCATCTAGACGCAAAGCAAAATACAAAATGAGAGGCACCAAAATTGGGCCATGTATCTTTAGAATTTACACCTGATAATTAAACACAAAAAGGGAAGCTAAAATACATTTGCAAATTTCCTAAGCTACCCACCAATTACTACACTCACAACAGTGTTTGACCTGTGTGGACATGAGACTGCCACTTGGGGTGCTCTGTATGAAGCAGATCCTACCTTTGCTAACACATATCAAGCACTCCAAAAAGGTGAACATGTTTCTAACTTCTATTTGCAAGATAATATCCTCTACCATATGGGGCACATCTTTGTTCTTATTTTAGAGCAACAAAAGATGATATGGGAAGCACACTTTAGTAGGACAACTGGCCACTTTGGTATCAAAAAAGCATTGGTAGTTCTTCAAAAACACTTCTACTAGCCCCATATGTGCAAATATGTGGAAAGATATCTCAAATCTTGCACCCCATGTGTAATCACCAAGCCAACAAATAAGAAACAAGGATTGTACATGCCATTGCCAGAACCAACTAGGCCTTGGGAATCCATCTCAATGGATTTTCTCTCAGGTTTGCCCACTTCCAAACATGGCAAGGACTATATTTTTGTGGTAGTTGATCATTTTTCAAAAATGGATATTATGCTTTCTTGTAAGAAAAATATGTCTGCTGAGGAAACTGCTCAACCATATTTTAGTCATGTATGGCTCCATTTTGGTCTCCCTAAGTCCATTGTCTCAGATTGAGATAGCAGGTTCCTGAGCATCTTCTGGTCCACTCTATGGAAGATGATGGATACTAAGCTGATGAAATCCATAGCCTTCCATCCACAGACTAATGGTTAGACTGAGGTGGTAAACCGCTTAATTGTTCACATGATTTTGATGTATCACTCCAAACATCCATGCACATGGTATGAGGGACTTCTATTCATCCGACACAGATACAATTAGGCACTGCACAGCTTGACCAAGCACAGTCCATTCCAAGTATGTTTTGGGTTCTAACCCATGGCACCAATTGATATAGTTGTTCCATTCTCCACCATGGAATACATAGCTCATGGAAGATCTGAGGCAACAAAAGTGACCAAGTTTGTTGAACACATGTATCATGTCTAACATCAAGTTCATGACATCCTGGAGAAGATGAATCAGAAGTATAAGCTACACCATGACAAACATAGGATTGCACACCATTTTGCTGTGGGTGACAAGGTTTGGTTACGACTTCAGAAGGAATGGCTTGCAGGCCCACATAGAAAGATTCAGCCTCTGTGATATGGTCCATACACCATCACCAAAAAATTTATATAAAATGCTTTTGAGTTGAACCTACTAGCCTACCTTAGTTTGCATCCCATATTCAATGTGGAGCTCCTCAAACCATATCACCCACCTCTATTGGACACTTTAGTTGTGGCAGAACAACTAGATATTGATGAGCTTGATCCATAGAGTTTTGCTCTAGTAAAAGAGGATTAGATTGTGGATACTTGGATGAAGACAACAAGAGGATGCTCTATTCCACTATATTGAGTGGTTAGAAGAGGCTAGCTTAGCCACCATGGTGAGTGGCTCATAGAGAATCAAATCAAGACACAACTACCCCACCTGAGGGGGAATCTTGACGCAATGGGCACCATTGCTTTTTAAGGAGGGAGGAATGATCTAGGAAACAATTTGAGGTGACCATTTAGTGACAATTAATGCCTCAAACTTTTTATTGTCCTTGAGCGATTATGTCCTCGAGTGTTGTATTGTTTTAATGCTGGGATGTATGTCTTCGAGTGTTATATTGTTTTAATGTGAGCGTTGTATGGTTTTAATGCTGGGACATTAAATCATCACCTATTAATTCCTTGATCCATGTAATCTCCTGAGGTGGTCTTCAAAAATATGTATAAATGTATTGTAACCTGAAAGGGGAAGGCAGACATCTCTTCTCAGAGATAAGTGTATGTTTTGTATTGCATTTGTTAAGTAATACGATGTCTCTTCTCAGAGAATCCATTGTTATTGTGTTATTTTTATGCTATTGAAATATTCATCAACCAGAACTTTTGAGTTTTGGATTAGTATAATTTATCAAATTCTAATTTTTCCAAATAGGAAAAATCAAAGGTAAATAGTTAAGTCAAAGAGGTGGTGGAGGAAGCGAGAAGTGGATGATCAAGTCCCCCATAGATGAAATTGGTTTGGTGGTTAAGAGGCCTAAAATGAATGATGGTTTATATATTAGGATCATAACTAGGATTATGGTCAATATTCCCATACTCTTGAGGAGTATGGAAGGCATCCAAGTCCAAAAGACAATACTCTCCTAGTGAGAGATATTGGAACATAGGTTCCAAGGGGTCCTCTATGGAGATCGGAGAAGATGGGATAGATGTGCTAGTTAAAGCTTCATCAATGGTGGGGGTGGATTTTTTTTTCATCAGTGATGAGGTGGATGAGTGAGGAATAAGAACATCATTAGGCCAATATGTCATGTTCCAAGATGTAAAAGGACTAGGGTCAGCTTGTATAGTGATGACCTGACCCTCGTATTTGAATTTGATGCATCTATGTAAGGTGGATGGAATGTAACTCATGGAATGGATCCAAGGGTGTTCAAGTAACAATTTGTATTATAACTCACCTTCTATTACATATATCTCTAAAAGTGTGTGAGGTCCCAAAAATATGTGAAGGATGAATATTCTCAAGGTTGTGGTCATAATATCATTAAAGGAATGAAGGATCACTGAATTTTATGATGTGATATTCTTTGGTAGATAGAGTTAGTCATAAGCATGAGAGGAGATAATATTAATACTATATCCCCCATCAATCATCACCCCTTTGATTTAGGGTTGATTAATGTATGTAGTGATGAAGAGGGGAGGATCGAGATCTTTAGGATGAATAGAAGGTATTTTTAAATCCTTGAATGTGACAAAGGTGGAAAGTCAAAGAGCTATAACAAAGGTTACAAGAGGTTGAGGGTCTTCAAGTTAGACCTCTATAGATTACATGGCCTCTATTAGTGCTTGACAGTGATGGGGTGAGATGTTTATTATTTCTTATAGGCTCATATTCATTGATGTCTAGTGAATTTATTTCATAACTACTCATTGGATAGATTCAGGAGGGTTTGAGGGAGAGGCACCCAAAATGGATATTTTGGGTTTTCATGAAGGTGAAGGTGCTTGAGTCCATTTGAAAGGTTTCGGGGTGGAAGGATATGTCCATGGAATAGACACTTTGTCCTTTCTTTTATCCTTTTGTTAGGTCCAAGATCAAGTGACCATATGGATAGTATGGATGAGGGGAAGTGCTGGAATAGAAATCTCCTTCGATTCCTCCTCACTCTTAGATGAGAGTGCAAGAGAGGGTAATTATTAGATAAGTTCATTTTTTGGTTGGGTTTATAATGGTATTAATATAGGTTCATCTAATAATAGATCATCCTCATCCCATAAGTTATCAATAAGCTTAGAGAGCTTTGTAGTTCTCTGTGTCATGTCCAGGTGTCTTGTGGTATAAGTAAATTACACTATCATTGAACCAAAATGGTTTAGGTTTAAAAGGGTCAAAGGGTTTGATAGGTGGTAGGTTTAAGGAAGAATTTTTTAATAACCTTTGTAAAATGGTTGAATAATATTCAATCGAAGGTGTTAACATTGATGGGATTTTGGTTTTTGGGGTGGGAGCCTTCTTAAATTTAAGCTTCACCATGGAAGCTGTGGGATGTATAATGGTTTTGGTAGGTAGGTTTGATTGGGATTTATTGGTGTTGGATGGATTTGAGGTGGAATATTTAAATGTGAAATATTTAGATGTGGATGTTTGAGATGATAAAGGTTTGGAAATAGGTGGGTAGGTACAGATAGATAGTTTGGTTTAAAATGATAGGGAGTTTGATGATTTGGAGGGGGTAAGTAAGTTTAGTTTGGGTAGTTTTTTTAGAGTTCACCTTATTTATATAAGGATGAGCTCCTAGGATGGAAGAAGGATGGGGTCCCAAGATATAAGGTAAGAGGTAAATGGGTGGTATGGTTCTAGTTCTAGGTGGGAGTTTAGGTGGCTCCACCTTCTTAGTTGGTTTGGTTAAGGTTTTATTTGGTTGACTATATGGGTTTAAATCTAACTTCAAAAATAGTTGGATAAGGATAGGAGTAGGAAGTACCCATAGGTTCTTGATAGGTTTTATTAGAGAGGTGTAAGGTGATTTTATAATATTGGATGGAGATGGTTTGGATGGTTCTTCCACAATTTTAGGAAAAAAGGTTTTTGATGGAGCATTTGAGGTGATTAGAGATTTAAGGTTAGGTGTGATTGAAGATGGGTAGATGAAGGTGAGGTCAAAGGGTGATGATTGTTTTGATAGGGGAGCCCAAGATAGTGCCAAAAGGTGGCTCGATCCATATTGGGTTGAGAAGAAGATTCTAGGCTTTAGACTAGTCTAGAGAAGGGTTTGTAAATTAGTTTATTTCCTTAGGCATCAGATTTAAAAATTAGGCCCATAGGTTGAGGTAAAGGAATTGTTTATTCACCCTTGTCCTTGATGAAATTTTCCAAGATTCAAGTTGATGTAACCTCTATGGAAGGAGTAGATAAGGTGATCTCTCCTTTTGGAATGATTTCCAAAGAGAGAGTTGGTGATTCCATGATGGGTGAGGTAGATAAGTTCCTTATCTCATAAAGTAAAGGAAAGGAGATGGTTTCTTCTTTTATTTGGGATATTTAAAGGAATGGGGAGTAATTCAACCACTTAAATAAGTGGAGTGTAGGAAGAGGGAGTTGAGGTATTGGTTTCCTTAATGATAGGTTCACTGATAATTACATTGATTAGATGGACCTCACAAGCATGAGATGATTCTGATTTATTATCATCATGGTGGGTAAAAGGGGCATGATTGGTAAAATGTTATCAAAATATGTTGAGTGACTAATTTTTGGATGTATTAGGATTATCCAATACAAGTTCTCCTTTATCAATCAAGTTTTAGATACTGGTTTTGAAGGTGTTACACCTACTAACATCATGTCTAATGACATAGTGGAAAGCACATAGATCACTCTCATTATACCAACGGGGCACAGGGTGAGAAGCATAAAATTTTCTGTGGAGGTTTGATGGGGGGAAGTTTTATGATATTGGCTTTAAAAAACTTGTCCAAAACTAAAGCATATGATTCCCCTAGTAGAGTGTATTATTTTCGGATAACCTAATTTTGATTTTAGGTTTGTTGATTGGAGGAGTTAAAGGAGTTGGATTGGTTGGGTTGGTTGACAACTAGAGGTGGATAAATTTTAAGGATAACCATGTTTTTGTCTACCTTTGGTTTAGTGTTAGTGTGGTTACATTGGTTGTTGGTTTTAGATGGGGAAGGTTCATTGGATTTGAACCTATAGTTTTTATTTCTTAGTTTCAACTTCCCCTCATCGATGCCTCTAATTTCTAGGTTGTGTGCCATGGTAAAAGCCTAATCAAAGGTTTTTAAGGTTTGAACCTATAGAGTAGGGGTTATGTTTTTAACACAATCTTGAGAGAAAATTTCAATCAACTTGGGTTGGGGCAAAGATAAAGAGAACTTGTTGATAAGACCTCTCCATCAGGCTATGAAATCAACAATTGATTCATCATCAAATTGCCTAATGGAGTAGAGGTTAGTGATGGAGACCTTCTTAGATATATTGACTAAGAAGTGGTCTAAAAAGGTATGGGTGAGTTAGGAAAAGGAAAAGATGGATTACTTAGTGATATCACTATAAAATCTAATTTTGGTCTAGATAAAGACATAGGAAAGGTACAAAGGAGAAGAACATCATCATAAGAAATCAAGTAGAAGAATGTTGCAATGATCTTAGGTGTTATTAGGGGTCTTCCTTGCTTTTGAATTTAGAAAATTTGGGTAGTTCCCATTGAGGAGGGTAAGGATGGATAGGGATGGATGGGTGAATAGGTTTTTTATATATTTGGTCATATGATAAGTGGTTGTGAGCCCCAAAGATAGATGACTCAATGTTGGTCATTTATCCATCAACATTTTGACCAAATCTATTTGGGGTTGGGGAGTTCCATAATTTTATGGTAAGTTTTGATGGGGTTGGGTGGATGCAATATATGGATAACTAGTATAAGGTTGAAAAGATGCCACATGTTGGTGTGTGGTCATTTAGGGTTGGGATGATTACACATATGGGTTAATAGGCACAAGAGGTTGGATGGAAGATGGAGATATGTATCTTTTTGGATTAGGAACATATCATGGGTAAGGTGTCATGGGTATTTGTTAAGCAGTTGAGTGGGTTGGTTCAGAGGTATGATTAGATTGATAAATTAGGGAATTGATATGGATTGGGTTAGAGGTATGAATGGGTTAATTGGTTGGGGGTGGGTGGTAACTTTGGTATTGATAGGTGGAAGGCTAAAAGGTATAAAAATCAACACATTTTGAAGTGGGGTGGACATTGGTGGGTTGGTAGTGATAAGGAGAATAGTGGAAATATATTTAGAAGGTATCCACACAATGGGTGGATTATGGGTAATAAAATATGAGTTTTCCCCTATGTTGGAGGGGTTATTAGTTGGTGTAGGGGTGTTTGGCTATTGTTTGGGTTGTTTGATTGAGTTTGGATGGAGGTATTAGATCGGTTATTGGTAGAGGAAGATGTTTGAGTGATCATAGGTTAAGTAGAAGTAGTGGAAACAAAGGTGTCTCCCATAAGATGAAGAGACATCCCATAAGGTAGATCACTAGGAGGAACTGAAGTAGGGGTGAGGTAAGATAAGGTGTTGAGGTAATGTTGGAGGGCCATGGGGTTGTTATCAAGAAAGGTGAAAAAATATGCATCACATTGGGCAAATATCCAAGGCATGGTAGGGTTGGTAGAACAATGGGGAGAACCCTCAACATCTGAGGTATACTCCATGGGGGAAGAAGAAACAGAAGGTGGCTCCTAGTTGGTTTGGTTCCTCAATTGTTGTCTAGTAAAAACCATGTGAGGAATAGAAAGGAATAAAGCAAAGCTCACCACTTAAACATAAAGAAGAAAAAAGAAAAATAACTCAAGCTAATAAAAAACATACACTAGAATGCATGTAAAAATCTTAGAGTACCTTTTATCTCACTTTTGGCTTATGCCTTAGTTGGAAAGTGTGAATAAAAACATGGTTTGTAGAATAGGTACTAAAAAAGAAGTCTATGGTTGTTTTTAGGTGTTTAAGGCTCTCAAAAGGATCTATGTTCAAAATAAATACATGGCTTAGTATTGGGGCCTACCCCCTCCCTTCACACACCACAGTGATATGGGTGTCAGGTGTTTAGCTAGTATATACCAATTTTCAGAGTTTAGACTCAACCAAAGAGCCGAGTTTTGGTTTCTCTTCTTGGTAATGACCTCCAAGTAAGATAGCCAAATGGTGAAGGTGAACTTCTAGGAGATGAAACCCTAGTTGAGTTATATGTTAATTATTATGATGTCTAATTGATATAAGTGATTTGGTTTTGGTGTGTGAAAACAAAGGTGAAACTACAATTGATTTACTTAGCCTTTAATTTTAACTACATAACCTAAACATGAAAGTAATCAATGTATGTAAGGTTTATTGTATACCCAAAATAAATTTTGATTTCTTTACATGAGCATAGAATAAGGAAGAAAAGGCACCTAGATGCTACTAATTCCCACCGGGCATGCTAGAATATTTCTCTTAATTTTATTTAATTTCTTATAAAAGAGGAAGTAAGAAACTAGATACAGATATGGTAAAAGAACATGTTTGTTTATGCACACGTGATCCAAATGATTGTGAAGAGCTCATCTTTGTCTTAGGAATAATGACCTGTAGATAAGAAAATATTAAAACAAAGGGGTTTTTAGATGGATAGTAAGGTGGATTGCTTATTGTGAGCTAGATCCAATAAGTGTGAGCTTACTAGGAGGCTATCAATCCACTCTGTTTGAACAATAAAGTCAAATTAAATAAATATGAAATACTTGCATCAAATGATAGAAAAGATTGAAAGGGAATTCAATAAGAAATAAATTCTCGATAAAGGAAATAAACTAAATATATCAATAAGTAGATCAATACTAATGCTAAATAGGTCAGGTTAGGTTTAGAAAATGGGTGGGGACTCTGTGAATAGGCAAAAAGACAAAAAGTAGAATTTGGTTAAGGTTAAATAGGCGGAAATAGCTTGATCTTATTTACTACCACAATGATCATCAATGGTTGGGATGACCATTGACATTTAAGGTGATCATCGATGGTTGGGTGACCATTAATGGTTGAAGGTGACTATCGATGATTGTTGTGGGTTCTAAGAATTTTTGTAAAAATCTTGGGCTAATGAGGTTAGTGATTAGGTATCAGATTGTTAAAGGTATGTTTAGGGATGAGAGGTTAGAAGATATGATGTAGAAGGGTTGGGGTCAGAAACTAGATAATTAAAACTTGAAAACTAGAAATATACTTAACTAGTTGTTTGATAGTTGGTAGCTGATCCAAGAGTGATTTAGGCAAAGTAATAGTACTTTTTATGAAGAGAAATTTTGGTATGGGTTTGTTTCTCTATCATATTTGTTGAATTGAAATAGGGAATACCTAAAAATAAGTGTCTTGATGCTATAAGCTCTTGATGATTGTTGGTTGATAGCTTGATTGCCTGATTGCTAAAATTCTTAGATCTTTGGATCCCTTTTTCACATCCTACTCCTCTCTTTTATAGGCAAAAGATATGGATATGTAGGTTTTAGAAGGGGTGAAACTCGTTACACAAATTTAATTCTTGATGGATTAGCTCATTGCATGAATTAAATTATGATGTATTTAGGTCTACACATGGATTGAGTTTGAATGCTCAGGTGGTAGGGACCTAACCATTAGTGGTTAGGGTGACCATCAATAGTCGAGGTGATCATCAATAGTCAAAGGTCAAGTGGAATGAAAAGGTAAGTTAGTGATTTGGTTTATCTAGTAAGATAACTTGAATGAAGTTCATGGTTAGAGGTTGGGTAATGGTCCAATCCAGGGGTGTTTCAACATTTAGAACCATTGTGTGCAATTTTCTAGTGTCTACACCTATCACCATGACAAGTGTCTTTAATGAGTTGAAAGACACATTTATGATCCAAATGTCATTAAAATGGGATTTAAGAGAGAGATATATATTTACATCAACACTTATAGGTGTCATTGATTAGAAGACCTTAAAAATAACCTGACTATAGATGCTCATAAGTTTATGAAGTTAATTTTGGGGATACTAGGCCTACAAACTTGAATAATCTACCATGAGAATTAGATTCAAGACATATAAATTAATATATATACCATGTATCAATGATTTTAAGGTGTATTCTCACCTACAGGACCCTACTTATTTCAACATAGTCAACTATAGTTGACTGTAGATAACAGTGAGCTAAGAAATGTTATTTTTGATGTTGACAAAGCTTGATTTTGAGGTAAATGAATATAGTGACTATAAAATGAACTTATTAACTCTAATATGGTATTATTAAATTTATTAAGGGCCTAAACCATGCAATATCACCTAAAGGTGCCTCTTTTAAGTAAGAAAAATAGTTAGCACCTCTATCAAGTCAAGAGCAAGGTCTGCAATGAAGGAGTTAACAAAGAACAAAGAGTGTGGGCATGATATAAATATTATTGAGGATTTTTAACATCATATGAAACCATAATATAGTATAGTAAAAATAATAGAAGGGTCTCCTACATAATAACCTATAGTTGATGCTTAAAAACCTATACATAGTGAGATATTTCGTAGTCTATTTAGAGGTTTTGAGATGTTTGGAGGGTCTAATGGTATGGTCAATATATTAAAACTATCATAAAAAATATATATGAATTTTATAAACCTATAAAATATATAAATTTTCTAATAAAATAGGGTAAGTTCCCTTTATTTTGTCTCAGATAGAGGGCACTCCCCAAGGATTCAAACCTAAACAATGGTCATAAAAATGGTGAAAGGGTAAGTTAAAGATTGATTGGGCCTTGTAGAATGTTTTTGAGAGTTGTATCACATATATACCAATATTATAAAAATTTCAAAAATGTGATAAACATGGCATGGTGTCCTAAACCCATAAGCATGCAGGAAAACCTATTTGGTCTAGTTTAGACCTATTATCCATTTGAGGTCTATTTTCACTTCTAGCATTAGAGGAACATTATAACCAATTAGAACATGATTATATGGATATATTAGATGTGTTTAAGCCCTTGGAGTGTAAAATATATCAAAGTTAAGCCATTTATTATCTCAAACCAAATCAAGCCTATGTAGAAAGAAGAAAAAAGATTGAGAGGCTAATTTGAAATGCTCACATATACTTGGACACTTTGCATGAGAACATAAGGAGGTAGGATATATTAGATATGGTCCCTAACATTATTTTTCAATAATTTTTTTAGAGTTTGAACCTCACACCTTTATGAATAATTGCTAAAGTTTAAAAGTGTTCTAAACCCTCCCAAACCCTTATCAAAGACCTTATTGGGAAAATGAAGAGAAAGATGCATCCATATGGCATAAAATGGATTGTAAAATTGTTGGATATTATAGAGGACTCTCTAGGGATCATCCCTATCATATTAAGTTATACCCTACCTATACAAATAGGGTGGAAAAGATCTTTTCTTAACAATTTTATGTGTTGTATAGGTAAAAAATGGTTTCAAGAGATAAAATCCAATTTGGGAAAGATATTGGGACTTAATCTATCCTATAATATTTATTTATTTCCTTATATAAGTGGACAAGTGCCTTTGCAAATGCCTTCATCTCAGCCAATCAAAATTGACATAGTGAACAAGTAAGTGAGAAGTTTAAAACTCTAAGTCGGAGGCCTTTTAAGGCTTTCCTAAAGAATCTAAGGCCATTATGGGTCCTAACAGGTGTCATACACTCCCTTTTATGGATAATATTGGGAAATTAAGATCAATTTTGATGCTAAGTGTGGAGCATGAGTGAAATAGGAGTTATGTGGACTATAAGTAGTGATAACTCATCTCCAAAAGAATCTTGATGATTAGGGAGGCAACCAATGAATGTTTGAGAATGTAACCCCTCCCTCTTAATTCAAGGATCAAATTTATCCCTTGTCATATTTTTAATGTTCTAAAAGGGTTAAATGATGAAGGTAGTTTTTTAAGCAAGCAATTGAGGACTTCTATGCCACATTTTAGGAGCTTCATATTTGGAGGGACATTTATCCAAGTATACCTTGAATATTATATTCCATATTCCTCTATTATACATTTATAACTCCATTTATCAACATAACACATGTCTTAGTGACTATTGGACTTCATTCTCTTCTCCTCTCTCTCAAATTTTATAAGTAGTAGGACATTTTTGCAGTTGTAGACTAATACCACACCATGTATGGTGAATCCCTCCTAGTTTTGACATTTTAATTTTCCTTAGAACAATAAAATTCAATATGGTTTGAGTTCATATCTCATCTTGTCAAATTGTGTGAAGAGATTTATAGTGAATATTTAAGATATATCTATCTATCCTTGCTTTCTCTCAATCCTTCCATGTTTGATGGAAATGAATTCACTCTAGTAGGACATATGAAGTATTTTTAAGTGTATGGATCTATTTTCAAGTGTAAAATGAGCCCTTATTATCTATAAATAATCTATGGTTTCACTTACCTTGAATATTCTTCATGCACCTCACCTTCATATTGAAATAGTAATGCTAGAGCATTCTATAATTTTTAAACTAGTGTTATATGCCTTGTCTCTTAGTGAAATAAGTATGATAGTATTGTGTAAATCCTTTTGGTGTATCACCCCCTTAAATTAGTTTTCATTTCATGTAAAATTCAATCCATTTTCCCACAAATAATCAAATAGTTTAGGTGATAAACACTTTAAGGCATATTCAGGGAGTTATCCCTTAATCTTAGAGGTCTACTTATATTATAGGTACACCCACATAGCTATAAGTATTCCCATGTTTAAAAAATCTAGAGGAGGATTGAATACCCTCCTATAAGGTGAAATATTTGGTGAAAATAGGTCTGGAAAGCCCACTCCAAGAGAGTGGAAATATTATTGGTGTGTCTTTCCTATAATTAGTTTTTAGAAGTAAGCAAGATAGAACCAATGGTGACTTCCAATGAAATATTCTGGTTGTAATCAGCCAAAGTATCTTTTATTGATGGTTTTGATTATTAATTGTATCTCATTTAATATGTGAGGTTGATATGAACATCTATGGTGAATACCCCTATCATGAACATCCCTATTAGCCTTTTTATAACCTATGTTATACCCCTCAATAGTCCTATCAAAATGGATACCAATTATATAAGTCATGGAAGCCTTATGGTCCTCTATCTCCCTCTCCATATATACATCATGTTGTTAGATAACCTTATGAGTAAATATATCAAGGATCCTATCAATAAATTCCTCCCTATTAGCCCCAATATGACCCTTACCAACCATATAATGATTCCTATCAACCTCAAGAGGATCCTTATGAGTCTTTTTATGAGGAATTAGATGATTTAATAGATTGTATACAAAGATATTACAAGGAAATATTTGAATTCTTGTAAGCTATAATGAAACAAGTTAAAGTTGGCCTTGATCCATATCATTACCCTCTTCCTCCTCCATTAACCCCATCCTATATCAAATCTTTTTTTGCAATCATACCATAGTTGTTAGTTCATGAAGAGAATATGATAACATGGGATGATGAGTATTATATCTCCCTAATCATCTCATGGAATTGTTAGGAGGTGTTTCCCAGAGTTGTGTATAGATGTTAGAGATGTTTGAGGAGCTAAAAGGAACTCAATGGGAGATCAAAGAGTAGATGCACTTGGCAAATAAGTGTGCACAATGATCAATAAGTAGGATAAAGATGTGAGAAAAAAGGAACCTAAAATGAACATGTTACTATTAATGATCCCCAATGAGGATATTGGAAATGTGCAACCTCTGTTGATGTAAGTGGTTTTCCTTTTAACTAGCCCAAATTGTCAATTCCCTATGAGGTTACTAGTGAATTCCTCTTTCCTAAATACATTCAAAATCTCCCCAATACATCTAAAACTACATATATAGTTAATAATACCCCAATCACACCTCACACCTCATCTCCAAAGCATGATCCTATCTATCAACCTTCTGCCTCACCCTTTCTTGAAAAAGAATCCATTTTAAGGGAAGCAAATGAAGAGGAAATAGTTCAAGTCATAGATGATAAAAAAAAATATGTCATAGTGACTATGAGGAAGAAATAACCATAGGGACTCCCCTTGGTGAACACAAGGGAAATTATACCTTCTTGAATGAAGAGAAACATATTAAAAATTATTTTGCAGTTGTCCATGAGGAATGTGACCAAGACTTGAAGAGAGAGGTATTTAAAGAAGACTCCATACCTAATCATGAGGTTATTTATGATTATAAAAAACCTAAATAAGATTACCTCATAACTCATACTGATTTTTAACCACCCTTAGATGCATTAGATAATAAATAATTCCAATTTGATGATCTCATACATCAAGAGGATAAGGTTGAATAGGTGGTGGTTTTAGAAGACAAGGAGAAAAAGGATGATTATCAATAGTAAATAGAAGTCTTACAAGAGATTGAAGAGATTTACCAAGTTTAGGGACAATTAATTGAGAAGGTGGAGGAAAAAATTTCCATGGAGGATAATGACTAAGATTGGGTAGACTATATAGAGCTCTTTGATGAGCTTGAAGAGCTTACAATTATAAAGGAGCCTAATCTTATTGAGATATCCATGGAAACTAAGAAGGTATCTCTTATTGAACCATAATTGGAGGTCATATTAAAGGAGTCATATGAGATTTGAGGCTATTTGGATGAAAGAGGATTTCATTTCCATATTTGACCTAGTTGGAGCTACTTTGTTTTCATTGAACATCATGCTAATGAAGTTGGTAAACACCATGAAAAAGATGGAGGAATCAATGCCAAGGATAAAAAGGATACATAACTTATTAAATAATTGATTAAATGAAGAAAGAAGGTTTTAAAACTTCCCTTTGATCCAATAGGAAGTGTTTATTTTAGGTTAGTTTGTGTTTGAGTTAGTTTGGTTTTTGTTTGTGTGTTCCATAAGTGCTTATGAGACACAAGTGTGTGTTTATTTAGTTTCTTATCTTGTGTGTCATCTCTTACTATTTTTATGTTGTTTAGTGTGTTTTTAAAGGAAAATATTGTGTCAAAATGGTGTATAGATGACTCTATGTCCTGATGTATAGGATTAGGCTATTGGTGTTGATATAACAAGCATACCACCTTTAGGAAATCACCAAGAATGTTGACCATTATGACCACAAGTCAAAATGAGTCAATCCCCTATATTCCAAAACTTTATAAATGGGTATATTATAATTTTTTATGGTGTTTTATAGTTCATTTTGTGTCATTTAATGTCATATTATCCTTGGTCATAGTTCAAATTAGTCTTTGTGTCATTTGATGTCACTTTGAGGTCATTTTATGGGTCATAAATGAAGTGGTATAATTTTATAAGATATAAAAGTTTTATAATATATTATAAACATAAATATTGTTATCAAATATCATATTCATTATTATTGTTGTTATTACTAATAGAAACTTGTAAGTGTTAACTAAAAATCAAGAAAATAAGTGCAAAAGAGGGAGTTTCAAAGGTTGTATAGCCTATCAGAGAGAGTGACACATGAGATATTATTTTTATTTGGATATTAAAATTAATTAAACTAATTTAAACTCTTTAAATTCTTTTAAATATCCAAAAATTGGATATAACCTTTCTATCTCTCCATCATTTCACTATGCAAGAAAAAATGGTCAATATGTCTTTGGATAATACATCTAGTAAGAGGATTCCCAATTTAAAATATATTGGTGGTGGCTATTAAAATTGGTCATATTAATTTTAATTTTTGGATTTTGAGGAATGGTTTCCTATACTTTATGAACCACCCTTAACAAGTTGACTATCTAGTTTTGTATGTGGTTTCCCACACCCTACAAGTTTTGGTCATGTTTGAGCACATCCGTATAATCCAATTGATTATTTTTATTCCATAGTATGTATAATATCTTTTATCATGTTTATAATTCTTATTTTTATTATTTTAAGTGTTTTCATGAGTTAAATAGTTTAAATTACAAGAAGATGTCACTAATGGAGGTTGCAGTCAAGTTTATCTACTTGCAAAATGATTATTTATTTAAAATGGTTACCTATGGATATAATATGATGTAATTAATTCATACAATGTCTCATTAATTGATATCCTTTCAATAACATTCTCACAATCTAGCATAATGGAATTGTTGTCATAGTTCAAAACTCGGTCATTTTCCTACAAAATTCCATATACAATCAATTTAATCATGGTGTGTGGAGTTATGAGGAAATTAATATAGGTTTTTAAAGAGTAAAATAGGTTTTTTATATATCCTTATAACATTATAAATAAATATAATATCCTTAAATTGACACAAGAAGGACTATAACAACTAATACCTGTACATACATAGTCATACTCCATTAATATGCACCTACAAGTGCCATGGAGAGAATCAACCATGTTGAAACAAATAAATTATCTATTTTTTATTATATTATTCTTGAAAATATATATTTCAAAGAGGTTATAATGTCCAAGTTAGATCATAAAATCAGTTTCATTTATGCTACCCATATCCACAGTCATTGCTTGTACAACAGATATGTCTAGCTATAGGTGGCCCCATAAAGATCTAGATTATGGTATGGTGGATGTGAAAACGTGTTTAAGAAATTATTTGGGTTTTTAAAAAAATATTATGCATTTATAACCATGTATAAGGTCATTTGAGACACACATTTCTCAAGTATTGTATTTAATACCTTATATGTTGTTGTGTGTTCATCTACAACCATACACAAAACTTTGAGCATGGTCAAGAAAGAATGTGATGTGATTTGGAGACCTTCATGAAGTTTTAAAGGTTATAAAATGACATTATAACCTTTTATTAGTCATTATACTATAAATAATAGTGATAATCATCTTCAAATTGAGAGAACTATGGTTAGAGACAAGTTTCCCTAAAGCTCCAAAATAAAGCACCAATTACTTTTGTTGATGCCATGTAACACTATATCATGGAGCCTAAGTGAAGTTTAAGGTATTAATATTTTAGACTAAATATATGTATATAAATATTTAAAATATAATGGGAATTTTAATAAAGTAACACAATGTATGGAGACTCCAAAGCTACACTTTTGTTCATTATGTTTGTTTAGTGATTTTTATAAGTTTTGAACTTTCAAGTGTTTTCACAACCAAAGATGTAAGATGAGAACCTATCACTATGAAAAGTTTACTTTATGAGTTTAAAGACACATTTATGGTCCAAATTTCATCAATATTGGGTTGAAGAGAGAGATATAGACTTAAATCAACAACTATAGGTGTCATTACTAACAAAACCTTACCAATAACCTGACTATAGATACAAGTTCATGAAGTGAATTTTTGGGATATTAGGCCTCTAAACATGAAAAATATATCATGATAATTTTATTTAATACTTAAAAATGGATTTATATATCATTTATCAATGATTTCAATCTGGATTCTCATGTACAAGACCCTGCTTATTTCAACACACTCAACTGTAGATAACAGTGAGCTAGGAAATGGTGTTTTTGATGTTAACATAGATTTATCTTGAGGTAAATGAATATAAAATGACATTTGGAACTATAATATGGTCTTATTAAATTTATTAAGGTCCTAAACCATGTAAAATCACTTACAAGTGCCTCTTTCAAGAAAGAAACACAATCAATACCTCTATCAAGTCAAGAGCAAGTCTGCAATGAAGGAGTTAGTAAATAAAAAAGAGTATCGAAATTATATAAAGATTATTGAGTGTTTTTTAAATCATATGTAACATAATATATTATATTAAAAATCATATAAGGGTTTCCTACACAATAACCTATAGCTGATGCTCAAAGCCCTACACATAATGAGATATTTAGCAGTCTATTTAGAGGTTTTGAGATGTTTGGAGGGTATAATGGTATGGTAAATATATAAAACCTTTCATATATAATATATAAAATTTTTATAATCCTATCACATATCCAATTTTTTTGATAAAATAGGGGAAGTGCCATTTATTTTTTCTTAGATAGAGGGCACTCCCCAAGGGTGCAAACTTGTAGAATGATCATAGAAGTGGTGAGAGCATTAATTAGAGATTGATTGGAACTTTAAAAATGATGTTGATATTTTTATCACACATATACCAACATGATAAACCTTTTATATAGGTGAGATACATGGAAGGGTGTCTTAAACCCATGAGCATTTAGGCACACCTATTAGGTCTAGTTTAGGCTTATTGTTCATTTGGGGTTTATTTTACATTATAGAATTAGAGTAAAATTATAAAAAATTGGAACATGTTTATAGGGATATAAAAAATGTGTTTAATCCCTTGGAGTGAAAATAATATCATAGGCAAGCCATTTCTTAGCTTAGACCAACTCAAGCCTATGCAAAATGAAGAACATAGCTTGAGAGGCTAATTTTCAATGCTCACATTTACTTGGAAACTTTACATAAGAGCCTAAGGATGTAGGATATTTTATATAAGGTACCTACCTTTCCTTATCAAGAATTTTTTCAAATTAACTTTAGAACTTTATGAACAATCACTAATGGTTAAAATTATTCTAAACCTTATCAAACCCTTGCCAAAGATCCAATTGGGAAAATGAAGGGGAAAATGCATCCATATGGCATAAATTTATTTTTTAAATGGTTGGAGGTTTCATAAGAATCTCTAGGTGTCCTCCTTATCGTACTAAGTTATACCCTACCTATACAAACATGGTGGAAAATGCATTTTCTTAATAATTTTATGTGTTGTGTAGGTACCAAATGGTTTCAAGTGATTAAATACACTTTAGGAGAGATATTGGGACTTAAAATAGCCTCTAATATTCATTTATTTCCTTAGATAATTTCACAAGTTCCTATGCAAATGCCTTCACCTCAACCAATCAAAACTAGTATAGTGAAAAAGTAAGTGAGAAGGTGAAAAATCTAAGTGGGAGTCATTTAAAGGTTTTCCTAAAGAATGTAAGTAAATTAGGTGTCCTAATAGGTGTCATACAATCCATTTTATGTATCATATTGTGAAAATGAAACTAATTTTTGATGCCAAGTGTGGAGGGTGAGTGAAAGAGGAGTTATTTGGAATACAGGCAGTGATAACTCATATGTAGAAGAATATTGATGATTAAGGATGCAACCAATGCATTTTTTAGCATGTTGAAAACCCCTAAATTATTTAAATCATCAAATTTATCCCTATTTATCTATGGGATGTTCCAAAAGGGCCAAATAATGAAGGTTGTTTTCTAAGCAAGTAATTAAGGACTTATATGCCACATTTTAGGAGTTTCATGTTTTGAGGGATATTTGACCAAGTAGACCTTGCATGATATGTTACATATTCATATTTACTACATATTTAACACCCTTCTTTATCATGACATATGTCCTAGTGACTCTTGGACTTCATTCTCTTCTCCTCTCTCTCAAATTCTATAAGTAGTAACCATTTTGGCTCTTGTAGACTAATACAACACCATGTATGGTGAAGACCTAATATTTTTGAAATTTTAATTTTCCTTATAAAAATAAAATTCAATTTTTTTAATTTCATATCTCATCTTTTCAAAGTGTGTGAAGAGATGTATAGTGAGTAGTTAAGAGATATCTATCTATCCTTACTTTCTCTCAATCCTTCCATGTTTGATGCAAGTGACTTTACTCTAGCAGGTCATGTGAAGTGTTGTTAAGCATATGGATATATTATCAAGTGTAAAATGAGATATTATTATATATAAATGATCTATGGTTTTACTTACCTTGAATAATCTTCATGCACGTCACCTTCATATTGAAATACTCATGTCAGAGCATTCTATGACTTTTAAACTAGTATTGCATGTCTTGTCTCTTAGTGAAATAAGTATGATAGTCTCATGGAAATAATTTTATTATATCACCACCTTAAATTAGTTTTCATTTCATGCAAAATTCTATCCCTTTTCCCGCAAATAATTAGCTAGTTTAGGTGATAAACACTTTAAGACATATTTAGGGAACTAGCACTTAAACCTAAAGGTCTACTTTTGTTATAGGTACACCCACATACCTAAAATTATTCCCATGTTTCCTAAATCTAGAGTAATCCTTAAAACCCTATTCTATGGTGCAATATTTGGTGACAATAGTTACTACTTGATGATATATGGATCAGAGGAATCCTTTTGTTCTGCCTCCACCTAGACTAGCTAATTATCTTCACTCCCATCCTACCTTTAATAATCACCCTCAAAAAATAGTAGATCCTATAATTTGAGCTATTACTAGATGGAATAGGGTGCCTCCTTAGGCTATACACTACAATGAGACCTAGAGATCAACAAAGAGCATTTGATATTATGTATCAGTTGAAGAATACACCAGCTTAGATATTCATATAGGAATTACTTCAAAAGTAAATTATTTTCAAATATATTATTTTTTCAAACATTCAATCATACATATTTTCCTTATGAATCCAACTTAAGTTATGTCTATTTTGAACACTATCAAGGATATTAAGGATGCTATATTTCTAATGAAGAATTTCCATCACAATCAGTTATTACTTAGAATTTACCACTTTTAATTCAAGCACAAATCATTGCCACCTCTATTAAATGAGTTATCATTGACATTAGTTTAGGAATTAATTTATACAACCTCACATTTATATAGACTATGGGGGTTTATATAACATACATTCAGAAGACATATAAGAATATCATAGGCTTTGATGACATTCCTATATAAACATTGGGTTCTATTACATTGGACATTATGGTAGGGACAAAAACCTTACATACACACTTTTATGTGATGCCTAATCATTTCAATATAAATTATTACTTAAGATAATTTAAATACATGATATGGAGGCCATACCCTCTACATTTCATAGATGCATAAAGTTTTTACATGATGGATACCTATACACTTATCCAATAGATGATCAACCATTCAGACATTATAGATTCACCAAGCCTACTACCTCGAGTAAATATTTAGATGGGACACCTCATGTTCTCATAGAGTCCCTACCTTAAAATATTCAAATTAAGAAGATGCATGCACATGAGTTTAGGGATTCTATCATGACTATTTATACACCTCCTCCATATCTTCCTATAACTTAATTAGCTTTACATGTGATGGAGGAGTAGCCTATTAGAATACATATATCCTCACCTAGAATAGATGATGAGATTATCATAACACAATTACAATTAATTATTAACTCAAAAGAGGAATACATCCATAACTTCGATACATATTCTCAGGACATTGTAGAGGATGATCCAATTCATATTGACATCGAGACTATTTATGTGGATTAAGTTTCACACTAGTGGGTCTAAAAGAGTACACAAATAATTCTAAAGAACTTATACCTCTTATTACACTGACAACACCGCTCATTCGTAATATTACAACTACAAGATTTACTACACAATTACAATCATTGGTAGATCCCTCCATTCATTTAATACACATGGTTACATTCTTTGGATATATACCTAGTTATAAAAATTTAGGCAAGGAGTTTAAATGATAAATCACACTAGATGATACAAATATTAATTAAGATATGATTAATGTTATTACCCATAGTTCATCATAGATCCATCAATATATTATCACCATAATAAGGCCAACCCTTTTATCATTTTCATAGACTTACAGGACATGATACTGATACATGCTTGACATTAAAACATAAATTGAATAAATTCAAGTCTTATAGCATTATCCATCATGTAACCACCACCTCAAAAGATAAAATCACCATGACAGAGTAGTCATTGACACAAATACTCATATAATGATCCATTGACTATCCATATTTTAATTAGAGACAGATACATTCCCCATGTGGCTATAGATGAGGATTCTTATCATAATACTTGTATTTTGGCATTTTTATTGCACATATACTATCAATAAAATGATCTACATCATGTTATACATTGTCAAGATTCCATTGGACATATAACACTACCATTTTCATGTGGTCCCAAGGTGGCCAACACATTATTTGTTATTATGTGTAGGGGAACTCATCTATAGGTTAAAATTAGAAATACATGGTTATATGCGATGGCCAAAATTGATCAATTAGATAGATGATTGATATTCAGTCATAAGGGACACATGGTTCACATTTTATATGATGGTATATATGAGAACCATAGATTTCATATAGACACTTTGTGATCTAATGTGGTTTACCCTAGGACCACACAGGAGACATATTACATAGTAGAGTAACATGCTATTTAGATGCACAAATATATAATAACTTCAAGGATAAGGATCCATATATACATACATAATGGTATAATGATTGTAAGGATGATGACTTATTTTAGTTTGGAAAGATCTAGTATCTACCACTAGGTAAAATCCCACTAGATCCATGATTTTATTATCCACATCCCATGGATGTGACCTTTGGGTCTATAGAGACATTTCACTTTGATTGAACATTATCTCATTTATTTATGCCATTTAATTTTGTAAATACTTTCCTTATTTCTTATTCTTTGTACATAGTTCATTTTCATGGTGCTTGTGCATAGCTTATATCCATAAAACAAAAAAAAACAATATAATATTTCAAAAAAAACAAAATTATAGAATGCATGCATTATTGTTTTTACACTTATTATATTTTATAGACACTACATATGCTAGATATCTTATCATAGTTAGCTTTATCATACATACATGCTTCACTTTTTCTTATCGAATGCTTGTAGATTACTATAGGACTTAGATCTACTACACTGATCTAGACTTGCTATTATCTACCCATTGGGGGTATATACATAGATACATGGGTCTTCACTTGACACATTTACTCCCTTGGGGGCACCCTATACACAATTTTGATTCTTAGGTTCTATCTTTCTATACTCTACATCCTAGATTTAGCATTGTTATATCTTTATATTGATCATGCTACTCTTACTCAAATTTTTTTGTTGGATGTTAATAATTTAGAATCAAAATATGTACATCCTAAATCTTACATAAATTTTTATTACATATTCATGCATACTTTTATTTCTAGCCTTCCTATTTTATACTTGATTATATCTATATGCTTTTTCTTTTTAAGGGTATTTGAATATGCCATTTATCTTTGGATCTACACCAATTCTATTCAAAGTATGTATGTTTTGGACATGTGCTCATGTCCTTGTCTGTGCCTTCCTAATTGTGTATTTATATATTTTAACATGTCCTTTTATTTGGATCTCATGTATTCAGACATTTAAACATGTCCTTATGTCTTTTTTTCTTAGATTTAGTGACATGTGACCATGTCCCTTATATTGTGGCCCCTTGGCCTACTTTGTGTGACTCATGTGTTTTGTATGTATGATTTATTATATGTATCATGAACATGACACTTGTATTTTCTTGTTAAACACACCATTTTTCAATGCCATGAGTGACCTCATGCATCTACCCTTCCTACTTGGGTGTTGTGATGGACATCATGCCTCATCCCCCTAAGTAGCTACATAATTTTACTCAGATTAATTATTACATACATTTTTATATCTATCTTGGTACCCTTGTGAAGAATATACATGGCATACATCTTAAAATACATTATTATGCTTAGATTATATTACATTGTGATGTTATGTATGCACATAATATTTTATTATTATGCAGATATCATATATGCTATGGCTAACACACATTTTTATAAGATTTTTCTTTTTAGGAAAGTTATTACATAAGTTCAAAAACTCCCATCAAAAGAGGGAGAATTCATAGGGGTTTTTCATAAATACTAGTCTCCTATATTGCATTCAAAATATGTTTTTAGCACACAGGTTCATATTATAAAAATCAAACTCAGGCAAACATAGTGGGAAAATAATGACCTAAAAATTAGTTTAGTTATATATAAATAAACTAGAATAACACTAGCACCTAAATTAGGACACTAAAACCACATTTGAAAAAATGGAACTAATATCCAAGACATGATTTTATTTTCTAGTAGCCTCAGTTTTAGCAAAAACCTAGATTGGCCAAAAAAGTATAATAGGTACAATATAGGTATTCATAGATTCAATTATAGATGTTTTGCTCAATTTTGGTCAAATTCATACTAACTCAGCTCAGATTCATAATATATTTTTTATATTAGGGGAATTATACATGGCATGACCATTCCCATATTTAGTTCAAATACCTAGATATAGATTATTACAACTTAGTCCATAATCTATATGCTCATATATCAGATTTAGGGACATATGCATGGCACATTGTTTCCATATGCTCACTTAAACACTGGTTGATTAGATGGAATGATAAATTCCATACCATTATCTATGTTGTATACACCTGACATCATATTTTAGGTTACACACTAGTTTCATGCCTTTCTCCATCTGTAGTGGTTGGCATTCTTGATTGACCTAAAGCCACCTAATGTACTCAAGTGGCTATAAAGATGATATACCTAGTTATATATTTATATTTAATTCATGTAATTTAGTTTTAGATGCATATAATAGACATGGGTGGGTAATGATTGAGTCATAGCCTAATTGAGTTCTTGAGCCACCTACATGAGAGGGTTAGAAACACTATCATTCTAATCCAAGTTATTAAAAGGTCTTGATCCACCAAGCAAGGGTGGGAAATGGATTAAAAACTAGATTGAGTTATTGAGCCACCCACACATGAGGATTGAGTAATCCATCAACTCAATCTAAGATATTCACTTATTGATCACTATATATATGCATATTCATAGGTTTTCACTAGGTTTATGCATTGGTTCCTAGATATATTAACTAATGACTAATTTATGCATGCTTCAGTTTTAGGACATGCATTGAATAATTTTTCACATACTCAAACCCAAATTTACACACTCAAACCTATATTCATGGGCTTCACCTCCTAGGTAAGTCTAGGTATACATAATTTTCCTTTATCCTAATCATTTTACTTTGTTTCATTTATATAATAAAGGGAGCCAAATGTGATTTGAAGGATATTTTAAGATGTTCCCTAGTTTCCTTTAAATTTGGTCCATTGTGTATAGCTCATCAATAGATTTTTGACAATTATTGGATTGCAAAAAATGGACATCATAAGTTCAACTTATCATTGGTCAAATTTTAGTCAACAAAGAGTTAAATCTAGTCAAACTAGAAAAATTGATGGTCTTAGAACATTTTTAAACTAGTTCCATGGCATAGAACTTGTCACAAGCTTTTTGATGCATTTTGAATAGACCAATTCTGAGTCTGTATGTGAAAGTTATGGCCAATAAAAGTTGTGGTCAAACATGGTAAAAGTGATGATGTGGAAAAATGGACTAATTAAATGCTAGCATGTGGAAAAATTAGCATGGTATATATGGAAAAAAATTTAGAGGACACATGGCATAGACTATTCAAAATGTGGAGAATTTTAATAAATAAATAAATTATTATTTCTCTCCACTCACATATGAGCCTTATTTAAAGGCATAGATAATGGTGAATCCCATAAATATGGGATAAGTGGGGGGATAATGTTAAATCCCACAAACATTGTAAAGGGATTAATATCAAAACCTTAAAAAGTGGACCCTCCACAAGTATATAAATGGGGTGGAGGTTTAATTGAGGAAGGATAACTTGACTGGAATTCTAGGAATTCCATTCAAGCCACTCAAGTGTAATTCATGCAAAGGAATTCAAGCTTAATTCAAATTTGCAAGCCTTAAGTGAGATTGTAAAGGCATTCCAAGTGTATTAAAATACATTTAGATTTTTATTACTATTGTTATTTCTTTATAAAGGATCATAAATCCTAATTCTAGTGTTTATTACTTGAAGCTTGGGAAAAGAACAGAAGGGTTTTTTTTGGAGCATTAGAGGAGCATTGTATGAGACTATAGAATTTTTTATTCTCTATTATTCATAGGGTGCTATTAATTTGAGTATTGTAATAATAGCTCTATAAGAGGAGTTATCACTACTTGGAAACCATATAAGAGGATAATTTTATGGAGTTGATAACTAATGCCTATTCTAACTTAGATCTATATAGAGGCTCTTAGAGGCCATGCAGTAGAGGAGAAGTCAATAAAAATTTGTAAGTAGGGAGGCTATCTTAGAATATTGTATAAGCCTTCTAAGACTAGTTTGGATCTCTACATGATTGATTGGCATTTGAATTCATGATAGATACATTATAGTTTTGTAAGTTTTAAATTTATACTTACAAATGGATTTTTATAATGAATCAGTTCATCATTTAGAGAAATCAAATACATAAACATCTACTAAACTCCATTATCAACTTGTGTTTAGTATTCATTATTACTTGCATTGCATTATTTTTAGTTGATTATATTTATGGAGTTCAATTTTGGCATTAAAACTAATCTGCCTATAAGGATCCAGTAGGTAAAATTTGTAGAATAGGAAATCTACCTATTTATGTATCATTTTGGTATTAGAGTAGTTTGAATTAAATATTTGATTCTAATTGTGTAGCATATTAATATAATTTTCAATTACTTATAGACATTTTGGACTTGTTTAATCTTCTAGTGCAATGTGTAGTTATTAGAGATACAGGTTATTTGTAAGAGTAGGAAACCATGGGAAAAGCCTTGAAGCATGAAAGGATTGAAGAGATCAAAGTGTTCAATCGATAGATCTAGGATGAGAATACTTTCCTAAGATCCAAGTTTCACTCCTTAGAAGAGGATGTCAAATAATTGAAAACTGAATTTAAAACCAAGGATGAGATTTTGGCATAATTTCAGAGTCATGGATAGGAGTTACCTTCTACCATAGATACAGATACCATGATCGATAATTGCACTATAATTTCACCATGTAACACTCCCTCCCAGTCAATTTTTGATGTAATTTTGGTGATTTTGAGAAACACACTAGAGGTATTGGCTCTAAACTATTATTTAAAATGGGCTTCAATATAATAGGTCTTGGTAAGAATACCCAAAGTATTACTAACCAAATACAAGTCAAGGATTATCCTCATTTTATAGCTTTAGGTTATACTATTGAGTGAATGGAAATTGGAGAGAGTTCCAAACCTACTAAAGGAAGACAAGCTTTCAATAACCAAGTGTTTATGCCACTAGTATAGTATAATTCCACAATGTAGAGGAACAAGTCATCATAGTAAGATGATGAAGGTGTAAATGAATGACCAAAAGAGTTAATGAAATTCCACCTCCTCATTCTTACACTCAACATAGCACTAGATGAAATTTTATAAATCTCAAAAATTCTAATCCTCTCTTTTAGTATAAAAAATATGGCTATGATATACAAAAAGTATGGCATGCTTTTCATTTCACTTTTTATGGGTTAAGTAACCATTCTATTTCTAGTTATTGGAAGAGAATGTCATTGATAAAAAAAGTGATGCCTTTTGTCATAAACAAGGCAAGTACTAAAGACCAATCTCATCGTTTAGAGTTGAGAAATGGAAATTGTGATAACTCATCCAAGAAAGAGGCCAAGAGGAACTTTTTTGGTCATTGTCATGTGCATGGGCATTCTATTTAGCAGTGTTGGATAATTCATCCATCTCAAAACAATAAGATGAAGATGGAATATAGAGCCATTGCAAAGGTAAATGAAGTTTTTAATCCACCACCAGTTGATGAGTCAACCCAAGTATTTATTGAGGAAATAAAACCACCTAAATGAGATAATATAATAAAATGGGTTGGCAAGAAGTTCCTTAGTTTTATTTGTGTATATTTGGAATTATAGATTAGCATGAAAATTTTTCAAATCATCTTTGGGATTTTTGATGTTTGATGAAAGGAAAATTAGCCAATGTTTCAACTTTGAATATTTTTAGAGTAAGCAGATGAGGAGAATCTTAAAATAGGTTTATCATGATTTTTTTTCTCACATTTTAATTAACTCCATTTTTAATTTGATAGTAGTATAAGAAGGTTGTTTGGGACATGTTCAATGTACCTACTTAATACTTGCAATAGAAGTAGCTATTATTATGAAATTGCATATGACGATAGAATGTGTAAGATGTAGTTCAAGACCCATACATGGGAAAAATTTGTCTACAATTGTACTAGGTGATATTATGTAGTTACAAGTGTTGTAAAGTTGTTAGTTATGTTATGGATATATCCTAGTGAGTGGATGAAGTGCTTTGATAGCCTAAGTGATAATTACAAAGTGTATAATGTGTTTGTCCTAGTTTGTTTGAAGTATGCTTGGTTGATATTTAGTTTTGACATGGATAGAGATGTTTAGGGATGGGTATGGAGTATTTATCATGTGAAAATAGTTACCTAATATTTTTTATAATATTTGAGTGCTTGTTTGCATGAGTGGATTTCATCTATTTGTCCATAGTTTTCATCTAGACACTTTATGTTTAGTGGCAAAAAATATAAGTAGGTAGTTTGATGGCATCACCATTACCATGTGGGAATGAGTTAAGGGGATTTGGTCATATTATTTTTACCAAATTAATTCCCATTTTATATGTGCTAGGTCTCAAGTCATGCACCTAAGTGTATTCAAACATATTCAAGTTTAAAGCGGGGTTCCCAAGAATTTTGACAGTGTTTTCCCATAGCCAAAATTTCATAAGGCAATAAATAACTAAGTAGGCATTTTGATAATGACATATATTTCATGTGTGGACATCTCAAGAGAACGTGATCATATGGGTTTATTTATTTTTGTACCTAATTTATTTTCTCTAAATTTTAGATCATGCACTGAAGTAGGATAAAGGTTATGCAGGAGCAAAGTTGGTCTCACAAACAGATTCTAAGCATAGTTGGCTCTGTGAGAGAAGATTTTGAGAAGGAATTTTATTAGTGATATATCTCACATGCATGAATGTTTCAATAATAGTTTGTGACATGTTTAGATTCCCCTATGAAATGCGTTGATATGGTGTAAATACAAGGTCTTGAAATTAATCAAGGAAAAAGATATATATGTGCAAAGTAGGCTTTCTAGGCATATTGAATTTGGTCCCCATACTTAGTCAATTTTTATGATGTTTATGATTTAAACTTAGTGGAGATCCAATGGTTCATGAGATTTTATACTTCTAGATCCAACAGTGTGTGTAGATTCAAAAGGGTCAATGTGATAGCTATTTAGCAAATATAAATATTGAGCATCTTACTGAAGATCAATAACACATGTGTTTCTAATATGTCAGGAATTAGAAAGATAAGGACAATAATTCATTGTTTAATGAGCTAAAGGGTATTTGGAAGTGGTATTGTGTTCTTGTTTTGATCAATGGTGTGATAAATGGGTGAATAGGTCTCCATGAGACCTATAATATCTATAAGGGCCTTATTAAAAGGTGTATCTACTTAAAGGTGACCCATAGATGATATGGCTAACCTATGAAGATTGTTTTTGATATGCGTCTTGATGTGAGAGATGTCTTAAGGGTTAAGGCATGCCTAATGGCTAACCAAGATGTTGATTATCAAGTATGCTCTATAAATAGTGGAATCAAAGATGATGTTTTTTAGATTTTATGTGAAAGACTTTGGAGAGATTTGAGAGAGGCTGGTGTGTGTGTTTTATGCAACGAAGGAGGGGTAGAGTGCCATATATATGATTTTAAGAGTAGAATAGATTGAAGATTATTTGTATAGCATGTAGGTCATAATTATATTGGTAGAATAATGTTCTTATTATTTGAGTATGAGAGAAGGTGAAGAGTGATAATTAAAGTTCCATCATCAGGTGTTGAAGATATCATTTCAAAGGTGGATGTGTTCATAGGTGTTTTTATGGGTGATAAACATATAAAGGGGTTGTTTCCTATTTACAAGGTGAAAATTTCTAAAATTCTAGTTGTTGTGGGTACTCAACTAGACAGGTGTAGTAACTCCTTGTGGGATTGCAATCTCACTAAAATCAATAATGGTAGTTCCTTGATTAGTAGCTTGCTAGTCTAAATTGGATCTTATTATTATAGGATAGTAGTCCAATTTTAGGTTCTAGTGGGTTTTCTCCCCAAAGAGGGTTTCCCATGTATGTCATGTGTTATGTGTTTGATCTTTCATTATCTCTTTTGATCATTTTTATGAATGTTGAGTATGCTTCATGAATGCTTTTGATAATTGATTAAGTGTTTGTAAGGATCAGAATTAAAGTTGGATTATTTTATCTCACTAATTCACCCCCCTTTCAGTGATTGTACCTCTAAAAATTGGTATCATATAATGTCCTTTGGTAAAGGCTTAACAACTTGAAGGTGATCCAAGGTAAAATATGGGTAGTCATCAAGGAAGTTTCTCTACTAAGCAAGCATCGATGTTCAATGGATCCAATTATGTTTTTAAGAGTGAAAGGATGATGACATATATTATGTCCCTAGGGTTTGATGTATAGATTTTTTTTGGATGGTTATGTTTCTCCTATTACTCCTCCATCTAGTGTTGTAGACAAGAAGTTATTTGAGAACAATTCCAAGGTGATCAAGTCTATCACTTGTGTTCTTTTAGAAACTAAATACACAAAGGTAATCCATTGTACTCTGCTAAAGAGATATGGGAAAAAAATTAGATAATTTTTTAAGGATATTTAAAGGTCAAGCTTGATAAGTTATAGACTAACAAAAGGAAATTTTAAAGTCTCAAGATGAAGGAAGAATATTCTATGGCATCCTTTTTACAGAGAGTTGCTGAGACTGTGAACACAATGAGAGGTATTAAAGAGAATATTGAAGAGTCTAATATATTTTAAAAGATATTAAGGTTTATATCTCCCAAGTTTGATCCAAAATTATCTAATATAGAATAGAGTCATGATCTTACTGAGTTGAAGATGGATCAATTGCATGGCACCCTTACTTCATATGAGATGAGAATAAATGATGATAGACCACCAAAGAAGGAAGCTACATTCAAGATAGAGATGAAGCCTAAGAATAAGTTTCAAGGAAATAAATCCAAAGAGGATGACATATCTAACATTTATGAGGATGAACTAATTTCTTTGATTATTAAGAAATTGAACACAAGCTCAGGGAAGTATAAGGGTAAACTACCCTTTAAATGCTTCAATTATGGAGAGATAGAACATTTTTCTCATAAGTACCCTCATAATCATGAGAATAAATATGATGAAGATAATGGTAAAGGCCAAGATGATGAAAAGAAGACATACATGAAGAAAGGATTCAAAAAGTTTAACAACAAGAAGTCCTTCAAAAACAAGAAGAGTCTCGACACCAAATAAGATTATAGCTCATCAAATGAGAGTAAATATAGTGACTCAGAATATGATCATGAAGATAATGGTCCTACTGAAGATGAAGCTCTATTCATGGCTGAATAAGGAAATTTCTCACATTATAAAGTGTCTACTTGGAGTGACTCAGATGATGATGATGATGATGATGTTGAGGTGGACTATGAGACTATATTGATGAATTCTCTTAAAGAACTGAAGATTGAAAAGAACATCAATAAGAAGATAAAATTTAAAATCAAGGAATATGAGTAGAAATTTAGTGTGCATGAGAAAATATTGAATGAACACACTAAGAAGCATGAATATGTGATCAAACATCTCAGTTATCAATTGGGAATTATGTTTACAAGCCTAAAATATAAAGAAGATGAATGTTCAAGGTATGTTTCTGAAAATGAGTTTGAAATTTGAGCTAGAAAAGATAACTAGTAAGGTGAAGACATTTTTGATATTTGAAAAGAGCTCATATGATCTTGATAATATTCTAAGTGGTCAAAAGTATGCTAGTGATATAACTAGTCTTGGATATGAATAATAACAAAAAATTATAACTCAAAATAAGATGAAGGCTACCATAAAAAAGGACAATCATACTTTGAACAAAAATCATTAGACAAGGACTAAAGGTGCTAGCAAAATGAAGACAAATCAGATTGGATAACCAAATGCCATGAGGTATTCAAGATTAAATTGTTACTATTTCACATGTAATCAATTTGGGCATAAATTAATAGAATGAAAGAGACCTATTAGAAATGATTTTATATGGGATACTGAAGGGGTTCATCATTCAAAAGGAGTGAGGAAAATTAGGTGCTTTAACTATCTTGATGCGGGACACTTTGCAAACCATTGTCCACATAAGATTGGATAAGGTGAGTCCTCTTAAAAAAGGAGAGGTTTTTTTGTTTGTCATGACAAAAGACATATGGAAAGGTTATATCCAAACATGGTAAGAAAAACCATGTTTCTATCAAGGAGTATGGTGAGCTAAAATTATAAACAGAGATGTCATATTACTAGATTCTATAAACAAAGGCCATAAAGTTAAAATGAGTTAAATCAAGTTCCTACAGTGCAATGAAGAAGGTGAGTTAAGACATGGAGGCCAAAGGTGATAAGTGTGAGTTATGATAAAACTATAGGTCCAAGTATTTTTTTTCTTATGGTGGAGAATGATTCAAAATTTTAAGAGTAACAAGAGGTCTCATTGTCTACTCATGTTGAAAATGAAGAGATCAAGCTCAAGAAGAAGACAAAGATACTAGTTGAGGCTAGTCCTAAGGTATATATGGATCCAACTGAACATCCTACTGTTGTTGAGAGTTTATCATGAAATTAACATAAACTTTTTTTACCTAATGATGAGGTTCTAAACTGTAATAAAGATTCTTCATATGAAAAGGTATGTCATGAATCTATATTACCTCCATGTATTGTCAATCCAATATGAAAAAAAAGGAGAATGTTGTATTGGATGAGGAAGTTGTTTATCCAAAGCCAAAGAAGAAGAAGAACTAAAAGTATCAAATAACTAAGGAGGAGAAGTAATATGAGGAGTTATGGGTAACTCTTGGTTTCACACCATGGTAGAACATTGTGGTCTAGAGGAGTTCTTTATCTATGCTTCTTAAGGGAATTATTTCAATAGAGAAGAAATTTTGTGGGTTCAATATCATAATAACAATCTATACTAAGACTTGTTTTGATCTTAAAATTTCATTGGTTAAGGGGGAGAAATAACTTCATGAGTTTAATCCATAGTTTTGTGAAGGAGCTGTAGTACAAAGTCAAAATGGGTAGTTCCAAGTGGCTTAATAAATTTGATGAAAATGTCAAGAAGATTGTGAAGCTTATAGAGTTCTATACAGTTTATTGTGATATGTTCCAAGTGATTTTGTGTTTTTAAGGTATGTTTTTGTGCCAATTAAATATTTTTTAGTGTTCTCAATTTTCTCAATTTTTTAGCTTAAAAGCAAGAAGGCCTAAAATGGCTTATAGGAATTATATGTTCCCAAAGGTGTGAAGGCTCAAATCTTGGTCCAATAGTGTGTGATGGGTATCTCCAAGTGTAAAATAAGTTTTAGATATGTGTGTAGACCAAAAGGAGAATTGTTAACCCTATCTGTTTTAAGATTTTAGGGTTTTGGGCTATGTTAGAAAAGTTTTTGACCTTATGATTTTAGGTCCAATGCTTATTAATATGTTTAATGGGCCAAATGGGTTGTTAAATAAATCTTCATAGAGAATTTAATGTTTGTGTTTCTCAATTTATTTAATTTTTTTGTCAAGTTGGAGGCCTAATTAGGTAGTTAGTTTGTGAAGGAAGTATGTTTCAGAATAAGAGCTAGGTGATTCAATTTGGTGTGATTGAGGGGGAATATGAGAGTGATCAAAATATGAAATTTTAATTCTTGAAGATGTGTTTACTAAAAATTTATGGGATCTGCAAGTTCCATGTAGGGTTACAAAGAGGCTAGACAGACCTAGTTTGAAGAAGAGTGATTTTTTCTTGGTTTACCCAAAAGAGAAAATTATTTTTGTTTCAAAGAGATTTCTTAGGTTATTTTAAATCATGTTTCCTATTTGGTGAGTGGTATGACGTTATGTTGGTGGCCTTTATGGTAGTTTGATAGAAAAGGCTAGTAAGCCTATGTGGTGATTCTTCATGGTATGTGGAGATCTGAAGATGCTCAAAAGGTGAAATTGCTCATAGTTATTAGGAGTCCCTCTCAGATGTTTCTTGTTTATTTCCTTCATATTACATTATTTTTTGTGTATTATTTATTCATTGGATGCAGTGCTTGGTTGAAGAAACATGTTGGCATAGAGTAAAAGGAAGTTGTCAAGACAAAAAGAGGTTGGCTCAAGGTAAGGGGGAGTTTTTATCATATTTTTAACATGGTCCTTTATTATTTATGGTATTTTTAGGTTATTAGGATCAGTTGGTGCCCACTTTGTCATTTTTTCAAAGGGGGATAAAGTTCATATTGTGGGAGTGCTTAAAGACAGAGAAGGTGATTTGTATATTACTATATACGATGTTTGTTGACATCAATGATAAATAGGGAGATTTTTGGAGATTTTTTATTGATTTAACGGTGATTTCATATAGATATACTAGTGAGTGGATGAATTTATTTGATATCCTAAATGATAATGACAAAGTGTGCAATGTGCTTGTCTTAGTTAGCTTGAACTATGCTTGGTTGATCCTTAGTGTTGACATGGATAGAGATGTTTAGGGATGAGTATGGAGTACTAATCATGTGAAAAGAGGTCCCTAAGATGTTTTATAATCTTTGAGTGATTATTTTTATGAGTTTATTTCATCTGGTTGTCCATAGTTTTCATCTAAACACTTTGGGTCCAGTGGCAAAATATCTGAGTAGGTAGTTTGATGATGTCACCATTGCCACATGGGAATGAGTCAAGGGGAATTGGTAATATGGTTTTGATATAATTATTCCATAGTTTATATGCACTAAGTTTTAGGTCATGAACCTAAGTAGTGTAAATTTAGGCTCCCAATTATTTTGACAATGTTTTCCCATAATTAGCCAAATGTGTATAAGGCAAAAAAGAACCAATTAGGCATTTTGATGATGGAATATCTCACACATGTGTAAATTTCAAGAGAAGGTGATCATATGGGTTTGTTTAGTTTTATACCTAGTTTATTTTTGATAAATTTTATATTATGTGCTAAAGCATAGAAAAAATTATGTAGGAGTAAAGTTGATCTCCCAAATAAATTCTAAGAATAGTTGGCTCTGTGACATAAGATTTTGAGAAGGAATTTTAATGGTGATATATATCAAATGCATGAAGGTTTTAGGAATTATTTTTGACATGGTTATATTCCCTTATGAAAGGTTTTCATATGGTGCAAATGTGAGGTTATGAGGTTAATCGAGGCAAAAATTATATATGTACAAAGTAGGCTTTTTAGACATATTGCAATTAGTCCCCATACTTAGTCAATTTACATGATGTTAATGATTTGGACCTAATGGAGATCCAATAGTTCATGTGAGTTTGTAATTTTAGATCCAAAAATGCATGAAGAGTCAAAAGGGTCAATGTGATAGTTTTTTAGCAAAGATAAAGATTGAGCATCTTACAGAAGATCAACTTAACATGTGTGTTCTAAGATGTCACAAAATAATGAGATGAGGACAAGTGTTCATTATTTAATGACTAATAAAAGGTAAAGGATAAGGATATAATGGTGATTTGGTGTTAATATAGATAGATAAAATAGTGAAAATTTTTAGTTAAAGACCTGACTAATCCATAGAGATTGATGGGGTGTAATGAGTCAAAGTTTTCAGATTACACAAGGCAAGGTTAACTGTAAAATGTTTAACATTTAGATTTGGAGGAATATGAATTTAATTTAAAACAAGATAAAATGTGTGTAATTGATCTAAATATAAGAGGAAATGAGATGTGAGCATAGTATTCAAAGTGTAATTTTGACCGTTTGCATTTGAATATTTGAATTTGTAAAGGAAAGACCAATGTCTAGTTTTTGGGCCATAACTTTTGATCCAGGATGAATTTTCCCATACTATTAAAACAAAAGATGAATATAAATCCATAGTTAATATAATGAACATAATTTTAAGATATATAACTATGTATAATAAAATATATTAATATTAAAATTGACTATATGTTTATGCTTGTTTTGCAAGTGACCCAAGAAGAGTAATTGAGCTTATATAGATATTGTTTCAATTTCTCTTGATGAATTAGCTATTAGAGAGTGTTTTAGACTCCATGAGAATGTTTTATGTGGATTTTTTAGGTGTTATAAATCTATATTTAGTATTAATAATGCTTAAGAAGTTGACTATGTGTCCATTCATGATATTCCTATGTACCAGGTTAGTGTTTGAAATGTTTGAGCATACGTAAAGGTGAGCTAAGATGATTATGATAATTTGAAGATGTTGAAGGGGACATAAAGAGTGGACCCATTTATCTAAAAGTTTCCATTTTTTCTTGTTTTAATTGATGGTGTGTTAAATGGGTGAATAGGTCTCCATGAGACCTATAAGAGCTACGAGGGCCTTATTAAAAAGTGTAATTATTAAAGGGTGACCCATAGATGCTATGGATAAACTATATATATTATTTTTGAGTTGTATTGATGTGAGAGATGCCTTAAGATTTAATTCATGCCTAATGGCTGACCAAAATGTTGATTATCAAGTATGCTCTATAAATAGTGTAACTAAAGTTGATGGTTTCTAGATTTTATGTGTAAGACTTTGGAAAGGTTTAAGAGAGGCTTGTGTGTGTTTTTTGGAGTGGAGGGGTAGAGTGACATATGGATTAATTAAAGAGTGGAATAGGTTGAAGACTATTTGTATAGCATATAGGTCAAAATTTTATTGGAAGAATAATGCTCTTGTTATTTGAGTATGATTGAAGGTGAAGAGTGATAATCAGAGGTCCATCATCAGGTGTTGAAGACATCAATTCAAAGGTGAATGTGCTCATAAGTGTTATTTTGGGTGTTTAACATCTAAGGGGATTATTTCCTCCTTTAAAGGTGAAACTTGATAAAATTATAGTTGTTTTGGGTGCTCATATAGACGTGTGTAGTAGCTCCTTATGGGATTGTAGTCTCACTAAAATCAAGAATGATAGTTCTTTGATCAGTAGTTTGTTGGTCTAAATTAGATCTTATTATTATAGGATAGTATTCCAATTATAGTTTCTAGTGGGTATTCTCCCCCAAGAGGGTTTCCCATGTATATCATGTGTCATGTGATTGATCTTACATTATCTCTTTTGCTCATTATTATGAGTTGTAATGTACCTAGAGAGGGGTAGAATAGTAAATAATGAATAGTGGTTTGGTACCATATGCATAAAAAGGAGGATTTGGGTAGATTGGAACTAATATAAATAAAGGGAATAGAATATTTTAAGGCATAAAAGGAGTTATTTGTAATATAGAATTACTCTTAAGGACGTAGCCTCCTCAAAGTGGCCTGCAATACAGAGTGTTCCTTGTACAAAAGGAATTGGTGTTTGTAATGTAAGTATTTTAGATTAATATATGAGTCGATTCAGCTATTTAGTCTTGATGAGAGTAACAAGTCCCTAATATATGGTATCAAAGTTCTTTCCATGGCCATTTCTATGATCATGATTTCCATTGAAAGAATACTTGGGAGATTCGTAGAGCAAGTCTAAGAAGTGCAGATTTTCATTTTTTGTCCTAAAAAACCCTGATATTTCTTCTTCAAACTTATTGCAAAAGGTAATGAATCGAGCCAAACAAATTTTGGGTTTTATGAATCCTTGTCTCATATTTCCATAAGAATTTTAATTTTTGAATTTTTTTTTGTATTTTTAAAATTATATTAGTTTTGGTGACTATTATTTTGTAAAAAAAATTTAAAAAATAGTTAAAAAATATAATGGATCCTTATA
This sequence comes from Torreya grandis, assembly GCA_037957365.1. Classification (NCBI taxonomy): domain Eukaryota; kingdom Viridiplantae; phylum Streptophyta; class Pinopsida; order Cupressales; family Taxaceae; genus Torreya; species Torreya grandis. The sequence goes on along the minus strand of JARHVA010000260.1, from coordinate 2,566,764 downwards.
TTTTATCTAAAGCAATGCATTCACTAAACAATAGACATGGTATTTTTGATATAATTGAGCTTCACTTCCATATAACTAAACAATATTATGGATAAATTAATGCATGGTTAGATTGGGAACATAATTATAGTGAATGGTATGTAGATTCATTTCCTATAGTTGAAGAATATGAAGTACAAATAATTACATGGGTTGAGTTGAAGGACACTTGAAGAGCATGGTATGTTTATCACTCTAGAGTGATTAATTTAGTTGATATTTTATTATCCAAATCATCTCATCACACAATAAAAAATTATTTTATTGTGACTTCAAATGTGTATAACTATTTGATGCATTCTTTGATGGGGTTAGTCATTGTAAACAAAATATGTGTAAAGAACAATGCTAAGGGGGATGGCATTTATCCTCAATTTGTTCATAAAGATGACTATTTTTATGACCCTTACTCTCATTTTTAGGATATGATCACCATTATTCAAATTATACTCTAATCTTTGATTATGGTGCTCATTTTCAACTTGTTGATGTACATACTCATATCCCAACATCGAAAGAAGAAGCAAAAGAAAAAAAGACATATGGATGGGATCCTATCTTGTCTTCAACCTATTTTAAAATGTATGGTTGAAATTTTATTTTTTCATCCTCATATTTCTTATCATGTTTCAAAGGCAAAACATTTTTAAGGGGGATGGAATGTAATATACCTAGAGAGGGGTATAATAGTAGAATAATGAATAGTTGTTTAGTACCATATGCATAAAAAGGAGGAGTTGAGTAGATGGAAACTAGTATAAATAAAGGGGCATAGAATATTGTAAGGCATCCAAGAAGTCATTTTAAATAGAGCTTTCTCCAATAAGAGGTTTCCCCCTTGAAGAGGTCAATGATTCAGATTTATTCCTTTCATAAAAAGAATTGTGTGTATAGTCAACATGTTTATCAATATATGAGTCATTTAATTTTGTTAATCAAATATTGTGAGAGTGAGGTTCCTAACATGAATCTTTAGTATGCTTCATGAATTCTTGTGATAACTAATTATTTTTTTATAAATATCAAAATTGAATTTAGATTATTTAGGCTTACTAATTCACCCCCCTCCTCTTAGTGATTGTACCTCTAATAATAGGAATTTCACCATTTTTGGGAATGCAACCAGTGATACAAACAAATTATGCTATCCCCATAGTATATAAGATAGCCTATTCACTATAAAATCACCAAATTAGTCAAACACTTGTCTCTTTGACATAGAGATGTCCTTTTTTAAATAATCATTTTGTGTGATGTTGTGTTTACAATGAATTGATGATTTTCTATAGAAAAGGAATGGTGTAGCCTATCCATATTATAATAGTAGGTTTAGAGCCCATAGATTCCACTATAGAGATCTTAATGAGGCATTGCAAAGAACCAAATCCACTCTTATAAAATTAATGTTTTAGCTTTTAGTTGAATAAAAGCCTTCTCAGTGGGGAGGCATGATCCATAGGATATTTTTAGATGTGCTTTGGTTTTATTTAAATGTGTTCCATTATGTATGGATCATCAAGAGATTTTTAAAAACTATTAGAATATGAAAAAAGGGCATCAAATGCTCAAGTTATCATTTTTCAAAGTTTGGCTAATAGATAGTCAAATCTATTCAAACTAAAAAATGATGCTCTTATAACTTTTTTGAACTAGTTCCATGGTTTATAACTTATCACAAGATTTTTGATGCATTTTGAATAGATTAATTTTGAGTCTGTATGTGAAATTTATGGCCAATAAAAGTTATGGTCAAACTCGTTAAAAGTGATGACATGGTAACATGGACCAATTAAATGATATCACATGGAAAAATTAGCATGGGACATGTGGAAAAAAGTTTAGAGGACACATGTCATAGACTAGTCAAAATGTTGAGCATTTAAATAAATTATTATTTCCCTCCATCCCACATATGAGCCTTATTTAAAGGCATAGATAATGGTGAATCCCATATATATGGGGATTAGTGGGGGGATAATGTTAAATCCCACAAATATTTTAAAGGGATTACAATCCAAACCTCAAAAAGTGGACCCTCCACAAGTATATAAAGGGGGTGGAGGTTAATTTGAGGAAGGAAAAATTGATTGGAATTTTAGGAATTCACACTCAAGCCACTCAAGCCTAATTCATAAGGCATTCAAGCTTAATTTGAATTTGCAAGCCTTAAGCAATATTTTTAAGGCATTCCAAGAGTATTATAATACATTTGGATTTTCTTATTATTATTATTATGGCTCTTATAAAGCTTAAATCTAGTGTTTATTACTTGAAGCTCAAGAAAAGAGCAGAAGGGTTTTTTTTGGATCACTAGAGGAGCATTATACAAGATTACAAAAGCTTAATCCTCTATTATTAACAAGATGTTATTAAGCCAAGTATTGTAATAATATCTCTATTGGAAGAGTTAGCACTACTTAGAATCTATAGAGGAATATAATTTTATAGAGTTGATGATTGATTCCTATATTGACTTAGCTCTGTGTAGAGGCTCTTGGAGGCCATGCAATAGAGGATAAGTCAACAAAAAGGTATGAAGTAGGTAGGTCATGTTGGAACATTATGCGATCCTTCCAAGACTAGTCTGAGTCTCTATAGGACTTATTGTCACTTGAGTTTGTGATGGATTCATTATAGTTTTTGAAGTTTAAAATTTTTACTTACAAATGGATTTTAGTAATGAATTGATTTGTTGTTTAGAGAACCTAAAGACTTAGGCATATGCCAAACTCCATTATCAACTTGTGTGTAGTGTTTAGTATTACTTACATTACATTATTTTCACTTGATTATATTTTTTGGGATTAATTTTGGTATTAAAACTAATCTGACTATATGGATCTAATAAGTAAAATTTTACATTAGGAAATCTACCTATTTATGGATCAAAATGTAATCACTCAAAAGTGTTATTTTGAGTAATCACTTAAAAGTGGAATTGAAATAATATTTTTCACACTTATTCACACCCCTATAAATTTTTATACCTAAAATAATTGGTATTAGATCTTGGTCCCTTGTGCAAACCTAACAATCTAAGGGAGATCTTTGGAGAATAGGTATGGATTATGATTTGAATGTGTTTTTTATGATTGAAATGAGGATATATCCACAGTCATTGAAATAACTTGTGAATGGTTTTCAAAAGATAAGAATCATATGGAATAATTCACATAACTTGGAATGAAAGTAAATTCTTTACAGGCACAAGTTGAGCAAGATGTAATCAAGATAAGGATTTATCATAAGTATGAAGAGAGTACTAGAAATATTAACAATATTTTGGATAGTCAAATATCCTTTTATGCTATTATAGGCCTTGGATTCAAATAATAATGAAATGAGTTTTATAAAATTTACTTTCTAAAAGACATTGATCAGTCAAGAAGTGATGAAGATGGTAGAATCAAGACCTATGTAGAAGTAGTCAAGTTTGAAGTGAATCATCAAAAATCCAAGAAAGGTCTTTCCCTATTAAAGAATATCAAAAGTAGTGGTGTATCATCCTATGATCATAAAAAGATAAATAAGGTTAAACAATCATAGTATGTAGATTACTTCATTGGTTATTGTTTCTCTTGTGGAAAATTTAGACATAGAGATGTTAAATGTAGATGGAGAAGAATAATCCAGTGTTATAACTACAACAAAAGAGGACACATTGAAATAAAGTGTAAGACAAGATCTATAAATAAAACCAATCATATTGAGAATATATGGAGTCATGAAATTAAATAATGGATCAATAAATTAGATCTTATGGGTAAATTAAAATAGAATCAAGAATCTAGAGGAGAAGAATATATGATATCCCAAACTACTTTTCATACTTAGAATTAATATTTAAAGTGGTACATAGACAATGGATACTCAAGTCACTTGACAGGAGATAAAATAAAATTCATCACTTTGAATAAGAATGCCATAGGTTTATTAAGGTTTGGAGATAGCACATTTGCCAATATAGTTGGCAAAGGTTCTTTAAGCTTGGACAATGGGAAGACCAATAAAGAAAATGTTTTATATTTAGATGGTTTGGAACATAACTTGTTGAGTGTAAGTAAAATGTTCACCCAAGGACATACCCTACATTTCATGACAAAGGATGTGAGTAAGGAGGAAAAAATTAGGAAGGTTTATTTTGAAATCCAAGAGAACTGAGAAAAATCTTTATGTACTAAATGATATCACAAAATAGAAGTGATTCATGATCAAGGTAGATAAAGTTTGGCTATGGCATAGGATGTTAGGTCATATATACTTTGACAATATATTCAAGATCATATCCAAGGGATATATGAATAATATGCCCAAAATTTATACACCTACAGATTTTCTTTGCAAGGCATGCCAACATGGTAAGAAGACTAGGAGGAGATTCAAGTATAAATAATATTATACTACTAGACATTTATAACTAATTCATACTAATCTATGTGGTCCTACAAGGATTAAAAGTATTCAAGGTGATAGTTAATTCATGTTTCTTATAGATGACTTCAAAATAATGACTTGGGTAGTAATATTGAAGGAGAAGTTAGAATCTCTAGTTAAGTTTACAACTGTCAAATCTTTGGTTGAAAATGAGATTAATGTGAAAATAAAGTGTCTTAGGTCTGAAAAAGGAGGAGAGTTTTGGTCAAATGAATTTGATGATTTTTTTAAGGTCAATGGATTAGGAAGGTAATTCTCAATTGCTAAAACACCTCAATATAATGGGGTGGTTGAAATAAATAAAAAATAGTTCAAGAAATGACAAGGACCATGTTGAATGAGTCTAAGTTATTCGATGAATACTAGAGAGAAGATATGAGTACTAAAATTTACACTTTGAACATAGTCATATTAGGATCAATGGTGATAAGACTCCATATGAATTATGGAATGGAAGACCTGTAAATGTTGAACATTTTAATGTTGTTGAATGTAAATGCTATATCAAGAGATATGATTAGGACATAGTTAAGTTTGACTTAATGTATGATGAAGGTATTTTCTTGGGATATTAATCAGTAAGTGTTGCTTACTTATGTTATAAAAAGAGATTGTAAAAGATAGTGGAGAGAATAAATGTGAAGGTTGATGAGATAAACAAATCATATTCTTAGTCAAAGAGTGATGGAGAAATAGAGATAGATGAGGATGAAGAATAAATTAAGGATAGAAAAGAATCAATAATTCCTTTAGGGTAAATTCAAAAGGATCATCCTAAATCTTAGATCTTTGGAAATAAAAGTGTAGGTATACAAATAAGGAGAAGAATGATGAGTGATTTTAACCAAGAAAATACTTCCCTACTTTCAAAATTTGAATCTAAAATCTATGCAAAAGAAAGTGAAGATAAGTTTTGGTTAGATGCAATGAATGAGGAGTTAAATCAAATTGAGAATAATGAAACTTGGGAGTTAATACCTAGGCCTAAAGACAAAAACATCATTGGTACAAAATGGGTGTTTAGAAATAAATTGAATGAGAATGGAGAAGTCACTAGAAATAAGGCTAGACTTGTATGCAAAGGATATGCTCAAGTATAAGGAGTGGAATTTGAGGAAAAATTTAATCCTATAGTAAGATTATAGGCCATTAGGATGTTTATTGCCTATGTAGGTTTCAAATTCTTCAAGATATACCAGATAGATGTCAAGTCAACTTTCCTAAATGGAAACTTAGAATAAAAAGTATACATTTAACAACTAGAGGTTTTCCTATTGACTGATAATAAGGACTATGTCTACAAGTTTAATAAGGCCTTATATGGTCTAAAACAAGCCTCTAGAGTTTGTTATGGTAAACTAGACAAGTACCTTTTGGACCAAGGTTTTGAGAGAGGAGTTGCAAATAGTAATATGTATATCAAGACTAAAAATGATCATCAATTGATAGTGGTAGTATATGTGGATGATATCAACCTTGGTGGAACTAACAAAAACATGACCAAGGCTTTTTCAAATGTGATGAATTTAGAATTTGAAATGTTTATGCTTAGAGAATTGTCCTTATTTCTTGGACTTCAAATCATTTAATTTGAAAAAGGTATGTTTATTTCATAGGTCAAGTATATAAAAGAGATGTTAAATATGTTTTAAATGGAATATTACAAGTATTTAATTACACCTATGGTTACAAGATGTAATCTAAACAAGTATGATGAATCCTAAAGGGTTAAGCAAATAAATATAGATCTATGAATGGGAGTTTGTTATATACTACAGCCTCTAGACTTGACATCATGTAAGTAATAGGTCTTGTGGGAATATTTAAAGCAAATCCTAAGGAAATTCATCTAGAATAATTCAAGATGATACTTAGGTATCTCAATGGAATTATGGAGTATGTATTATGGTACCCAAGGAGTAAGAAGTTTGATCTAGTAGCCTATATAGATGCAGATTGGACTAGGAGTTTAGATAATAGAAAGAACACTAGTGAAGGATCCTTATTCTTAGCTAAGTGCCCAATATCATGACTAAGCAATAAATAACCATCACTAGATTTATTTAGTTGTGAGGCTGAGTATATTGTAGTAGCTTTATATTATACCCAAGTGTTGTGGCTGAGATAATCCTTAAGAAACTACAAGGTGGATTTTGATGGTCCTAGTCCTATTTTTTGTGATAATACTAGTGCCATAAGTGTTTCAAAGAATCATGTTATGAATTCAAGGACTAATAAAATTCCTATCAAGTATCATTTCTTAAGAGAATAGGTGAGTGAACAAAGTATTAAGCTTGAATTTGAGTCTACCAAGGATCAGATTATAGATATACTAAATAAGAATTTTCCAAAGGATAATTTTAAACATATAATATAGAAATTGGGTGTGATTTATGTTCCTAAAAGTCACTAATCAAGTCAAAGTGATTAGGTGGAGGTGAGGAGAAGGTTTTTTAACTCCAAGAGTAGGAAAGAAGTGTACAAATTGTGAGGTTAAAGGGTGAGTCATATCAATTTGTCAAGAAGAAGATGTCTAAGGTTTGTAATGAGATAAGGGGAGCCTATTGATATAATATTTCTTTCTTTTTTATTTATTTTTTGTTATAGTTAGTGCTTTATCATTAATGTCAAAGGGGAATATTATTTTGTATGGGGGAGATGTATCTTAGTAAGATAAGCTTCTTTGAATAATTTGCATCAATGAAAAAGGGGGATATTATTGATAATGTATTATAATATATGCATAAATTTGTAATTTATTTCATGAAATTTTCATTTATGTCATTCCTTTATTGTTCTTGTGACTAAGTTCATGATTCATGTACTTGAGAGACCTAGTGAGAAGGCACAAGCTTAGTAACATGATGCAGTAAGTAGTCTAAGGCTTGTGTGAAGAATTTTGATAGTGTGTGAGCATGGTATGAGTTAATTTGAAATGTTTATACAGTATTGTGATCAGTTTAAGAGGTTTCAAGGTGTGATCATGGTCTAAGTATGACTAGCAATACAAGGCCTAGTGTGTAAAGAGACCTATTATGGTCTAATGAGGGGTTAAGTTAATTTACCAAGGTTATATATATATTGATAAAATTTATGGAGATATTATAGGATATTTTATGTTTTTATACAAAGTTTTAGGTCATATCCTGAATGAGAAAGCATGAAAATTGGTGTTGAGGTCTTCTATGTGCATAGAATGGGGTGTTGCAGACCCTAAAAGGATTTTATTATGCTCATTGGCATGTGAAATTTTTTTATGATATCCTAATAATTTCATGTAATTTGGGTAAGGTTCATAAATTTAATTTCTTATCATTTGTTTTGGATTTGAGGGGAAATCCTTTATGAATGATTGTTAAGAAGTGAAACTAGTCAAAACCCTCTTAAAACCCTCATAATGACCCCATAGTAAGTATATTATTAGTTATGGATAAAAATTATTTTTTAAAATATTTTTATGTTTTTAAAATGTAAATTAATCTTCCAAGTTTCTCCAGGTGGTTTTACTTTGTCATAAGAGTGAGTAGAAGCTATAAGAATACACTTATTTCTCAGAATTTTAATGTAGTAGGTAGGATTGACCAGGTCAAATCATGTAAATGGATGGAAGATTATGTGTGATTATTATAGTTTTTTATAATTTAATTTTATGATTATGTTTCATACCTAAATTTTTTTAAACTGGTCATGGAAGTTATCCTATCACTAAAAGAGCCTAATGAGCAAGATAGTGAGAAAACTAGGTAGTAACAAAAAAGATATTAGGGATTAGTTGAAAAGGATTAGGGATGGATAAAAATTAATGGGTCATTTTTAATTACCTATAATTCATATACATTTTTTTATAAGTTTTTTTGATTCACACAAACAAGCAAAAAAATTTTCTCAAAGTGACCTGTCTACCACAGTGAAGTCTGTGAGGGTGGAGATGTGAGAATAAGACTAATATTGATATTGAGCTTTATAATATATCTATTAAATTATTTTATAAGTATTATAAATTATAATTATAACTCATTTTAATATCATAAAAGTGTTTCTATGTGTGTTTTAAGACTTGATCTTCATGACTATGTTTTTGGAGTTATAGGTAGGTTTCTATGTGTGAGTAAGAATATTGTTCCTAAGTATTTTTACATATATTTAATGAATAAAATAAACATAAATTCTATATATATGTCTCATAGGTAAATTTTAACACATTTTTATGCATTATAAATTCTTATGAAGATGTGAAAATTTAAAGACTCTTGACTTGGTTTTTGGAGCATGTGTGTAGTTTTGAGAGAGCATATGAAGTTATTCAATTAGAGGTCTTTTGCCCTATTTGGTTAGTTATAATTAACATGGTGTTTAAAATAAATTAATTAAGTTTATATCCATGTGATTTTATTATTGATTTATTTGTAAAATTTAATTTTATATATCAGATTTTTAAGACAAACTATCTAGTAGTGAGAAGGCCTAATTGTGAGTAGACCTAATTGGGTGGTTCAAAGAGTGAAATGAGATAAATGGTGTTGGGAACATAAGGTGAGATTATAAATGATATTTTTTATTCATTTTTTAAATTTTTCATCCATTTTTTTAGTCTCAAGGTGTTCAAAGGAGGCCTAAGTGAAATATGTGCTTAGAGAAGGCCTAATTGAATTAGGTCTCTATTGGGCCTAATGGTGGTTTTGGCCCTTAAGGGTAATGACAGACCTATGTGATGGTTTTTTAAAATTTTAAACATTTTTTTTGAGATATTATAATGTTTATACATGTATTTTTAGGTTCTTTGTTAACCAATATGGGTGAGATCAAGAGTCAAGAATAAAAAGAAGGTTTAATAGGCCTATTTTGACTTGTTAGAATATTAAGGATATGAGAGAATGACATAGAGTTTTGGAAACTATGTATATTGATTGAAGATCATCAAAGAGGTTTTCTTAATAAATCATGAATATATAACTATGTTTCTATATGTTATGAGAAATTTCATTTGATCTAATTCTTCCAAGGAAAGGGTTAGTTGAGCGAGAAGGCCTAATAGGCTATTTGAGAGAGATAGAAGAGTAAGGAGTGAAAAATAAGGTGGTAATATTTATTTGAGTGATAAATATGTGTTCAATGGTGATCATATATTCAAGTTATATGTGTTGGTGTTGATTTACCTAGGGGCTTAGATCCTCCTTTCAAGTTGGTGCTTGTTAAAGTATTGGTTGAGTTGGTGCTTGACTAATGAGGGATTGGTGCTCCTTGTGGGGTTGATGCCTCAATAAAAAATTTATAATTTTATTATAATATAGTAGTAAAAGGGTTGTATCAATGGGTTTTATTACCAATGAAGTTTTTTCACATAGATCTTATGTTCATGTGTTATGTTTCTACTTCTTGCTCATATAAATAATTGATTATGCATTGTCATGTCTCTAGATTTATTTGATTGATTGTGATATATAGAATTGAAATAATATTTTTCACATTGATTCACCCACTCCCCCTTTATTTTTTATACCTCCAACACTTATTGTGAACCACACATAATTTTTTCAATCTATTGAGAGTGATTCATGGTATAATTCTTAAAGTGTCCATCAAGGTGGTGTATTGTATTAAGAATGTATTGGAAAGAGTTTTAGCATTTATAATTTTGTGAGAACCCAAATAATTTTCATTATTATCACAAGGTATATCATTAGTTCTAACATGTTCTTGATAATTCATATTTCCACATTTGGAATCTTTGTGTCTTTTCATCATCATTTTAACTGATTCCTTATTTATCTTTATGAAAAAATGAAATAATAAGATTTACAAGACATTCCTATAATATTTCAAGTATTTTACGACTATAAACCATATAATGTGCATACATGAGTCCAAAACCATATGTTTTTAGAGAGGGTTTAATAATACTATCATATTTTCATGTTTTATGTGTTAAATGTACAATCACTGGGGGTGAATCAGTGAGCCCAAATAATCTAATTTAAATTCTAATTACTTAAAACCCTTAATAATTTAATACATTAATTCATGAAGCATATATCATTCATATCAATGAACAAGAAAGATAATATAATATCAAACACATAACACATGAAATACGTGGGAAACCCTCTTGGGGAATAAAACCCACTAGAACATATAATTAGACTAATGTCCTATAATAATAATAATAATAATAATAATAATAACCAATTTATACCATATAAAAATTATCAAATAACGACCATTCTTAATTTTAGTGAGACTATATCCCATAAGGAGTTACCACATCTATCTAGCTAAGCTACCATAACAACTAGACTTTCAGCAAGGTTCACCTTACAAGGAGGTTGAAAACCCCTTAGATGTTGAGAAAACATAGTATTACCTATGAAAATATCATATCCTCAACATTTATTATCTACCAATCTGATAGATATTTAAAGTATATCAGCTCTCTTCAACTCTACATACTCAATGCATCCATAGCCACATTTTAGACCACTCTACACTTATCAACAAAAACTCTATCAAAAAAATACTCCCTATTGGTCAAATCATATTACATACTTGAACCAATGCACAAATATAAATTAAGATAGATCACATATCCTAACTAACCACACTCTTCAACTCTTCACTCACACTCACTTCAACACACATACAATAACTCTATCATAATAATAAAAACATGACCAAATGGTCATACACACAGTCTATACTCTTATTTTCATCTAACATCAACCACCAAGCTCATATATTCCTCACATTACATTCTCTCATAATATACTTGCTTAAACAAACTCTTAATCAACTTGTTAATTATTCTTCCTCTAGGATCATTAAGTCTAAAGACCTGAATGTCCTGCTACACTAGCTTATTCAGATAATCATGTTTGATCTTCTTCACTCTATTCTGGTCCTTACTAAACTATAACTTCTCTTTCAAAGGTTTTTACCTTCACTTGGCTCCACATTCACACTCCCTTATATAAGTCTAGAAACCATCACCCTTGGTTTCACTATATATAGATCTTTCATGATTATACCATCTTGGTCAGCCAATAGGATTTCTTTATCCCCTAAATATTCTATCACATCAAGACACAACTCAAAACAATACACAAAGGTTAGCCATAGCATCCATGGATCACCCTTAAGCAGCTACACCTTTCAGGTAGGCCCTACAAAGCCTTATAGGTCTCATGGAGACCTATTCACTCCATTATCACAATAATGAGTAATTTAGAAACTTAAGAGCACTTTTAAAATCATAGGTACACTCTAAGTTATCCATTTATCACTCCCACATGGGTCCATGCCACTTGGAATACCAAATTCACACTTAAACCTACTAATTAGGTCACCTCACTCTTCAAGTCTTCAAACATAGAAAACATAGTATCAAACTTCTGAAGCAAACATTCAAGTTTCTCATATAACCACATGAAAAATTAATATTTATATAGCCTCCAAGATCTTTGAAACATCTCCATGTGCCTTATACACTCTAATGCAAGCCAACATACCTTAAACTATCTCACTCAAGATGACCACTCAAAATGGTTATACATAGTCAAAACACAGTCAATCTATTATGAATCTCCACATCTAATAAATAGATAAATATGAAAAAAAAAACTTCTCATAATTCATTGATAATTATATAACATCTACATATTCATTTGACTCATCAATTCTAATCAGAACACCTTCAACTTGCTCCTACAACATGATCACTCAAATGACTAGTGTATTCAATAAAATAGTCAACTACTTAAGTAATGTTCATACTCAAGATCGATTGGTCAAACCTAAAATTACCATACATACAATACTCATGTATTATAAAACACTTTGAAATATCTAATTTTACATGAGACATCAAAAACCATCAGAATGAGATCAATTATCTTTCTTGGGTCACTTACAATCAAATGTCAAACACATAGTTAACTTTGGAGATCTATATATATATATATATATGAACCATTTATTCATTTACACATTTTATTTGTATACCATTAGAAAATTTCTCCTAGATAAAAATTTATGGGCAAAATACCATAGACTAGTTTTTCCCTTTATAAAATTCAAATATTTAAATGTCAACAGTCATAGTGAAACCTTAAAGACTTTGATATCATATTGTGTCCTTATTCATATTATCCAATCACACTCTATTTATATTATATTAGGAGATTAAACTTTAATGAGTTTAAACATGTAATAACTTGACCACTTTGACTTATTATACTTCGTTGATCTCAAATGTATGATCAAACACGAACCATTAGATCCCTATATTTTATCTATGATCAACATTAAACCTCAATAAATTCCTCCCATATCACATATTCATAAAATATTTAATAAAATTAACATCATATATCTCTTTTAGAGTTTCTTGAACTTTACCCTATGAAAAAGTGACTAAGTATGGAGACTATTGCAATCTGTCTGAATAGCTAATTTTAAACCTTAACAACTTGTTCTACGCTTAGACACATGATATGAAATTTGGACCATATGATCAAATTTAAAAGGGGAATCCAACCATATATCAAAATAATATTTAAAAATTAAAATTATTTATATATATATCACCATTAAAATTCCTTCTTAAAATTTTATATCACAAAGTCAAATATGCTTAGAACATGCCTGTAAGGCAAACTTTGCAGTTGCATAACTTTTGTTGCACTTAGTTGCATGATCTAAAATTTAGAAAAAAATATCTAGATACAAAATTTAAAAAAAAAACATATGATCAAATTCTCTTGAAACCTTCATGTGTGTGAGATATAACATCATCAAAATGCCTACTCAGCGTTTCTTGCAATATGCAAATTTGGCTAAGTATGGGAAAACATTGTCAAACTACCTAAGATCCTAAATTGCACCTAAATATATTTGAATACAATTCATCACATGAATTTATATTTATTTCATAAAAAATATTCATAATTTTATCATACACATATGACCAAATCCCCCTGAATCATCCATACGTGGCAATTTTGACATCATCAAATTACCTACTTAGATTTTCTGCCACAAGACCAAAATGTCTAGATGAAAACAATGATCAACCAAATGAAATCCATTCACTTACATTCTCATTCTAAGAACTCTTGATACCTAATATGTTATTTGAAACATGTTTATACCAAAAATATCATCCATCAAATGCCTCACTTAGTTAAACATTGAATAACTATGCATGAACACTGAGGCTCATTAAAGTACACTTGTTCATTGTCATTACAGCACACATGACACCTCATCAACATCCATGTTTACCTTGGAGATATAATTAATAAACATCCAATAATATCCACCTTTTTAATTGAAGCCAATCACCAATACAAATATTATGCTTATAATATGTCTCTCTCTTTAGGTTTTTTCTCCCCCTTTGACACAATGACAAAGTGGGCTAAACTTATGATCCTACAAACCTAAAAGGATATCAAGAACCAATAAAATTAAGATACCATCTCTAAGAGATGATACATACTCCCCTTAACATTTAATAAACCTCTTCTCACCTTGATCTTCACAAAAATTATCCATGACTACATAGATTTTTATCATATAAAGCTTCTATGAAGATATAATATTTAATAACAATAGAAACTACATGAACTTACCTTGAAAAATATAAAGCGGGACTCCCCATAAGTCACCTAAGCTTAGGCACATTTTATTTGAACATTTTTAGAACATTTTGAAAAATGATGAATCAATACAATTGACACCATACCTTCTTTCCCATATTTAACTACACAGTCCAATGATCCTAAGACCCAACCAATTACAAAGATCCCCTTTTATTTATGCAAGAGTATTCAAAAAAAAATTCAAAACACTTAACTTGGTTTGATCAATTCATCATCACAAACTACTTTAGTTCTCATCTATAGAAGACATCAAAACATCTTCAATATGACTAAAGTATCTCACATATGTTCTTCCTCAGACCATGCATAGTTCCTTAAGCCACTCAAGCTATCTGAGTTAGCTCCCCCTAACTCCATGGCATATACAACTTGTCATCTAAAAAACTCAGAGACCTTTTTCATGATATAAAATATATGACAACACATTATCTTCATCCTCCATATCAACCTTGTCTTATAGTATTTCAACATTTGATCAATAATTTGAGTAATAGAAATTGATAAGTTCTTACCTTCAGGTTCAAGAACCTTGAACATACCTTGAGCCTAATTGAACAATATCAAAAAACCTTTATATCTAATATAAATATTATGACACCTCATCATCCTTGATTGGACACCTAGAAACTTCTATTCTCTATTTGCATACCTTGCATAAAATACCAACATCATACAATCTCTAAACTTCTTGGACCCAAGATACCTTCATGACTTTCTTTGTTATGAAGCACAACCAAGTCCCAACTAGCATCCATCAAGGCTCCTTTTTCTAAAAAGTGTATCGTTGAAGCTTAGAGAGAGACACCCCTTTTGACATAGTGATTCTAAAAGTCCCAAAACTCTGGAGACTCCCATATATCCATACCTTTCTTTGACTTGTAGTCCATCTTGACTTTGAAAGGATGCTTGAATTTATTCTTTTCTTTAGATTTATCATTAAAAGTATACAACATAAACTCTTGTATTCCCTTCATATATATCATGGAAAACATACCATCTTTGGTCTTTAATTTATCTCTCCTAATAGGCTTAGGTTTCCATACCCAAGTGTAACCTCTTATTTTCACACTGGGAGCTCCATACACCTTATTTTGCTTTAGGAACTGATTCAACATGTTCTTACAGTACCTAGAAATGTGAGCAAATCTATGAAATTTGACACAAACAAGATCATTTATATCTTTATCTTGATAATAATTGTGAACTTCCTTTTCTATCTAAATAGAAGACAAATTCTCTTGGCATTCTTGTATCTTCTTCATGTCTGATTCCTTTTTTTTTGTAGCAGGTAGACTACCTTGATCATGATTATCCTTCATATACTTTGGTCTCAACACTACTGAGATATTTTTAAGAGCTTCTTTGTTCTTGTCAATACTTCAGTGCTTCTTCAAACTATCCTTGTAAAATCTAAAAATATGTCCTATTTTATTGTAATTATAGCAAACAATATCATTTAATATACCACTTGACTGATCTAAGTTATGAATTTTCCATGACCAATTTCTCCTTTTTCCAAGGCTCCATGAATGCCCATACTTGACTAACTTCCTTCTATAATCCTTATCCCTATGATCATACTTATTACATGTATAACAATGGTCATGTAATAAATTATCATACCTTGAAACATTTGGTTGTCTATCTAGTCTTATTTCATTACTCTTGACCTGATCTAACTCCTTTTAATCTTATTCAAGCTTTCTTATCTTGAAAATAAATTATTCATGCTCATCCATCAATGAACCTAGCTTGGTTTTCAATTGAATTCTCTCATCCTCTTTAGCTATTATACTATATATTACAGCCATTAACTAACTTATGAGAACTTGGATAGTCTCCTTATCACTCTTAGCTTTTTTAGCCATGTCATACTTTATTCTACATGCTTTCTCTATCAAACTTACCTCAAGAGAACTAACTTGTGATTCAATACCTTTGATCATATTTCTCATCTTATGATTCTTCTTGTTTTTCTCCTTTAGTTCACCAAGTACACCCATGAGCTCAACTTCTATATCAACTCCTTCTTCACTATCATGGTAAACTTATTCATCACACATGATGTCCTTTTATTTTGAACAACTTTCCTATTTTGAACTCAAACTTGCCTTGGAATCTTCTAGCTATTCCTTGAGGTCATTGATAACCTTATAATCATCTTTAGAATCAATTTTCAAAGTACATATTTTCTCTTCAAGTACCCTGATAAAATCCTTCCACTATTAATTCTCTTTCTTTAGCTATTTAGCCATCTTTCTACCTATTTAGAATCTCCTTCAAGTTATTAAGCTTCCTATAAAGAACTTTGCTCTAATACTAATTGTTAAAGGTACAATCATTGAAAGAGGGGGGTGAATTAGTGAGCCTAGATAATCTAATTAAAATTCCAATTCCTTCAAACCCTTAATCATTCAATACATATATACATTAGGAATACATAATTCATAGTAATGAAAAAGAAAGATAATGTAATATCAACCACATAACACATAACATACGTGGGAAACCATCTTGGGAAATAAAACTAACTAGAACCTATAATTGGACTATTGTCTTATAATAACAAGAACCAATTTAGACCATAGATAAATGATCAAGTAACTACCATTCCTAATTTTAGTGAGACTACAATCCCATAAGGAGATACCAAACCTATCTAGATGAGTTTCCACAACAACTATACTCTTAGAAAGTTTCACCTTACAATGAGGCTATAACCCCCTTAGATGTTGATCACCCATAACAACACCTATGAAAATAACATCTCCTCAATACTGATTGCCTACAAATTTAATGGAGATAAAAATTATATCAGTTCTCTTCAATTCTACATACTTAATGCATCCAAAACCACCTTTTGGACCACTCTACACTTCTCAACAACAAATCTATCACCATAACACTCCCTATTGGTAAAATCACATTATATACTTGAACCAACACACAAATATCAATTATAACACACCACATATCTAAACTAACCCCACTCTTTAACCCTTTTTTCACACTCACTTCAAAACACCTATAAAAACTTTATCATAAAAATAAAAACATGAAAAAATGGTCATACACATAGTCCACACTCTAATATGCCTCTCAGATCAACCACCAAGATCATACAATCTTCACCTTGCCTTCTCTCACCATATACTCTTTCAAACAAACTTGCTAATTCTTCCTCCTCTAGGCTCATTAGGTCCAATGACCTATATGTCATCTTATACTAACTTAATCAAACAAGCATGTATGATCCTGTTCACTCTCTACTAGTTATCACCATCTTTTACCTTCTCTTTCAAAGGTTTTTACCTTCACTTGGCTCCACATTCGCCCTCCCTCATATAAGTCTAGAAACCATCACATTTAATTTCACTATATATAGAGCTTTCATGATTATAACCATCTTGGTCAGATAATAGAATTCAATTAACCCTTAAGGTTTCTCTCACATCAATACATGGCTCAATACAATCCACAAAGGTCACCATAGCATCCATGGATCACCCTTAAGTAATTACACCTTTCAATTAGGCCCTACTAGCCCTTATAGGTCTCATGGAGACCTATTCACTCCATTAGCACAACAATGAGTAATTTATAAACTTAGGACCAATTTAAAAATCATAGGTCCACTCTACATGATTCTTTTCTCACTCCCACATGGGTCCATTCCACCTAAAATGCCAAATTCACACTTGAACCTACAAATTAAGTCACTTCACTCTTCAGGTCTTCAAACACAGAAAACATAGTCTCAAACTTATGAAGCAAACATTTAGGTCTCTCACATAACCACATAAAAAATTCATATGGATATAACCTAAAATATATATGCAACATATCCATGTGACTTAGACACTCCAAATAGGCTAACACACCTTAAACTATCTCACTCAAGATGACCACTCAAACTGGTCATACATAGTCAAAATATAGTCAATCTATTATGACTCTCCACATCTAATCACGGTATAAATATGATAATAAGATATTCTCATAAGTCCTTGAGACTTATAAAACATCTTGATATTCATTTGACTCATCAATTTTACTCAAAACACCTTCAAATCACTTCTACAACATGATCACTAAAATTGCCAATGTATTCAATGAACATAGTCAACTTATTAAGTAATGTTTATACTCAATATCAATTCATAAAACCTCAAAATACCACATATAAAATCCTGATGGAGCCTAAAACACTTCCAAATATATAATTCAGCATGATACATCAGAAAACCTTTAGAATGATCTCAATTATCCTTTTGAAGTGACTTGTAGTCGAATGTCAAACACACAATCAACTTTGGAGCTCAATATCATTGTAAATATTAATAATCAAACAACTTATCTAGGTTAAATATATGTTCCATTTATTATTTTACATTGTTAATTTTTATACCATTACCAAATTCATCCTGGATCAAAATTTATGGGCAAAATACCATAGACTAGTTTTTCCCTTTGTAAAATTCAAATATTTAAATGTCAATGGTCACAGTTAAACCTAGACCACTTTTCTATCATCTCATTTCCTCTCTTATCTCATCCAATAATTATCCTTAAATATTATTTTTATGATATAAAAATTTAATGATGTTAAACATCAAATAGGTTGACCACTTTGACTTACTATGCTCTGTCAATCTCAAACATATAATCAAACATGAACCATTAGATCCTTATCTTTTATCTATGCTCAGTGTTAAACCTTGATCAGTTCTTCCCATATTTTTGTTTCTTGACATCTTGGATAAAATTTGTATCATCTAGCTCTTTGAGATTTGATCGAACTTTACCTTGTGCAAAATTGACTATGGGGACTATTACAATCTATCTAAGTAGCCATCTTTGAACCTTAATAACTTCTTCTATGCTTAGACACATGATCTAAAATTTTGACCATGTGATCATCTTTAAAATAATAATACAACCATATATAAAAATGTTTTTTAAAACTTCACATGAGTGAGATATATCACCTTTAAAATTCCTTTTTAAAATTTTCTGTTATAGAGCTAACTATGCTTAAAACATGCCTATAAGGCCAACTTTGCACTTACATAACTTTTGTTTCACTTAGTTCAATGATCTAAAATTTATAAAAAAAAATATAGACAAAAAATTTAACAAACCCATATGATCAAATTTTCTTGACACCTTCACACATGCAAGATATAACATCATCAAAATGCCTACTTAGCTTTTCATATAATATGTATATTTGGCTAAGTATGGGAAAACACTATCAAACTGCTCGGGAGCCCAACTTTGTACCCATATATCTTTGACTACATCTCATGACTTGAGATTTATCACATAGAAAATATGAATAAATGTGATCATACCCATATGACCAATTCCCCCTGAATCATCCATATGTGGTAATGGCGATGTCATCGAACTACCTACTTAGATTTTGTACCACAACACCAAAATGTATAGATGAAAACAATGATCATATAGATGAAATCCACTCACTTCCATACTCATTATAATAATTATTGATACCCCATATGGTCTCTATAACACGTCCATACCAACAATATCATCCATCAAATTCCTCACTTAGTTAAACACTAAAAAACCATGCAAGAACACTGAGGCTCATTGAAGCACACTTTTTCATTATCATTTTAGCACACATGATACCTCATCAACATTCATGGTCACATTGGAGCCATCATTGACAAACCTCCAACATTATGTGTGTTACAATAGGAATATACCATGGTGCATTTTCCCTTATCATATTTATATGGGTTATCAATATTTAATGTTGATTGAATGGGTCTTCCATAGTATTTAAAGGTAATATAGAGTTATTAAATTTTAAATGCACTCATAGCATCTCTATATTCAATATATATAATTGGTTTAAATTTTTATTTGGATAAATTTTAATCTATGATGTCATCTTCATAATCATTCTCCTCATTATTCCCTTGATTATTACTACATTCACCATATTTAATTATGTGTACTTGGTCTAGTGTACTACCTTGTTGAAGTTCTATTGTATTTAGTTGATTTTAGGTCAAATGACACATAATAACATTTTGAAGAATAATTGATTTAAAATAGATAAATGGTACATCATTTTTAGGATGTGTAGATTGTTCCCTCTTGTTGAAAATTGAATTATTTATGTAAGGTGAATGAGACAACTACAATGTCATAACTCCATGGTATCCCAAGTAATATTTTATCAATCACATCATCAGGTATGACTTGATACTCAATGGCTACAATTTTTGGTCTAAGGGTTATATTAAAAGTGATTACTTAAATATCCTTTCTTGGATAATTATCAAAATTATTAATGGTCATATTTGAGTTTCTTAGGGCTTATCTTCCAACTTAAAGTGTATTAAGTAGGGAATCACTAGAAATTTTTAACCCTGAACTATTAGTACCAATAATCTTTTGATTCCTTTTTTGTTAATTATGAATTTCACTTCAAGGCTAAATGTTAATCCAAAATATATTTTATAGGTAACACATCATGCTCAAAAGTAATAAGGTTCTCACTACTCATAAAATATCTAAAAAATAAGCAAAGTGAGATGATTGAGTATCATTTATAAAACTAGTTTATATTAAGTAATTTTAAATTATATATTTGTAAACATTGGACATTTTAAGTAATTATAAAATAGATATATTTTTATGAATGTTTTTAAGTTTATATAAAACATTGTAATATTTAGTGTCATGCACTATAAATCTATGAGATTAATGGATATTGTGAGGAATATGAGGGTCTATTACATTATTAGCTCTAGTTCATCTCATCAACACAGAGCCTACCTAAAAATAATTCATCATACAATAATAAACATAAGATATGACTTTAGATAATATCAAGGGAAGGCTATGAATAAAATGAGTATCAACACATACAAATATATCATATTTCAAACTATATGTTAGTATTATATGATATACCATTGGACATAAGAAACCAATTATTGATAAAAATTGGCATGGTATCCACCTTTTATCCACTAAGTGCTAAGGAACACAATAATAAACAAGATTTAAGATGGGAATTAAGAATATATTAATAAATATATGACACTAAACACAACCATAATGAGGAATAAATAGGAGGGAAACTAGGGAAAATGAAATCCAACATGATATATGACAACCCTAAGAAAAATGACTCAATATAGAACACAACATAAAGATGGTGATATTAAAGGATTTGGAATAAACATAAGGAAATAGGGATAATAATAGAGAAACAAATAGACTCAAACCTATAAAAATCATATCTATAACAACCATAGTTAGAGCTAATCCATGAAGGGAAGGGGGCTTACAAGGTAATGTGAATAACACTAGGCACAAACAAAGGGTAACCCTAATAGGATGGTGTTTTATAAAATTTTTGATCAATGGAGTTTTAACATAATATTAAAAACATATGAGTAAAGTAAATGTATAATATAACTGGTCATTCAAACATTAATTACATGCAAACAAATAATATTAAACAATAATGGTTTTAAGTCAAAAGTATAAAGAAAGAATGAACACATTATTTATTCAAGAATTTATAGAAATGGATGACTATGTATGAGTTTGAAGTTGAGTGAGATGCATTTTGATTTAATTGTGTGGTTTTTATATATTCATGTGACAATACCATTAAATTAGGACTAGGACACACTACGCTATTATCCTTATGGAGAATTTTATCTAGGTTTCTCTTATGACAAAAGTGTAGATTGGTGTTTTGTGTGGATTCACTTGTGGATATGCTTCATCCTATTATGGATTTGAGATTCTATGATATAACATGTGTTTTCACCTTCCTCTTAAAAAACTATGTTAATTCCTACAAACAAACCAAATAGAGATAAATTAAAAGAGGGAGATAATGGGAAAGTGGTAATGATCAAGTTGGCCTCATAACCCTATTGAACTAAGTGCTACCTACATAGCCCAAAAAATAGGGACCTTAGGATGATGTAGTTCTCCCTCTAATGTGTGAATGTGATTAGATCATATGTAATGTGAATATAAATTTTGTTCACCTAGGCCATCCTCTTGGTCCAAACATGCAATCTAGATCTGATATGTATAAATTTCAAATAAATTTAGATGTTGAGCTTATTATTATGATTTTTATTTATTATGCTAGTGAAAATTTGATAAGTGGTAGATGTAATATTACTTAGGGAATCATTTAATTATAAAAATACAAATGTTTAATTATAAAAACCCATTGACATGCCAACTGACTCAAAATAAAGGTAAAATGGTCATAAAAATAAATGCAAAAGAAATATATATTGAAAAGAATCCTAAAATGTGTGATAGATAAGATCGGTCCTTTTGGACAACATAACAAAGAAGGATTACCAAATAGGGTGATCTTGTCCATAAGTAAGAAGAAAATAGAATGGAAGAGAAAAAGGACCAAAGATCCCTATGAATTAGATAAATAATGATATATAAGACTAAAACTTCAACAAATACAGTGAAATCAATATGAAAGAATGATGTAAAAAGACAAAATATTAAAAAAATGCACACCAATGGGATATTTATTTAACACTGGGATCTTATAAATTAAAAATTTAGAAAATACATAATATTTGTGTTTTCTTGACCAAATTTAGGTGTAGACATTTCCCCATTTTTATTCTAGTAATGAATTAAATGAAAGTACTTTAATAAAAAGAAGAGTAAAAGGAATAAAGCCATACATATACTTACCTACATAGCATGTGACTGATTTGGAAATGGGGGTGTCATGGGTTTGATGTGATAACCCATATGGAGATAAGATGGGATCTAATATTTTTGTCTCCTTGGATAGAGAATTTATCAATACTTTGATTGATGCATGTGAAAATAAACTCATGATATAGAGTCCATTTGATGAATTTGAGTAAACAACTATGGTATGAGGAATCAATATATGCTTGCCCCCAATATTTTTTGGGTAGATATGTGCCTATAAGTTAACATATCCTTAAATTCATCCCCACACAACTCAATATATGAGGTACTACTGAAAAAATTATAAATCAACTACTATAGATGGATTTAAGATTCATTTTGGTGAAAAAATGGTGTAACTATGATTCTAAACTAAGTCTAGTGTAAAAAACATATAGAATATCATTGTTTTGCATTACCTCTATAGAATATAGTTCAAAAAATAGGAGATGAGAACATGTGCCATGTAATATACCCTAAATCTAATAACTGAGCAAATTGAGACATATAATTTGAGTAATAAGTCTTACTTTTAAGTAATAATATTGTGTTTATACGCACACATGTTGTGTACATGCTTCCATTATCATAATATGTGTAAATATTGAGCCAAAATTTATAAAATTTTAGCATAGACCATGTACATGCCCTATTTTTGGTGCCATATATAAAAATAATGTAAAATTATCTTTAACTATCTAATAAAATGCTACAATAGCTGTGAAACTTGTAACAATTGGAAACCATAGTTTTATGTGAATCTGGACAATAAAATACTATTTATATAATATTATCCATCACTATAATTCAAATGGAGTAGACCTATTTGAATCATAAAAAAATGAACTAAATCTAAAATAAACTAAATTTTTTTGGGTAAATATGTCAAAATAAGTGAAATCCCTATGTTATACTATGTCAAAAAGTATGTATAGTCTATGTAAAACATTGATCTATTGAGCAAAAATTACTATAGTGAAGCATTGGGAGCCACAATTGAAGGTGTGTTGATTAGATTGAAGTATGATCTGAGTCAAAATATGATTTATGGTATATTTATATTGAGATAACTACCTTATGTGTATCTAAGTTAGTTAAAAAGTGCCTATGTATGAACCCCTTTTGGTGAGAGGGACTAAACTGGAGCAAGGAGATCAAACCAAAAGTAATAACAAATAACATTTGTGATCAAATTTTAGCATAAATAATAGAGTGAACATTGATTGATACATATATGGGTTCCCATAGAAATAGAGGAATTATTATGGAATAAAATTAAGTATGTGATATGCGAGTAACTAAGAGATTGGTAGGAGATCAAAAAATTTACAAAAATGAATGGTGCCATGACCACCTTCCACATTAAAGAAATAGTTTTGGAATCAAAGATATGGTTTTCAAGATATCAATTGTTTAATTTTAACAACCCTAGATTTTGTTAGGGATATCCCATACCTTAGGATTTTGGCATATGTTTACGTATACATATACATATATTTATACATACATATGTGTGTGTGTGTACATATACATACATTATATATATATATATATATATATATATATATATATATATATATATAGTTTTGAAAATTTATTTTATTAATTTAATTGAAACTTGAAAATAGGAAAATTTGAGATCTAAACTAAAAAAATGCCTAAAAGAGAGTGATTTCATGCACTAGATTTGATGAGGTAGAGGCATTGATTCAGGTTGATGAGGAGATCAAGATGTTAAGTAGTATACACAATTGTTATTATTTTTTGAAAAAATTTAATTAAGGTAATTGTAATAAATGTTTTTTTTTTTGAATTTTTTGAATTGACCATGGCCCCATCCTTTTGAGCTAGTTGTGTTTGGATATATTGAAACCTTATCTAGTTTGTCATGGTCTTATCTTGTGATACCATTAGTGAGAAACTACATTTGATTTTTGTTCTGAGTAAAAATAAATCATTGTAAATTAAATTTTACTATTTTTAAATAATAAAATTTTAAAAATTATATGTATATATAATTTTGAAAATTTAAATTTTTTTATTTCATTGAAATTTAAAATAGGAAAATTTGAGATCTAAACTAAAAAAATGCCTAAAAAAGAGTGATTTCATGTACTATATTTGATGAGGTAGAGGCATTGATTCAGGCTGATGAGGAGGTTAGGTTGGTAAGTACCGTACCCAATTGTTATTAGTTTTTAAAAAGTTGACTTAAGGTAATTTGAATTAATTTGATTTGATTTTGATTTTTTTGAATTGACCATGGCCCCATCCTTTTGGGCTAATTGTCTGGATATGTCAAAAACTTATCTAGTTTTTCATGGTCTTATTCTATGATACCATTATTTGGGGAGAAACTACATCTAATTTTTGTTCTGAGTAAAAACAAATCATGGTAAATTAAATTTTACTATTCTTGACTTGTATTAGATGGTTTCTAATTTTTAATATTGTGTTATTTATTGGTGTAGGAGGATATGCATTATAGCAAATTTTAACGAGGTCAAATGATCAAGACCATTTATCATTTACCCCTATCAAATGGTGAGAAATCTATTGTTGAGTGGGAAGGCATTAGCTATGTGGGATGATTATAATTGATGTCTTACAATTTTTGTATGTTTACCATGGTGGTTAAATAGTGGGATGCATATACTTACACATTTTTATTTCATATGGGTGAGATGATAGTCACTCTACAAGATATTTAGAGATACTATAATTGGTTACTATCACTATAGT
This sequence comes from Torreya grandis, assembly GCA_037957365.1. NCBI lineage: Eukaryota > Viridiplantae > Streptophyta > Pinopsida > Cupressales > Taxaceae > Torreya > Torreya grandis. The sequence goes on along the minus strand of JARHVA010000260.1, from coordinate 2,541,151 downwards.
TTTATTACAAGATGATATGGGGTCAGGACCCAAGGAACTTTCCTAGAGATACTTGATAGGTAGACTTCATGGAAGATGTGAGTGTAATTATTATGATGTTATACTATCTTTTATTTTGTTATATGATGTTCCACATGTGTAAAAGTTACTTGTGTTTTTAATTTCTTCATTCATATTAGTGGATGGTGGTGTGTCCATATCCTATAAGATATAAATTATCATATATGATACATAGGAACATGGGACCACATATTCCAAGGGTTAGACCATCCTTACACATATTTTCATATATTTATATATATTTACATGTGAGGAGTTTATTAGCGTCATTGGCTTAGCCACTTTATTATCTTGTTGGGATTACAGATAGATATTGGTTACTTAGCTGGTAGGGTTGCCATGCATAAATTGGGAACATATATATGTGTTTACATTGAGACTAACTAATATAGAGTATATGAAAGATATAAGCACTATGAAATGTAGGTGGATATTAGATGAGCTAAATATTGACTCCATTGTTTGGAGACCATACAAAGTGTTTGTTGGGTGGCTAAAGGATGGGGTGAAACTACACCAAATCCATGTGAGTTTTTGGTACAATGATAGATGGAAAATATTTTTGATTAATTTCTATATGATAGAGTTACAAGATAGTTTAGGGTGCAACATGATGTGCCCCCAACTTCATGGGTATGGGTGTAGAGTGTTTGAACTCCAATGAGACTAGGGAAAATGGTAATATGTCTGCAACATATCTTACCCAAATTATAACATATGAAATTCATCCTATGATATATATCATACATTTGGATCATGTGGGCTGCATTAATGCATATACCACATGGAGGATATAACACAAATAGGCTCAATTATTACTAGGTAGAGGAGATGAAATTGGTGTTGATGTTTTAGACCCTAATCCTATGAGAACTATTAGAGGTATGGGATGTTTTTAATTAATTTTTTATTATATTTTTTTCTTTCTAATTATCTATTAAATAATAACTAACACTTATTTCATTATATGCCTATGTAATAGATGATGATTATTGGGTGATGATGAAAGAATTAGAACTATGAGAGTTGACACATTCTTGATGATGCCATGGAGTGTGGTATTATTAAGTGGGATATAATAATACCCCATGTTTATGTACCCATATTTTATCAATCTAAAATTTATTTATTTCCTATGTTTGATCTATGATAGATCGAGATAAGATAAGAGCTGAGGTGGTGAGACTACGAATTCCCATAATAGATTTATCTACAATCCTAGGTCCTATATTATTGGATGAGTATATATGATTTCAATGAGGTCATAGAAATCTCAAGGCACAATTAGATATCTATGAGCATTCAGAGAGGAGAGAGATATCACAATCTAGGACACATGGTGATCATAGGGATTTTATCTCTATGTCTCTTGTGTTAGTTGATATGGACATGGATGAAGAGGGTCTCGTGGACCATTATATAATTATAGAGTGATGTTATTCATTGAATTATATAAAATATTGATTTTATATTATTTTATTTGAGAAATATTTAAATATATGGGTGTGAATTATTTGGTGTGTTTGAACTTGTTATAAATGTATTTATTTAACATTTTGGAATTTTAAATGTATGGTTTTTAATTTTAATTGGACATGCTAGAATGTTATTATTTTAACTATATGATGTCTATCTGAGAATAATGTAGGAACTATCTTTACCTTATATTAAAATATGAGTAACCTTAAGGGAATAAGAATTATGAACCATACTAATCATTTTTTTAATTTGTATTATTATACTCTAGTTGTCTTACTACCCTATGCATATTTGTTGTAGAAATATGTGTACTATCTATTGTAAAAATATTTATTGGTTGTTGTATTATTATTATTATTATTATTATTATTATTATTATTATTATTATTATTATTATTATTATTATTATTATTATTATTATTATTAACTGATTTTACTTGCCTTGTATTATAATTATTCTATAATTTTTATTATCTTTCTATATTATCTACTACTTTTGTTTAATATGGGTATAACAAATCTTTGAAAGCATGGTTCTCTAGATGCTTTTCTAGCAACATGATGACTAACCATTAGTTCTTTACTAGGAACATCCTAGGATAAATTATTTATGGTATAATTTTATATATTATAATTATGAGAAGGAGACATGGATTTCCCCTTCATAAATATGATAATACCTCTATCAACATAATTCTCAATTCTGTCTCTAAGTGCAAAACAATCATTATCCCAATGATAATTAATACAATGATAATGTCAATAGGGTTGATTTATGACTTTAAAAAAAAGATAAAGTGGATGATAATGATTATGAGAAAGTGTGATCATCCCCATATCCAATAATGTCTAAAGAGTTACATGAGGCATATCTTTGAATGTATCAATCTGTATAGACCATCTCTTGGCATAATGTGCTTTAGTCATAGTAGGATTTTATCTGTAAACTAATTCATTACCTTAGCTTGTTATTTATGTTACATAGTTTATTTTAGAAGAGGTGGATTAAGTACTTGGACCATAATGGATGACTCTGGTGGTAACAAATATATATTAAAATCTACCTTTATATTTTTTTGGACAATTTTTAATTTCTTTTATAATGCAATAGCATCATAGAAATGATGTTAAAATGACTTAGATGTTTGATAAAAATATTATTCCTTAAGAGGGAAGATGAGACCTCTATAGAATATATATTGTGTCTCTAAATACGTTGGTTGATATATTAACTATTTCATACATATCTTGAACCATAATATGTAAGCACACACTGGCTCTGATTTTCCTTGTTATAATGATGGTAATCTACCAAATGTGACTCTAGGTCCCTAATCATGGATAAAATTCATAATGAATACTTCCTCTAGTTCTTTATATATAGGTAGAGACCCACTAGGAAGTTAATGATTAAACTAATTTAATGCATCAACCTGTAATCTCTTTTGAAAAAACTATAATAAAATCCAACTACCATTACAACCATTAATAGATTTATTGTAATCTCTTATATTTAGATAAGGATAACCATTTTCATTGAACTTGGAAAATTTTGGTATCTTAAAATTATCTGGTAATGGTGAATATAATATATTGTGTACTATATGGTTATGTGTAACCCTAATTTGGATTATAGAATCCTACTTGGGTAAATAGGGTTAAGAATATAAAATTGATAGGACACAAGGGTGAATATCAGATCTATAACAAGATAATTAATATGCTAAACTTAGATATATCATATGATGAATCTATAAAATTGAGATAGGATATTAATGGAAAGTACAACTATGTTAGATATATAAATGACATAAAATAGAGTACTTAGTTTTTGTAATGTTAATATAGGTCTAAATATAATACATGTAGAAAGTAGGTAGGAAGATAGTTTTGGGTCAATCATCAAATTTTATATGTGGTGTCTCTAGATCTATAGATATTTATGTCATCTTGGGATGGTTGCATTGATTCTAGTGTCTATGTTTGATGTTAGTGTCCTATACATAATATCTATTCAAATAGGATACGACCACTTGGATGATTTTGGGTTTGGATTTTCCTTCTCTCTAGTGCATTTGTATCTAGTTCATAGACTATCACTCTTGGTGAAAATGCAAAACCCTAGCTTTCCATCTTTAATGTGACCTTGGAGAAAATGGGTTAGTGTCAAAAGTTTGTTTAGTTGACCTAAAATGACCCCAATATCAAAGGGCATTACCTACATAGCCAATACTCTAAAAGAAGGACTTAGAATCATTTAGTTATCCCATATGTGTTGTCATGTGTGTGGGAATCATGCATTATGTGTAAATCAAGTAAACTATTGACCTAGATTATAAATTATAAAATATGACCTTATGATTGATCATTTAGTACTTTATAACTATATATAGGCTATTCCTTTTGCTAGTATAAAAATATGGTAGAACAAGAAATCTTTTGGTAACTTGATTGATTCTTGAGTGCTCTTTTGGATTGATTACTAAATGAAAAATGAAAGAGGGTTGATAATGTATTTATATTAATCTTATTAGGATACATATCACACTAAATCACTTAGGCTAACCATTTTAATACAATTCATTTATAAATTAGATGATTTTAGGGCACTGACACTTGTGTTGGGTCAGAACAGTAACATCAACACTAATGTTTATCATAGACATTAATGTCTAAAGATAAGGAGAGAAGGAACATGCTCAAAACTTTAAGAGGTGTAAGATAAGTATATTTTAAAATATTTAGGCAAGATGGGATGTCTATGTCATCAATATAAATGTTATTCAGACTAAATTATAGGCCAAGGAGCACAAGATAGAGTAGATGTGAGGTTTTTAGAAACAAGTCATGTGTATAACTAAGAGGAAAAACAAGGGTCTAAGTTTTTCAATTGTATAAGACAGAGGTGATACACAATCATAAAATATCATCTACATTTCCACCTTTTAATCTATTAATGAAATTTTTAGTTTAAAGGAAAGGAATAAGTACCTCAGTGTGTATGCACACCTTTTATTTTCTTGAATTGAATTTGAGTGCATTAATAGAGTTGAATTTGTATTATTTTCTAGTGACTGACATGAAACCAAGATCATGTTATAGTTTATAATTATTGCATATAATATGGGTCAAAATTACTTGAAATAGATTGAAATTGTAAGAATAAGGTTTAGGAATAAACCTATATGTTGATGTAACTTCATTTCTTATTGGCAAGTTATTTTTGAAATATATGTATCATTGTAAGGATCTAAAATTGAGATTAGGATAAATATAGATAAATATTTAAAGTTCATATATCCAAAATGTGTGTGTATGTGTGACAGAGAGAAAGAGAGAAGTTAGAAGACACATGCCCATAAATTTGGATTAAAAGTGAGTTTTCACTTGATAGTTGAGATTATCTCAACCATGAAACCTAATGATACTTATAAACTAGTGATTTTGGATGAACAATTCCAAAATAATAACTTGGCAAGATTGATTGATTTAATCACCCCACCCATACCAAAATATGAACTATTGCAGTGTATTGGCTCACAAAAGTCCATAAAAGTCCATGGGGTATCAATACATGCAATAATTTTGGAGTTATCCTTGTAAGGATCTGAAATTGAGATTAGGATAAATATATATAAATATTTAAAGTTCATATATCCAAAATGTGTGTGTGACAGAGAGAAAGAGACAGGTTAGAAGACACATGCCCATAACTTTGGATTAAAAGTGAGTTTTCAATTGGTAGTTGAGATTATCTCAACCATGAAACCCAATGATACTAATAACCTACTGATTTTGGATGATCAATTCCAAACTAAAAACTTGGAAAGATTGAGTGATTTAATCACCCCACCCATACCAAAATCTGAACTAGCTATTGCAATGTATTGGCTCACAAAAGTCCATAAAAGTCCATGGGGTATCAATACATTCAATAATTTTGGAATATGATATTGACTTGGATTTTATAATATTAGGCACATATTTCATATCATATGCACATTAGATATATCTCATACTAAAATTATTTATAACAATGGTACAATGTATAGAATTATACCATAAATGTGTATCAAAATCATATAACTATGTGCCTTGGCCAATTTGGATAACTATATAAGCATGGAGGACATGCTTCAAAAGCATTCCCTCACTATATATGGAGAAATATAAAACTAATATAATTTTTAATGTGGAGGACATGTTTCCAAACATTCCCCCACTATAAACTAGAGATGTTGAATACTGAGTAAGTGTGGAGAACATGCTTCCAAATCATGCCCCCATTAATATGTGAATTATAATTACCATACTAAATGAATGTAGATAAAAAATATCAAGATGTGAATGTGTAAAAGCTATGTCTATATGACACACCCTCACTGAATCTAAAAACTAGTATAAGTACTAAAAACTAAATAAATGTGGAGAACATGTTTCCTAAGTAAGCCACTACTATAATCTAGAAACTATGAATGTTTGGAATTTATGTAAATATGATATACCCCCATTTATATCTAAGAAATGTATAAATTGTAGAGAAAATTATTCCCAATCATGTCCCCACTAATATATATTCCCCCCTTTGATGTGATGAAAAAATAGTACTTGTAAGTTACCTCACCTCAAAAGGGTAAGACAACTGTAAAATCTATGAATGTAACCATGTAGCATATATAAGTAAACATGTATAGGTAAATGTATCATTGAAGCACATAGAACCAATGTGATCACATTTAGGCCTAATATTTAGGATAAATATCATCACAAGGTATAGATAGTAAAAATACAATCTCAACAAGAAAACAAGCACACACACAAGAGTACTCAAAATCAAATCAAAAGGTAATAGTCCAAGGAGACCACAAATAAGGGGCACAGTCAAATACCACAAAATCAGATGGACATGACTTAGTCAAATATCTAAAAAATCAAAGAATGACAAATTTAAATTTACATAAAGGCAAACATAGGTGCAGGGTCTATATATAATGGATCATATTCAAATTCTCAAAAAATAAGACAATAGCAAGGAAAAACACTCAAGGAAGTATGTAAAGGAAACTCATAAGTAACCAACATAAACATGCCATAGTGGCACATGGATTAAATGTGTTATAAAAAAACATCAAGTACATAGCATATCAATTACCCTATGTAATGTATAGTCATGGATAATAATCATGTGTAAGTACATATGTAAGCTTAAACATTATAGTGTAGAGTGATCATTGAATCATATAACCTATGTGGATTAAGATAGTAGAATATGGATGCCAAAAACATCTTGGTGATGTAAGTAGAGAGATACCCCAACACCTATAATTATATCATGTATCTATGTATGCTTACATATGTTTATATAGGATTAAATTCTATGATAGTCTTCAACATAAAACTAACACATAGATGCCAATGAGCCAATAGAACATGTAGGTGCCAAAACTATTTTTGGATTTTTGAATTTTTTTTGATATTTTTGGAAATTTTTATGATGAGGAAAGATTACCTATGATTCCATGTAATTAATGGTCATAGATATCTCTCCCCACTATGAACCTTATAGCCTTAATTTTGATCTTTTATATTGTTTGAATCATGATTGGCTAGATTGAAAAGGTACATAGCATGTTCCTCCTCAAATTTTTCATGTGTAGTAGAAAATGTAATGCTATCATTTGAAATATCTATTAATTTGCATTCATGATGAAAATAAGTGCCTTGTTGATTTGGGTTACTTTTTTCTTCCATTTGATATAACCAAATAGTTCCAAGTGTAAATGCATGTGTAGATGTGGTAGGAATAATCTAAATCCATGTTTCAATCACTTTAGGAGCATAAGTAATTGGTATTTTTATGTTTCCAAAGGAGTCTTTCCAACTTCATTTGTTTTGTAAGTTTTTTAGATTAAATCCCATTTTTTTTATACATCTTACATTAGAAGTAATTTTTACTTGTGTATTATCAACATGGTTATGTCAAACATAAGTGCCACCCATGTATAATTTAATTGTTAAATCTTGTTGGCATTGACACTTTTTTTTTTCATTTTGAGATTTTTCTATGGGACTTGGATCTTGGATCGGTCCCTTGTTAAGTAACATTTGTAAATTTTTCACACACACACACACACACACACACACACACACACACACACACACACACACACACACACACACACACACACACACACACATTAGTAATTCCACATTTTTTTATAATAGTCTTTAGGTAATTGATCTCCTTCCTTTATTTGAGGGATAAAACATTGGTACTTGGAAGGAAAAATGTTAAGCTTCATTAGATGAGTAAGTATGAATGCAACATATCTATGTACTTATACATGTAAATGATATAAGTACTCATATTTTTTATGTAATGTTATTTTATTTAAGGGTGAAATAAGGCCTATACTAAATATAAACTACAGTTCTAAATCTAAGGGTCTAAATGATATCTCATATGATGTACTTTAGAATCAAATAGTATAATATTGAAGGGACTCATCATAACATTATTTGAAATTATGAAAATATTATACTGTAAGTTTTGGAACCTTATGAATATTTAAATCCATGAATAAATCATCCTATAAGTTTAAAAAAATGGTTAAATAACCCTATGGTAAGCTATAGAACCAATTGTGAGCTATACCGAAAATGCTCATATGGAATACTTTTAATAATAGTTTGTCATCATTTTCCTATTGATTAAAATAATGTATATAATTTAGCATGTGCTCAAATGGATACTTATGGTTCCCAAAGATAGGTAAATGTGGTAATTTAAAACCAAGTGGATAAGGATATTGAAGCATACATTGTACAAGGGGTTGATTATTGAATGAGGTAACATGTGTATTTACATTATGGAAATTCACTAACATTTGAAGTATAGAAACCCATTTTCGAAGGTCCCAAATAGTGCTCATCATAAACATAAGATAATCCATGGGGATGGTGGTGTTTGACATAGGTGTTATCATTGGTTCTAAACCACCACCTCTTTTGAATATAGTCATATGAATACTATCATCCTCATATACAATAAGTGTAAGTTAGTAATCCTTGAATTTTGGATACTTTGGTAATGGTAATGGATATTTGAATTTTGGTATCCTTGGTATATTATTATAAGAGGTTGGAATGTATTTAGAACTTAACTTATGCATCTTTTGTAAAGATATAATAAGTGGAGCTTAAGGAAGTATTAGTAAAGGAACCTCCTTTGTTTGAGACACCTTGCTTAACATTGGTACATGTCTTTTATTTATAACATTAATATTATCTTTCTCTATAGATGTAGGATGTTTCCTTTTTCTTAATGGATTACTATGACTTGGTAAGGATGCCATAATTTATTTGTTAACCTTTTGAAAATTTTCAATATAAAATTATGTCCAAGAGAATTATCACCCTTAATAAGTGGAATATTATATGGAAATGTAGGAATAGGAGAGGTTTTAATAAGTGAAATTTAAGGAACATCCCCTTTATTAATGATTTACAAATAATACATGCTTTCCTTATGGATTTGAGAGAAATTATCATGATCAAATGAAAGTAACTTATATCCATGGGGGATAAATTTTGGCATAGAAGGCAAGGGAACATGATTTGGATCCTAATTGGGATGGATAAAATCATGTCTTGAAAGGATGGTAGCATGGACTTGATTAGAGGGATAGTAGCTACAATCATTAAAATCTTCTATATTATTTTCCTTAGCACTTGGAGAAATGCAAGAGTAAAGGATTTTGATCCCTACTTGGAGAGATTTTCAATCATCAAAATAATCAATTTCATCCATGATAAAAGATAAAACTAACACAAATATTAGGACAAGGCATGAAATAAGAATATAGAAGAGAATTCTTATGCAATAATGATGTTCAAATATCACATTCACCAAAATTTTAACCCTAATTTAGATTATGAATCCTACTTGGATAATTAGGGTTAAGCGTATAGAAATGGTAGGGCACAAGGGTGAATATTGTATATACATAACATTTTTAAACTTTTATCACATGTCAATTCTTTACATCTTGTAGGAAAAAATCAAGACTCAATATCTCTAAGTGCATGCCCTAATAGGTGCATCAATAAATGGGTGGACAAACCTTTGGTGCTTCACAAGATTATTTTCCCTTTATGCCACATTATTACCAATCCAACTAGATCCTAAAACCATTCCCTATGATAATTTTCCTCCCTTGACTATTCCTCTAGTCTTTTCCTTTTTTGTTCCTCTTTTCCTTTTCTTAAAATATTTTTTATATTTTCAATTTTACTAAGTTGACTAGGTTGACCCAGTACAATTTAGGGTTATTCTTTAATTTCTTGGTTTTTTAGACTTTCATCTAACCTAGCACAGACCTAATAAATTAATTATCCTTGAAAACACACTATGTTGATTGGGTTGAACCTTTATAGGTGATGTTCCTAGAAGTATTTAGGGTAAGATCTACCTATATATACAATATCATTTTGGTCATTATTCATATGTGTAATAAAGAGTTATTATTTGCTTGTGCTTATTCACAATCTGCTCTTCCACCATTCTACTTGAGGAGACTTAGCTTAGGTTTTTTATTTTGGAGAATCTAGTCTTATGGATAAGTATTGGATGCTTTGGCCTTTCTTATTTATCCTTACAAACCACAACAACTTCTTGAGAATCATCTTTAGCCAAGGGAGAGAATGAGTCTCGATAGGTTCACATTCAGGTAAGTATATTCTAACTTTGTTCTCCTCTCTTTTACTAGATAGAAGTAGCATAAGTATTTTCTCAAATAATAATATCTTTCATATTTTATATATTAGGGTGTTACTCATACTTAATTTAATTGAAATTTCCTATACATGTTTGTTTCATTGTTTATAAACCCCACTTTGTGCCACAAGCTTTGGTGAGCACTAGATTAGATTCTAATTTCTTGTTATTAGAATAAAGTGAATATTTTAAACTTTAGGAATACATTAAGGTTTATATGTGATTGTGTTAGACTGTATGAACCCTTTTTATCATTACGTGTTGTGAAAAGTGATACAAGTGATCCACTATTTGGGTCTAGTGGATCCCCATATTGGTCATTCTCCTAATTAATAAATGTATCTCCAATTAGAAGTGTAGGTATGATATATCATATCTAATATATGATTTATTCATAGACATGATGCATTTTTGATTGCATACATTCTAGTGAACTTGACGTGAACTAAACCTTGTAGGATTTTTTCACTTTTACCTTCATTTATTTTGATCATCATTTTGATCATATATTTTTGACATTCTGGATCAATTTTATTGACCCAACTTTTTATCTCTATGTGTAGGTTGCAAGAATAGATAACTAGATCAACCCAATCAACCTAGTATATATTTATAACCTTTTAGACATCCAATTCAGCCTACTATGTCAACCCAATTGACCCCTTATATTTTCAACAATTTTTAGTAGGTTCCTATATAGCTTGATCGATACTATCAACCCAATTTGTAGGTTTCTCAAGCATAATTCCAAGTTATAGACCAACAATATTCTTCATTACATCTATGATCTACCATGGTTCTTTTATAATTATTTATTTCTCTCTTTTATCTCTTTTGTTTCATAATTTACAATCTTTAAAACTTCCCTTGCATAATCAACTAGATCGATAATACTGACCTAGTTTTATGTTTTGTATACTGTCTAAAATAATTAGATCGACACTACTAACCTAGTTAATTTTCAGCCCTTACTTTCATAGTATAGGTTTGACCGTATCGACCCTATTCTATATTTTTGTGCATATAGTGTCAACACTATACCTTGTTTTAAAATTGGAATTAACCTCATATCCATTAGTAATTAGCTCACACATTTCTTTTATTGTTGTTTTCATGATTAGAATAGTTTAATTAGGAGATTTTCAATTTATTGTTTAGTTTCACTATTTCTATTTTATGCCCACACAACCAATAAAATAACATAAATAAGCACTTTAACATCTTGTTTACCCTAGGCCAACCTACTTAGATTTCATCACCAAGGGGGAAGATGACTTGATGTTCAAGTCAAGTATAACATGTGGTTAATGGTATATTTTGGCTAATCACCTGACACCCTTATCATTTTGGAGTATGAAGTGAGGGGGTAGACCCCAATACCAAGCTTGTATCATTTCCACTATAGTCCCTTTCATCCCAAATGACTTGAAACCATCCTTAGATTGATATCTATTACCTTACTTATAGCCAACTTCCAATTAAATTTAAAATCATTCTTAATAATCTAATTAACAATCATGTTGACCAATTAGTTAGCTTTAATTTTCAAGTTGTTTGCTTGATTTATTCAATTATGTGCACAAAAGCTTGAATTAGCCAAAATTGGTGCAAGATTTTGTTTTGTGTGTTTCAATTAGGTTGGCTAGCATTAATCCAATTAGATGTCTATTTCCTCTTAGTACTTACTATTTTTTATTGTAAATTTATCTTGTTTCATTATGAAGTCTATTTTTAGGATTTTTAAGTTCCTTGTTTTCTATACTAGATCAACCTAGTTGACCTAGTGTTTTTTATACCTTTTCTATCTCCTATTCATTATATTAGATCAACCCTTTTGACCCTATATAGTCTGCATCTCATTTTCTATATTTTTCTACCTTTTTCATTATATTAGATCGACCCATTTAACCCTGTATAGTTTATAGGTCCTATTTTTTGAACTAACTTGATTGGGTTGACCCTGTACTATTTTATACCTTCTTTGCTTTCCAATTTATCTTTTTTTCCTATATATCTGATTTAACTCTCTATTTTTCTTTCCTAAAACATCATGTCCCATATTAAACTCTTCTTGGAGACCTTGAATCCATTTAAACACTACATGGGATTCTCTTTACTTTTTATCTTTTCCTATCTTTCCTTCTTCTTTTCAGCTTGTGGGGCATCTTGTGATGCCCATCCACACATTTCTCTAGCCTTTGGCTCATCTTATGATGCCCACCCACATATCATTTTAGACTCTAGGGCATATTTTGATGCCCATCCCTACATCCACTTACCTTTTGGGGCATCTTATGATGCCAAATATTATTCTCCATTACATGATACCAAACTAATTCAACTTCAAGAAATCTTCCAAGACACATAGGCTTGTCTCTCATGTGTTCATCCTTGATATAGCCATTAATGTAGGACCATTCTCCTTTTTTCATTCTTTATATCTATATCTATCTTAAAAAAATTTAATTTAATTAAGCATGGGTCTTTACCTCTATATAATTTTCCTTCCTTTTGTAAACCTTTAGTCCTCCCTTTTGGTATTTTGGCTTCCTAATGTACCATAGTCTTCCTTATCTTCTAGCATTTTCTCTTAGTTTTGGTACCCCTTGGGTTTTTCATTTGTGAGTTACTTTGTAAGACCATGGATAGGACCCGACATTCCTCACAAAATCACCATATTTTATCTAGTTCTCTTTCATTATTGTTGTTTGCCAATGCTATTTTGGCATCCTTTAGGTTTTTATTTATGATTTTCTTTATAAGAAAGATCCCTCACTTTACTTTTCTCTTGCTCATTTTCACTCTCATGGGTCTCTCTTTTATGATTTTCTTTGTAAGATCATGGATTAGACCCAACCATCCTCATAAAATTACCATCTTATTTATGTTCTTGATCCTTGTTCTAAAACTTTAGCTTTTTCTTCTTTTACTAGATGAAATCTATACAACAATCTATATTAGCATGTTTTCTTCCATTTCTTTCTTATGATAAAGAATCATAATTTATTGTCATTGTATCCCTCTTTTCCCTTTGTCACATTTTTTCCAATTTAAAGTAATTTATATTATTTCATGTGTCAGTCCTCTTGATTTCCCATTCCTTTCATCTCCTCATTGGATCAAACAAGTTCAAAGTCAAAATAACACTTTTATTTCACCTAGATATATGAGACTCTTAGACCCCATGCTCTTTGAAGTTTCTCTCTCTTATCAACCTTATCCTAAGTTTTCAAATGAAATTCATCTTTAGCACCCATGTGTGGTTTTTCAAATCCATATGGAGCAAGAATAGAAAAATCCATCAAGAAATTTAAAAGCTAAATCATTTGAAATAAAAGGCAATGATATCTAAAAGGCAACACACAAATCTCAAAAGTTACATTCACACCAAAAGACATGATTAAAAGCACATCTCCTATCTCCAGTCAAAGCTCAAACTCCATAGTTAGCTTCACATAAAGCCAAAATCCTTTGGGGTGTATTAGGCTAGTATATTGGAATAGGGGATTTCAAAAAACATTATGGTGTTACCTACTTTCTCATGCAAGTACCCAATATTCATAGTAAACTAATAACTTTTTAAGGGGTATTGAATAATGGGGAACACATCATGGGGAGCTAGGTCCATTTTAATTTTCATGTATTCAGCCTTCATGGGATGATCTATATACTCCATTTATTGACCCAAGACTTGTGTGGGTAAGAGAAGTTCTTCATAGTCCTTAAGGTTGAAAGTCCTCGTATTTTGACAAACCTAATTTGAGTGTCTTGACTTCGATAAAGAGTTCCTCTACCTTGGTTTTTCCTTCATTCTCCCTTCCACCCATTTAATTTCCCCCCTTGAAAGACAAATTTTGATTCTAAATTTGTTTTCTCTTCTTCTTATTTAATTCCTTCTTTACCTCTTAAAAACATGCTCACATTAATTTTTTTTAGTTTTATCGATCCTTAGAACAAAACATATTTGAGTAACTTTGGATTATTACTTTATTAATACCATGATTTACATTTACTACACCTAATTTACTTTCCTTTTACCATTTATTATAATTTTGTTGTTTTGTTGTTATGAACACTTGAGTTCATACCCTTTTTCTATTATTGAGTGACGTTGGCTTGTTACTTCTCACTTGACAATGTTGTTTTCCCTTTTATGCATCTTTTTTTCCATTGTTGAGTGAGATGTGATTTGTTACTTCTCATTCATCAATGTTGTTTTACCATTTTGTTTAGTATTTTTCAATTTTTATTTTACCATCCTACTTAACATGTATCCTTGGTTTGACTTGGTGAGTTTGCCTTTCTTACTTGAGGATAGCTTCTTTGAGTTTTTTGGTCTTTAGTAGCCTTGGATTTTTGGTTACCCATTTTACTCTTGTTATTTGACTTGGTCATTTTGTCTAACATAGCACTTGTCACCCCAGCTTGCCAAATTTCCAAGTATGTCTTATCCTCATAACACCAACTAGCTTGGCTTTTCTTGCATTTGTTTATTTTTTCTCTTTTGTTTTATATTCTTGGGTTTTTCAAAAGTAGTCTCTGTGCCCTACACAATCAGAAATAATAACACAATAGACAACCATCTTGTGATAAAGGTAAGGTCAAGGTATGTATTGTATTTACTTTTTAAATTAGTTTCCTTTTTTATTCATTTACTTTTGGTTATTTTTGCCCTAAAATACTAAAACTTTTTTTTAGCATTAGCATTATGTGTGTCCTTATGTTATTTCTCAAATAACCATCCCCTATTACACCTTAGTGACACATGATCATATTTTAGTGGGGTATATGTATACACATAATATTTTTAAACTTTTATCACATATTTATGCTTTACATCTTGTAAGAACCCATTGAGACTCAATCTCTCTGAGTACATGCCCTAAAGGGTAAACTAGGAAAGGGGTGGGAATACCTTTGGTGATTCATAGGATTGTTGTCCCTTTTTCCATATTATTACCAATCCAACCAAATCCCAAAACCATTCCCTAAGATACTTTTCCTCCCTTGAGTATTCTTCTAGTCTTTTCCTCTTTCATTCCTCTTTATCTTGCCTTAAAATACTATTAGACTATTGGTTGTACTGGGTCGATTGGGTTGGCACAATACATTTTAGGGGTATTATTTACTTTCTTGGTTTTTTAGTATTTCAACTGACCTAGCATAAACCAAGTAAATTATCCCCAAAAAAACTCTAGGTTGACTAGGTCAACCCTATACTGTTGACATTCCCAAAATTATTTAGGGTAAGATCCACCTATATATACAAGATCATTTTGGTCATTATTCATATGTGTAATAAATATTTATTATTCACTCATGCTTCTTCACAATATGCTATTCCACCATTCTACTTGAGGAGACTTAGCTTAGGTTTCTTATTTTAGAGAATCTAGTCTTATGGATAAGTCTTAGATGTTTTGGCCTTTCTTAGTGATCCTTAAAAACCAAAACAACCTCTTGTGAAACCCCTTTGGCCAAGGGAGAGATTGAGTCTTGATAGGTTCACATTCAGGTAAGTATATTCTAACTTTGTTCTCCTCTCTTTTAGTAGATAGAAGTAGTATAAGTTTTGGATTGAATGATACTATCTTTCATATTTTATGTATTAGGGTGTTACTCATAATTACTTTAATTGAATTTCCCTATAAATGTTTGTTTCATTATTTTTAACCCCAACTTTGTTCCACAAGCTTTGGTGAACACTAGATTAGATTTTAATTTTTTTTAATTAGAATAGAGTGAATGTTTTATTACTTAGGGCTCCATTAGGGTTATTGTGTGATTGTGTTAGACTATAGGCTTTAGAACTCTTCTTAGCATGATGTGTTGTGATAAGTGATACAAGTGATCCCCTAATCAGGTCTAGTGGATTCCCATATTGGTCATGCTCCTGCTTAATAACTATATCCCCAATTGTAAGTGTAGGTGTGATCTATCTTATATAATCTAGGATTAATTCATAGGCATTATGGATTTTTTATTGAATACACATGTTAGATCTATAAAAATCCAATTAATTTTCTAAACTTAGATGTACCATGTGATAAATTTATAAAACTGAGATAGGATATTAATGGAAAGTACAACTATGCTAGCTATATAAATGACATAGAAGAGCTTACTTAGTTTTAATGCTAATGCAAGTTTGTATCTAGTATAGGTATAAATTGTGTGGGAAGATAATTCTAGATTATTTTTTAGATTTCAAATTTAGCATCTCTAGCTCTTTAGATAGTTGAATTAGCTTGGGATGGTTACATCAACACTATCATTGGGGTTCAATGCTAGTGTTTTTTATAAAATATGTACCTGAAAAATATGTGATCACATGGATGTTTTTAGTTTTGTATTTGAATTTGATATAGTGTATTTATATCTAATTCATGGACTATCACTCCTGGTGAAATGGCAAAACCCTATATGATCATCTTTAATATAACCTAAGGGGAAAAATGGGTTAGTGTGCATATGGTTTTGAGCTCATTCATAATGACCTCACTATCAAAGGGTATTACCCATATAGTTAGTACTCTAGAAGAGGGACTCATACTCATGTAGTTATCCCCTATGTGTTGACTTGTGTGCGAATCATGTAATGTGTGTAAAGTAAGTACAATAGTGACCTAGTTTGTAACTTGGAAAATATGACCTTATGACTAGTCCTTTAGTATTTTATACCTATAGATAGACTATTCTTTTGATTGATATCAGATTATGGTAAAATAAGAAAGATTTTGGTAACTTAAGTGCTTCTTGAGTACTCTTTTGGTATGATTTCTAGATAAGGAATGAATTAGGGTTGATATTATATTTAAACCAATCCTATAAATAAATAACTCATACTAAATCACTTAGGCTAATCATTGTAATAAATTTCATTTGAAAACTAGATGAACTTATGGAACTAGATACTTGTGTTAGGTTAGGATAATAACATCGATGATATTTTCTATCTTGGACATTATTGTCTAGAGAAGAGAGTAGGCATAGGCTTAGAACTTGTAAAGGTGTAAGATAAGTATATTTTAAGCATTCTAGGCAAAATGGGATGTTTGTGTCATCAATATAGAATTTGGTCAGACTAAGGGATAGGTCAAAGGTCACAAGATAGAGTAGATGTGAGGCTTGAAGAAGCAAGACATGTGTATAACTAAGAATAACAACTAGGGTCTAATTTTAATAGGTGTGCAAGAATGAGGTTCTTCATAATCACAAAATATTATTTATAGGTTACCATATATAACATTCAAATCAACCCAAAAATGATATGCCTTACATTCCAAATTAAGATAATGTACTTTTTGTTTTAAAGACCCAATGACATGTATTATATAAATAATCTCTTGTGAAGGCACATTTAAATAATTAAGGGGTTCATTTAATATTTGAATTTTATTATTGATTTTACCCCTTGGTACACTATTTCACATAGTAGAAAATGGTTTAAGAATAGATCATAACCCAAGAAGGGCAAGCTTAGGAGATTCATTGGTATTTAATATATAATTTGTTTGCAAAGGCATATGATATTATATTAAAATATAATAAATAACACTATTATTTTCATCACAAAAATTAACATGATCATATTTTGCCTTTCAAATTAAAACTAGGAACATCATTATGATTTGTAATGAAATTATCATTAAGTAAATTATCATTTTATTTATCATGTAACATATAATAATAATCAACATGAGGGGTGGGTAAATAATAAATAATACTAGGTGTAATATAAATATTTTTTTCCTCACGATATTCATATTAATCATCATCATCATTCCAATTTTCATCGTGATTGTAATATTTTTCACTTGTATAATCAACATTAAAAATAATCACACTTTCATGTTCACTAGAAGAGGGTGTAAGAGATGTATTTATATTTGCAATATCATTCAAAGTGTCATCACATGAAAGAGGAATGAAATTTTTGCTTTCATCACCAACATTTGAAATTGAAACATCCTTATTTTGAGAAAGGGAGCAAGAAGGAGAAATAGTTACATTTTATCCCTCTTTTAGAGTGATATCACATTTGAAAGGAATAATAGTTTCATTATGAACATTTGAAATAAAAAAGCATTTTCAATATCATAGAGATAAAGTTTAGGAAATGCACATGCATTTCAAACCTTAGCTATATCATTATCATATGTAAAATATAAATTTATATAATTAGAGTGTAATTTTTTATATACACAATTATCATTTTCCTCATGCAATGGAATTTTAACCTTTTTGGTTTTATATTGTGAAATTTTGAAAAGAGAATTAGCAAAAGTCTTTGAAAACCTAGGAGTACTATTAAATTTAACATCACCAATAATAGGTTACTTTGGAATTATATTATTAATTTATTTAAATTTATGTATTAGAGGTACAATGGAAGGATTTGGGGAAGATCATGCATATACACTAGTTTACTTAACATTTTGATCGTCGCTTTGCATAATATTCATCATAACTATCATGAAAATAATAATTATTATTATTATTATTATTAAAATAATCATGTTTATCATTGGGGTATAATGAATAATCCAAGTAATTTATTATTAATAGAGGTTCCTAAAGCATTAGAACATGATAAGGATGAGGATAGCTAGATTATACTTCAGTGCATAGGATAGTGGAGAGAATTCATACAATAGGTTGGAAAATAGAGCATAGCAAAGAATTGTCATGTATTAAGTAGGAATTAAGAACAACCAATAATTTATTAACATTTACATAATATTTAGATTAAATTAGATAAATATAAACTAAATATTATACAAAATAATTCACATAAGGAATAAATTAAGAAACATAATAGGTAACCATAACCAAATAGTCTATATTGATCTCTTAGAAGGTGGAACTCTACTCTTCATACAAATACAAGTATATATAAATGGTTGAAATATATGACTATTCATATTATTATCATACTTGGCACCAATAGAGGAGTATGTTCATATTATAACCTATTAAAAGTCATGGAGGTACAATAAAATATGCATGTATCAAACAAACTGAGTGCATAACGCATGGATATAGACAAATATCTTGCATATATCTACTATCCTATTTATTCTCCCAAAATTTTATTGGACTTAAAATATTGTCTCATCCAAAGATAATTTCATAGGATCATATAAATTTACACAAAGGGTAGAAGCTAAAAAAGTTGTTAGACTAGTAAGAGTCACAATAATCACTCAAGGTGATATTTCTAGTTTTCACATGTTGTGTACTATTTAGCCTCTATTTTTGGTTTTCAACTAAGTAACATACCAACCTACCACCCTTTTGGGTTTTAAATAGGCTAGAATAATTAGGTGGCTACATTTTATAAGAATTTAATCACTATGGCCTTGCTTATCTTACTAGTACATGTCTTACACTTCAATGGAGGAGATGTTTATTAATGTTCTATAGAAACTTTGCAATTTCCCTTATGTTGTTGTGAATTGGTGGATTCTCTAGGTTGATGCACTATGGGGATGACTATGCTAGGTGGTATGGCATAAATTAGAGTCACATACTTAACTATAAAGGATTTTTATTTGTGAGTTTTGCCTATGCTATGTCCATGATGACAAATGATGGAAGCAATGCAAAGGGAGACTGTGGAAACTCATAGATGTGAATGAAAACACCCTTCAATAATAAAGTGATAGCTATGTGTTTTCCCAAATATTTTATGATGTATAGTGGCACTTAGGGATGCATTGTGATCAATTCTAAGAACTCTTCCCACCATGCTTTGAATTTTCCATCATATGCTAGGGATCTATACTCTTGTGTCTAAATAAGATTAGGAAATTATTGTACTAACCAATAATCTATGTTAGGGTGCACTTCACCCTCTGGGGACTTCTATTATGTGAAGTAGAGGAGAAATATGAGGAAATGATAATTTAATGTTTGATTTGTGGATATACAATACTTGTCAATATTTATGATTAGCTCATAGATGAAGTAATTTGGCTAGTTAAATTGCTAGTTCTTATGGATCATATGGTGGTGGGTCATTTACATGACCCCTTTTATTATTTAATTTATAGATTTGGTTATCTACCAAAACCTTCTTGTGATGCACTCCATGAATATGCACATTGTTTCATCAAGGATTTTTTCAATTGGGATCCATCTAGAGATCCAAATATATAAATCTCAAAGTTTTTTTATAATATGAGGCCTTATCATCTTATATGGAGATAGATATTCTCCTCGCATAGGCATGCCCAAAGCTGAGGCCATAACTTCTTTGTTGATGACAATGGTGATGTCTAGACCAAGATAGATATTACCATCATTCTATCAGCTAATTAGGACTTGTATAATCTCCCCCAAGTCTTCAAAGGTTAGAATTTAGATTAGGTTCTTGACATATATGTTATGGAATTGGTGGGTGGCTATGAGAATGAGTGGTTGTACAACATTGATGGGGTCTAGGTAAAACAATTTCTATTATATTAATTTAAGGAAGTTGAATGGCTATATATCATTGAACTATGCTTATCAGAGAGAAATATCAATGCCTATTACTTATTTTTGTGTATCAATGAGTCCCCTAGTGAGATATGGTGTATCCATTTTTGCTAATTTATTACACTTAAGACTATGGTGGCTCTTTACATAATAAGACTAGCTTGGCTCTTTATAATTACAGGTTGTGAAAAATACGTGTAAGAATGAAATTTCAACTTATTTCTTGAACTTGGTATTTATAGATTTTGTACCTACTAGAATCTATGTAAATGTCACACTTAGTTGTCCACTGGTCATGATTTCAATGGTTGATGTGGTAAATCAAATCAAATCTAGTAATTAAGGTAGTTAGTCATTGGCACATGTGTGGAAATACATTTTTATGATCTTTATTGTCCATATGTGGGTACAAGTAGATGATGTAGATGGGCTTTTGATTTATTGAAGATCAAGTTAG
The DNA here is from genome assembly GCA_037957365.1 of Torreya grandis. Classification (NCBI taxonomy): domain Eukaryota; kingdom Viridiplantae; phylum Streptophyta; class Pinopsida; order Cupressales; family Taxaceae; genus Torreya; species Torreya grandis. Next base: position 2,519,897 of record JARHVA010000260.1, on the reverse strand, counting down.
TCAAACCTTAGATCTGGTATTTACTTCTAGTGGATGACCATTATATGTTAGAGATCTTGTTGATGTGACTTGTCTATACCTTTATCAAACTAAATTTCTTTCATTTACTCCTATTAACATCCATAATGGTCCATGTGGATTCTCTTATGCATAGCTCGTACATACTATGCTTGTTATCTTTATTCTCAAATGCTAGTGAAGAGATAATATACAAACACACACAAACTAAAAAAGAAACACATAAAATTATGCAAAAATGAGAAATCCCAATCTGCTCGGTGCTACTCAGCACCCACTCACTTAGAAGAATGAGATCAATTCAATTATTGGTGGTAGGGATTAAGCCTATAGCCATTCACTCACCCTGGTAAAATGGCTCCCTAAAAATCTCTTAAAACCATGGATATTTGCTATGATATTTCATGTATAACATAAGGCCCTTTCCATCAAATCTATAATTTGCCCAAAAATGCTCTGAAATGATTGTCATTTAATAAGACTAGTTGATCTTTCTAAAATTCCTTATGGCACAAATTCCTATCATGCCACACTTTCTAAATTAACTTGTGAACTTCCTACATCCATGATGCTCTACATCCATACTCACCCATCCTATTCAATATGAGAGGTTTGTTGGTGAAAAACTCACAATCCCCTAATCTCATGAACATGGCAATACACATACTGGGTACTAAGTATTCTATTGGTATAACTGCTTTAAGTTTGTATACCAATTAGAATGGCATAAAACCTATGTATCTATTATAGTGTGTGTGATATGGCCATATAATCATAGGAATGTGATCTTCCTAGTCATCCCTCTTAACATTATATATCTTTGTCAACATCTTACCCAACACTTTGTTGGAAGCTTTAACTTGGCCATTGGGTTGTGGATGGTACACAATGATTTTATTATGAGAAATCATAAATTTATTGGTAAGATCATTGATGGTTTTGTTTAATAAGTGTGTTCTTAGATCACTTCTAAGATTTATGGGGCATCTAAACATTGTAATAATTTTATCATAGATAAACTTTATTGCATCCTTTGCACCATATCTAGGTGTTAGAATAGCTTGAACCCACTTGGTAAAATAGTCAGTGATAGTGATAATATACCTTGATTTATTGCATTTTATTTGTGGATTGATAGTTTCAACAAATTCAATTCCCAATTGTTTAAAAGTTTGCTTAGCTAATAGTTTTGTAAAGGTATTTTATCTTTTTGTAATGGTTTACATATGCATTGGTAGACATTGTAGTGTTTTGCTACTCTATGTGCATCTTGAAAATGATTTGGCCACCATAATCCAATTTATAATATCTTCTTGGTAGTATATTCTCTATAAAAATGTCCTACTATAACTCTTTGATATGCCTCCTACAAGAGTTGAGGTCGTTCATGTTCTAGGACAACCCTATGTAGTAATTTATCCTTCCCCAAATTATATTGAAGCCCATTGATGATGGTGTATGGTAAAGTTCTAGTGACAAATTACTTCTTGTCTCATTCTTGATAGTACATAGGGAATACTCCTTGTTTAATAAAGTTGGAATTTTCTTCAAAAACTTTAGGAATCATATAAATGTGAAAGAGATGAGCATCAGGAGAGTCTTCATATAAATCTTCTAGTTTTTCACCATTAGGAATGTAGCTAAGATGATCAGTCCCCACATTTTCTCTTTATGGATTTACATTAATGAAAAATTGGAACTCCTAAAATAACATCAACCATCGAGAGAATATTCATCCTAGTATGGGCTTATTGACAAGGTATTGCAGAGCTTAATGATTAGTGAAAACCTTGAATGGTATCATAAGCAAATAGTATCAAAATTTATGTAATATAAACTTTATAACCAATCTTCTCATTCATTTTTTTGTGTATTTCTTCTTTGTGTTAGACACTTTACATCTTGAAAAATGAATGGGATGGTTAAGTCTACCATCTTCTAGCTATGCAAGCACAACACCAACTATGATACCCAAAACATCCACATGCATGTGAAAGGGCTTACACCAATATGGAAAGATAAGGATGGGAATAGTAACCAATCTCTACATCAACTCTATGAAGACTACTTGGCACTCTAAAATCTAGATAAATTTTTCACTTTTGCACATTAAGGATTCTAATGAAGATGAAATGGATGCATATCCTTTGATAAACTTGTTATAGTACCCTATATGGCCTAGAAAAAATCACACTTTCATGGAGCTAAGTGGTGGAGGCATAATCAAAATGATTGTAATTTGTCCCTAGTCAACCAAAATGCCTTCACTGCATACTACATGACCTAGCAAAACACTAAAGGGTGTAAAGAATAGACATTTATTTAAATTCAAATCAATGTGTAGAGCTCAACATCATTATAACATTAGGTGTAGTTTAGATAAATGTTCTTAAAACAAGGAAAATATTACTTAATCATCAAGGTAGATTTCTAGGAAGTCATGAATGAAGTCCTTCAATGTATTCACCACTATGTGAGAGAAAACCATAGGTGAATTCTTAAGTCAAATGGAATTACCTTCTATGCAAAGGATCCCCATTCAGGGGAAAAAATCATTTTATCTCTATCTTTTTTGTGATGGGTATTTGATGATATCCACTAAAACCATCCATGAAATATTAAACTTTATGTCTTGTAATAGATTCTAAAACTTCATCTATTAATGGAATTGGGAATGGGTTGATCACAGATGCATCATTCAAAATGTGATAATCCCCACATACTATAATATTGCCTATTTCTTAGGCTATACAAACATGGGACTTACCCAATCTACCTTTTCTATAAGATAGATTATACATGCATCCTACATTATATCAAGTTTAGCCTTCACTTTCACCTTCATGCTCATATTTAGCTTGTATGTCCATTTATTTGTAGGTCATGCATACTTCTTGAGTTTAATATGATTTTTTCCTAAAGATGGATCAAATCCCTTGGACTTGTTGGCCAATTTTAGCCCACATACCAAGATTGTGCCTAGATGGATCATGTTACTAATTGATGAGTAGAGGAATAGATGTTTTGGATGGAATGAGTAGACCAAAGATATCATGTATCTTTCAAAGATTTTGAAACAATTTAAGTTCACTTAAAGTGTAGTTTGTCCAAATTCAAGAAAATAGGTCCACATGGTGGTCATAATGTTTAGGATCATGAAGGTCATTTTTCAAAATCCCCAAGAGCTCATTCAAACCTTGGAAATTCATTAAAAGGTCAAGCATAAGCTTAAGTGAGCTAGACCATCATTACGATGTCATGTAGGAACAAATGGACTAGTTTACTTATGTATTTTATAAGTCCACTCAAAAAACATTACCAACCAAGATATTGTAGTACCATGGTGTAATTCATGCTAGGAACATGATCTACAAGTTTCATGTCCACACGATATTTCTATCCCAAGATATAAGTGTTAAAATTTAGACCTATAACTTAGGACATGCATGCAAGTGTCAAGTTTGAGTTTTGCAAAATGACTATTTGGATTCAAAAAGACCTTAACAAGTTTAAAGTTAATCAAAATCCAATGGTCTATGTGAGATCACATACTGAAAACATGGATCCAATGGTTCACACTAGAGTAAAAAAATTCAAAAGGTCCTTGGGTTAAATCCTTTAAAGATCTATAAGTTGGACAAGATCTGATTGTGTGGGTACATCGAGCCTAGATCCAATGGTGTAGTTCACTAAAAAGGAGGTGGGTTTGAGCTAGATCAATGATCAATTCTAATTCATACATCAAGATATAATGATGTGAGATGATTCAAAAGGCCAAGGATCTCAATAAGCTACCATGTTGTGTAAGCATGTGAAGCCACAAACTGACAACATTTTTCTAAGATCAGTACATGATTGATAAGTGGGATAAGCATGTTCAAGCTAATAAAATATTGATGGACCATGTTGCATCATGAAAGTCAAAATCTAAGGTGAAAGATAAGTCAAGAAGTTAGTAAGATTTATGGGAACAATTAGGTCAAGGATAATATGTCATAATTTGATTGGAACTCTTACTAAACGGGCAGTAATAAAAAACATGAGAGTTATGATCCACCAACCCCATATGTCTCCTTATGACAACCCCCTTGGGCCACTAGGATCTGGGTTTAATGCATTTTATATGTGCAACTTGTGGCATTATGTTGCAAGAATTTATGCAAAAACAACGAAGCAAAATTTTAGGCTAATCTATCAGCTACTAGAGAGAGATATGTATATGGGACCAGATGACGCCATAGAATTTGGCCTTATCGACCAAATCAGCGTAGAAGGCCTCAATTGGCCAGAGTCACAATATGTAAATTTTGAATTATTTGATGATACAAATGGTTAAAAATTTATGGATTAATTATAAAAATACCTTAGCCAATATCGATGACCAATGAAAATAGAGGTTGAGAAGCTAGGGGTAATTTTTAACCAAGGCAAACATAGGTCTTGTAGGGTCATTCTATAACCATTAAATCTAATTTGAGTACCATTAAAAGGCCAAAGCCATGTATTTATGTATAAATAATATAAAGGGATGTTTCTAAGGTTAAATATATGCTTGTAGTTCAAAGGTTTGTAGCATGTAGGGTCCATTTGTGACTGTGTCCACCATTCTTTAAATAAGACCTATACATAATAAACCCTCAATTTCTAGAGATGATCAAAGGAAAAAATAGGAATTTTGGACCTAATGGAGATTAAAATGGGATATACATTCTATAAGTCTACATTGATATATGTGACTACATGAAAACTAATAAAGTAGATTGGTTTTTCATCTATAGAAAAGATGTGGTTCATATTTGATTGAAGGTAGTTGCCTATGATTATTGAAGAATCTCTTTATCCTTTAGCATGGCCATATTTTTGAAAAATAGACACATAAAATTCACAAATATATGAGTCTATTAGATGCATGATCATGAGGTTTTTGTCCTCAAGTGAGAGATGGCATGAAGGATTAAAGAAAAGGTTTAGTGTTAGGAACTACATATAAGGGCATTTAATGCATTCTTAAGACCTTATGGGGGATTTTCAACTTGGTGAGCCATGTGCAATTTATTGATTAATCAAAAAGGTGGTAGGGCTTTCATTGGATAAAAAAGGTTTTAGTTCAAGCATAATTAATGACCTAGGATGGTGTGTTCCCTCTCTGATGGTATGCTCCCATTTTCTTTATCTCTCTCTCCTTCCCCTATATATCCTAGTTTCATTCCCATGGAAGGGGTTCTTAGCTCTTAGAATTTATCATTCTTTTCTAGGATGAGGATACTCATTGATACTCTTGCTAAAATGTACTCATTTTATATGTTTAAACCCTGTCAAAATAATGCAATAACTACCTTTTGAAGTAATAGGATCAACTCTTTGCCTATCTATTGTCTTTAATCAGTGCTTAGTGTGATTGTGTATGGTGAATTTGTGAATTAGATTATTCCTATTTTAATATCCTTATAATTTTATCTTTGTAGGTGTTTACAAGATAAATTACAAGTGTAAATTAGTGTTCTACTTGGAACTTCTTCTATGAAATATTTATGCAACTAGTGAGATTGTGAGATTGAGTAAGCCATAGTTATATTTTTTTGATTCAATGTATTTTCACATTTATATGAGTGTCTATTTAAAATTTTTGCATCACCCTTTTATCCTTCTTATGATCCCTTATCCTCTTTCTAACCCTTTTTCTTGTGAAGCATTTGTTTAGCATTAGTCTAGGTGAGCATTAAGAGGAAGCCATCCTTCTCTAGAGATCCAACCCCATCATAGGTTCGCACAACTTGGGGTTGTTCCCATTGTGTATCTCAATTGGAGGAAGCTTGAATAACTCTTTCCAAGAGTTTAAATTGAGCTTACACTAGTTTTTGGCATGCTTAGTGGGACCATAGTCCAAAATGAAGATTAATCAAAGTTGATGTTGGTTTGATCAAATTTGTAGTAGTTAAGATATCAAGCAACAATATATGGTGACTCCAAAATGAATAATCAACACTTTGATGTAGATCAGTAGCTATCTCTCATTCCAAAGGTGAAAATAAGGTCAACTTTAAGATATTTTCACTTTGAATTTTTGAACTACCTTTAAATTTAGCAAAAAGATTAAAGTTTTCCCATACACATCCATATCAAGGAACCTTTGCTCCTATGTCATTTTCAAGGCCTACCCCTACAAGGATACCTTTATTATACCAATGGATAACCATGGTATCCCATAGATATTTTTTGTATTCTAATGGCCAAAGTCCTCTAGACCTTTCCAAATATGATCCTATCCTAGTTGTAACCCTTAAAAGTGTTCCTTATTATGCTGGTGACCAAGATACAATACCTTCTGAGCACCTCATGGACATAGACAATTTTTTTAATATCCATTATTCACTAAGGAAAATATAGATATTAGGTTATTATCTACTTATTTTAAATTAAAGGTCCTATATTGATATAGAGGCATTGTTGCTAACTCTATTCAAACATGGGCCCAATTTGGAGAAGTCTTGTGTCAAAGATTTAAGGATAAAGGTGACCAGTTTTCACTTGTAGAGAAACTAGCTACCATTAAGATAGATCCCCATGAAGGCATGCAAGACTTTAGCATAAGGTTCCATAAAACTTGGGATATAATCTTAGTCTTAGTTATACCAACCCCTAACTTTGAATTCTTATACTATTTGAAGGCTTTAATTATTAATATAGTAGTGATGATCCAATCTATAAGAGGAAATATACTTTTAGATGCATATGAGGTGGCCATCAAAGTAAAAAATTGTTTGGTTTAGGATCAAAAACTTACACTTAGACCAATAATACCCTTATTTTATGAAATTATACCACCTCCTATTGTTATCCCACCACTTTATTTCATTCCTCCTACACCAAAAATTGTTTCAATACTTGCACCAAAATAAGAGAAAGCTTCCACTGGTAGATTTAGTGATTCACTAGAGAAAAAGAACTTCCAAGAGACCAAGAGCATGTTTTAGTCCTTAGGGAATGAGATAGTAATTTTTTAAAGGTATAAAAATTTTAGTAGGTCTTATCAAGGTTCATATTTACCTCAACAACAAGATTTTAAAGCAAATAGGCCACCATGCAAAGGGAACTACCAGGGCTAGGGCCAAGGTCAAAACTAAGTACAAGGGAAACATGGATATAATAGGTAAAATAAATACAATCCTAATGTTTCTATCACTTCCAACACCTTAGTACAAATTCAAAATAATGTGGCTCAAGAAGCAGAGGGAACCATGCCTTAGAGTTAGTTTTTTGGTCAACATATTGTCCCAAATATTGACCACAACTAAGCCTTCAATGATCAATGGTAGTAGGATGCTAATTTTGGGTATAATTATGATCTTATTACCAAAAAAATAGAGGTTTATATGATTACCAAGCTAAATAAACCTCAATAAACTCAAAGCAATGATCAAGGATTAGGCCAGTTAGGTGCTACAATGATGAACTATGAACAAGAAGAGTGTTATACACTCAACCAACAAGCTAGCTCTAGCCAATGATACATACCAACGGTGAAAAATAAAAGATTTAAATAAGGAACATGTAAATTAATTGGGAAGCTTTCAAAGAGATTCTTACCATTTCTCCTTCACTGACAAAGCTAAATGAACCTATTATCACTCTAAACATTCTAGTAATTCAAAGGGGTCAGAATTAAGGAAATGTCTTGGTCCCTTAAGGATCATAAGATTAATAAATAATAGTGGTAGATCCTAAAGCACAAAAAAATCTTGGTGGTTCACCCATCAACATTGTTGAACAAATAAATAAATCCAATGCGAGTTTGCCCATGTGGGATATGCTCTCCATGCCTAGTCAAGTGGACATTCTTCAAGAAGTTTTATCCAAGATTAATTTTATAACAATTATATAAAAGCCACAAAACAAGGTGAATGAAGTTCTCACCAATGCATCCTAAGTACCAAATGAAGGGAAATGAGGTAAAGTAATCAAGCCTCCTCCTTTCCATATTTTGGTGATCATTGACAACTCTCTAGCGCATAATTGCTTAGTGGATAGTGGGGATAGTACCTTGGTAATACCAATGTCCATAGATGATTAACTTGGTCTATAATATGAGCCCTAGTCTAAAGGGGTAATGCAGCTTAATGGTTATTCTTCCAAGCCATCTGTCATAATTAGAGACATCAATATGACCATGCACTCTTGTATTATTGTTTTAGTGGCTCAAGATGTATTGATCTTGGATGTACCTCCTTATTTTTCACTATGCCTATCTATGGAGTTCACTATGAAAATTAGAGGCTAACTTGTAGTATATTGGTAATATATGGAATTGAAAATAAGGTATGGTACTAAAGTGTCAATCAAAGCTAATCCCATTACACAATTCCATATAGAGCCCTATGGACCAGGTAATGTCAAAATCAATTGCACCATCATTGATGAGGATGAATTTCCAATGGGGTAAGAACTAAAAACTCATCTAGAAGAGGTATTAAACATGTTCCTAGATGAACTATGGAAATAAATCCATTTGGTACACCCCTTAAAAGGAATTAAATAAATATAATTAGGTGTTTACTATTTACATGAAGAAACCCAGTCCATGCCATCTCTCATGAGGCCTTAAGAAGATCCTAGTGGTCCATGGAAGTTATTCTTTGATGGTTCAAGAATCAAGAATGGGGTGGGTGTAAGTGTTATGCTAATATCCCCTTCAAATGATAAGTACTTATCTTCATATATTTTCTAATTAATCTTTTCCTACAATACAATAGAATATGAAGGTCTCATAAATGGCCTTTAATGGGATAGTAAGAGAGGGATTAAGCAATTACAAGTCTATGGGGATAGTGAATTGGTTGTGCACTAAGTCAAAAGCTAGAATATCACTAAGAACCCCTTAGTGAATTAATACAAACATAAAGTGTGGGACCTAATTGAGGACTTTGAATCTTTCGACATTTAATTAGTCCCAAGGGGTCATAATCAACATGCTAATAGGCTAAAAGCTATGGGGGCTCATTTTGATATTCCCAATAACCAAAAAGGACCAAAGTACAACCACATATCCAAGTGGTAATAAAACCATCAGTACTAGATAATGAGTCTCATTAGTAGGTCCTTGAAAATGACAAACAGATTGCATATTCCTTACAGCAAGTAGAGTTATCCTACATCAACCAAGGAAAATTGCAACATTAGTATGAGAAGATTATTCAATTAAGGTCCAATAAAATTTCTAAAGGGTTATTCAACCTAGAAGGTCTTTTTAATAAAGGGCACCATATGAGGAAGGATAAATAAATTATGTCAATTAATAAAGAAAACTATGAGAGAATTCTTATCTTTGAAGACAAGCTCCTCAAGCTTACAAAGGTAAGCACTAAAGCTAAAAGGCATGCTTTCATAGAGCTTTGTAAAGAATATGTAGACATATTTGCTTGGAAATATAGTGACCTAAAGGCCTTTGATGCTAAAGTGGCCCAATATAGTTTAGAGCTAGAGGCTAATGCCAAGCCTATCAGGTAGAAGTAGAGGCCCATAAACCCTAAGATTGAAGAGCTCATAAGAAAATGAATTGACCAAGATTATTGAATATAGGATCATATTCATAATTAATAACTCCTCATGGGTAGCTAATCTAGTACCTATTAGGAAGAAGAATAGGGAGATCACACTATGTGTGGACTTCAAATATATTAAGAGTATATTTGAAGGATCACTACCCTCTACCATCCATGGAGAAACTCCTTTAAGTAGTTACCAGTTCAAAATTATTCTCTCTCTTAGATTGATATTTAGGTTACAACCAAGTGATAGTGAGAGAGAAAGACTAGTACAAGAATGCCTTCACCACTAAGTAGGGCACATTTGCTTACTAGAAGATGCCTTTTGAGATATCCAATGTTGGGGAAACCTTTCAAAGAGAAATGGACATGGAATTCCAAGGGATACTAAATCAAATGGTGTTGGTCTACTTAAATGGCATCATAGTGTTCTCTAATAATTCTAGTGAGCACATGGACCATTTGAGGCTTATATTCTAGAGACATAGAGAGTATGACATCTCTTTAAATCCCAAGAAATGTGTGTTATTTTTTCATGAAGGAAAATTATTAGGTCATGTTATTTCGAAATAAGGATTATCCATTGACCATGATAGAGTAAGTTTTATCTTAGCCTTATCTTTCTAAAGCTCAAGAAGGGGATCCAAAGCTTCCTTGAGAAGATTAACTTTGTGATAAGGTTCATACCAAGTCTTGCAAACCTAGTCAAACCTATCACCACCATGATATAGAAGATCCAAGTGTTTTCTTGGTTAAATGAAGGTAAGATAGATTTTGAATCCATCAATCAGACCATTTCACAAGCACCCTCACTCTAACTTATCCAAGGACTTCATCTTGTACACCTTTTCTAATATTGACAGCATATTAACTATGCTAATATAATAGAATGGTGAAGGAATGGAGCATCCAATTGCCTTTTTAGTCAAGGGATAGAAGGATATGAGGTAAGGTACACTTTTATTAAGAATAAATTTATTGCATCCTTGAGAATCCTTAATAAGTTTAGGCTCATTATCTCCAATAGTAGGATCCATCTTATGGTGTCTCATCCTAGACTTAGGGACTTCCTCCTTAACAAGGATTTGAATGAAAAGAGATAAGTTTGGATCATAAAGGTCATAGAATATGATGTAGAGATCAAAGTCACCAATCTAGTCAAAGGTAAGGGCTTATGTGGTCATGTGGTAAATGACCTCTAAGAAGACAAAGAAACTATTTTAGTAACTTGTAAAACTCATAGGCAAGTGTACCTCCACTTCAAAAGAGCTAGTTTCAAGACATGCCTCACTTTGTTACAATAGGAGAATACCCCCAAGGTTTGGATAGAACCAAAAGAAGGTATTTTAGGATTTAATATTGTTTGGTGAATATTTTGTCAACCAGCTAATTGGTGAGCAAAATAGGTCTCTTCAACCATAGAATAAGGAGATTGGTCGGCCAGATGTGTAGGTTTACTACATCAGTAGGGGACAAATCTCTCTTCTCATCAAGGGGAGGTTCCCTATAAGTATGAGGCATTATATACTATATATATATATATATCTGTGTGTGTGTGTGTATGTGTGTGTGTGTGTGTGTGTGTGTGTGTGTGTGTGTGTGTGTGTGTGTGTAGAAAATAACACTTAGGGGTAGGATGCACCATCTATCTCTCTTCTTTTAGAGATGATGTTCACAAACAAAGGAGAAAATATTGGTGAAAACACTAAAGGTACTTCTCTTATTTCAGAAGTGTTCTTGTAGGGAACAACAAGAGTTCTTTCAGGTAGTGACAAGTAACTGGTAACCAAAGGCATAGTAACCAGCAGATTGAGATGTAACACAAAGTATCCAACTTGACTGCCCAAGAGTGAAATATGAAGGATAATGAGGGCATAAATTCATCCCAAGATCCTTTACATAGGAATATAATAAGAAGGATAATGAGGTCACAAAGTCGTCCCAAGATCCTTTACACAGAAACAAAAAGAAAAAACACTAAAGACAATTATGGGGGCACAAAGTCTCTCCACAGTTGGCTTCAAGACACCTTCCTAATTAATTTCACTAGTTCTACTTGCCAAATTAAATAAACAATAACACATTCAGAAGATAGACATAAAAACAATCTCCTAAAATGATACAAGCTATAACAACACAAAGTCTACAAACAACTTGCTTTCTCATTTAGATAGAATGATATGAACAACAATCTAAGCTCAAAGTCTCAGTATTCACCTTTCAATTTGGGTAGAGTTTTGCTTCTATATTGGGAAGATCTCCCTTTGCATAATGAGAGAAATTACAATGTATAGCAACCAAGCAAGGCTTGGTGTTCTTTCCCATGGGATGGCCCATGCTATAGTCAATGCCTTCAATGCACCCTTAGTTTTGTCTAGAGGGCCATGCTAGGAATAGTGGCTTAATTTAACTATGGTGTGTCCATTCATCTAATATGTCTTTTCCTGAGTCTGGATCATCTAGTCTATCTCCTACTATCTGTGTAGCTGTCCACCTTGCCTTTACTCTAAGGGAGACAATAGGTGGCACCTTTAATGTTTGCAAGCCAAAATATCTACTTAGTGGATTATTCCACATACTAAAATTATTTTTTCATAGATATTTTGGGCTTTTCCCTCTTTCTAATTTTATCTTTTCTATCTTTATCTCTTCTTGAAATTTAAGCTCTCAAGGCTATATTCCCAGCTTTACTGGCTCTTTATGCTCCTTCTCTCAGTAGTTCTTCCTTTTGGCCTAGGTCTTAAGGCCTTTGAATGCATTTAGATCCACACTTAAATCTATAAGGATCAATGGCTATTTCATTTCCATGAATTTGACATCTTTGGGCCTGTCATTGTTAGGAAACCAATGGCTAGTTTATTGCCCTAAATTTGACAGCTGTGGGGACGTCATCAGACGTTTGGATCCCAACTGCTAGTTCATAGTGTTTAACTTTGACATCTATGGGCCCGTCACTTTCCTTGATAATTCCTTTAGCTTTCTTATTTTTTCCTTTCTTGGAGGAGACCTACCCTTTAGAGTCTTGAGAAATAGTCCACTTTCCTTGGCGAGAGCCTCCTGCAAGGGTACCTACCCTTTGGGATCCTTTAGGTGGCCTCCATCTTTAATTACTTCAGTGGGATTTTCTTCAGGATTTTCCTTCAAACAAAAGTCTGAAGGAATTCCTTCAAACATTTTTTATGAAGGAAATATTCATTTCCTTAGTTGTTTCTTCCCACTTGCTTCTAATTTTTGTCAGGTTAATTCCTTTAGAAAAAAGTCTAAAGGAATTCCTTTGGAATTTTTGTCCAAAGGAAATGTCCTTAAAAACTTTGCTATGGGATTTCCTTCTGAAGGAATTCCTTTGCTCACTCATCCTTTGAAACAGTCCACCTACTCCCTACCTACCCCCCACAAGGGTTGTCTGACCTCCAAGGTTGCCTTTTAAAAAAGTTACAAGGGTCTATTTTTCCTCCTACATGCCCTCTGCAAGGGCACTTGTCCTTCAAGCTCTTGGAAGACCCCTTTGAACTTCTCAATTAAAAAAATGGCTAAGTGTTAGACCTATTTATTTCTTGTAGAGTCCGTAGATACCAACCTATAAATTTCATAGAACTAGGGGAGTCCATAGATTTCTTCCTATAGAGTCCATAGAAATGAACCTACAGAGTCCATAGTTTTGAGTTCATAGATCTGACAGAGTCTGTAGATGTGAGAAACCAGCCTACAGAGTCCATAGTTTTGAGGCCTTGAGAGTCTGTAGAAGCCAAGTCCATAGTTTTCTCTAACTTTGAAAGATTTCATAGAAATCTAGCTTAAAGAGTCCATAGAAACCATCTGTGAAGTTTGTAGTTCCACCTGCAGAGTCCGTAGCTTGAGTCTATAGAACTAGGGGAGTTCATAGATTTCTTCTTATAGAGTCTGTAGAAATGAACCTATAGAGTCTATAGAATCCTACCTATAGGGTCCCTTAGCTAAAAAAGTTTGAAAAATAGAGAATTTGAAAGCTCATAACAATTTTTGAAAATAGAAGAGAGGATTTTGGTCTGTTGAACCAAAATAGTTCATAGGTTGTCCCAAAAATGAGTGACATTTTTGGGGACAACAGCTGGCTCCACTTGGGGAAATTATTTCAATTAAAAACTTGGAATAGCTGAGGGGAGTAGAAATCAAAATCTCTAGTGCTGTAGACACCAAAATCGTGTCTACACCTTGGTCGTCCTCCCCCCTTAGTCCCCTTGGTCCACTTAACCACTCCTAACCTATGTCTTATTAATTTAAAATAATTATCTTATTTTAAATTAATAATTCTCTCCCCTTTGCCATCTCACCCATGACACCTCCCCACCCTTGGATGCCCTCCTTGGATTCCATTCCTCAACCCATGCCAAGTCTTAAATGCCTAGACCACCATTTCATTCTCCCATTCATTCTCGCGTCCATTTTAACATGCCTTCGACCATTTCTTACCCCAACCCGCTGACCCAGCAGTTGGGAAAATGGACAGAAGGCTATTTTTAGTCTTTTTTCCCACCTTCCAGCAGTCGACATTGGTCAATATTCGGCTGACTTCAGTGGTTTTGCCAGCATCAGTTTCCCTCAAGACTGCGTTCTTGACCTGAATGCAGGATCCGGTTTTCCAATCTCATTTCCCGCTCTTTCAATCTACTCCTTGAACCTTCAATCATCTGCCTTTCGACCTTCAACAATCAGCAAATCTTCTAGTCTTCAATCCACCATACCTCTCACTCTCTCTCTCTCTCACAGGGCTTTTGCACCAGCTACAGCAATAGCAGGGACTCTGCATCAGTCTTCTACATCAACAACAGGTACAAGCATCATCATCACTCCTTCTACAAGCCACAGGTAAGTATTTTGTCTATGTTTTCATTATGTTTTCAGTTATTACTTCCAAGTAATATCACCCCACAGACCAGACTATCAGCTAGACTAGACTTGACTCCCTCCCGAAAAGGCTGAGAGGCCTTCCCATATCCTTATCACCTCTATCCTCCTTTTCTGAACATACACTCTGTCCATTGTCCCTGTAACTCTATCCAGACCCTGCACAGACCATTCAACCAGACCTAGAATCCTTCTCAGACCCGTCCATAGACCATAAACCTATCTAGACCTGACCAGACCTCATCTAAAGACTATTGCCCTGACTGACACCAGTCGCATCAACCACTGCCTCCACCGACGTCAGTGACTATGACCAGACTAACAGCAGCATTCAGGTAAGCATTTACTTCTATTTATGTTTCAGTCTTTAATCATTTTAGTCTTTTATCATTTTGCTTTTTATCAGACATCATTTTAATAATCAGTGGGCTGTCATCCTCTGAGAAGTCTTTACACTTCTAGGACCAAGCTTTCACTTGGCAATCCACCATCTATCCATCTAACTCCTTTTTTATTTTAGTCTCTTTCTTCTGCAGGTGTCATCCTCCACAACCAAAGAGGAGTGCTCTCAATGTCTGGATAACGGTGCGCAGACCTCATCCAGGTATCTTCTGACCCTAGACCATTTCTTTTAAGTTTCTCATTTCCTTTTGAATGTGAAAAGCAAAAATAGTTTGAAACATTCTGGCACACCCGATGGGACCCTAAGGTCTTCCTTGGGTTCTTTTCTTTCTTTTCATATAGGGTGCATTAGGTTTTTCCTTGCTTCTCTTATCTTTTATCTCTTCCAAAAGACATCATAAGCAAGTTAAAAAGAACCTTTCTTTTTCTTGTCATTTCTTCTTGCATCTAGACTAGTCAAAGTTCATACTCTTAACCCTTTCTCAACTTGTTTTCATCCGAATGACACATTTCGACTTGGGCTTAAAATCTTTGGCATTTCATTTCTACTTGCTTGCATTATTAGCTCTCACATCTAGTAAATAAAAACTACATCATGAATTAATCACACTTATGTTACACATCCAAATCACTTGCACAAATCAAACATCTTAACTCACCTGAGACAAGGTCCGACTGGGATTTCATCACCCAGTGGATACCTTACCCATCCCGACAATCCCACTTGGATTTCACCACCAAAGGGAAAGCCCACTCTATTCTCTGGCAGAGGATAATCTCTAGGGGACGTATATACTAGCTAAGCAAGACCAGCTTATCACTGGGCTCGTGAAGTGAGAGGAGCTTGCTCCTTAGCACCAGGCCACGTATCGAACCTAATACAAACTCTTGAGCACTGAAACTAACTTGAAACCATCTTTAGACTACCTCTTCTAGAACCCATCTCAAAAGCCAACTTCCCAAACATTCATCTAAGGCATAAGCCAACAAGATTCTAAGACTATTCTTAAGATTTAGCGCTTAGGGTCTGCCTGTCTCCATCATCTTTTCTGTCTTTATCTAGTTTTTTGAGCTAGTGAGGACATTTTCTTCCTTTTTTCCAAAAACTTTCAAATTCTCTGAGTTTTTGGAAAACATAGTGACTGACATCAGTTTTACCACCAACGTTGGCAGCCTGTTCCACTGACATTAGTTATCTAACTGATGTCGGCCACTTTTCCTCATCGACATCAGTTTTTCAACTGACGTCGGTCACTATCCCAAATTTTCTTCTCAAAATAGCAAACTTAAAACCCGACCCTTTTTCTGTCAAAAACACCCATTCTAGTTTATTGAGACTGAAAAACACAATTTCTAGAACCTGACCCTTCTTGCTTTGAATGGTTTTGCACGTATTCAAATAAAGACTCTTGCAAGGCAACGACCACTTTCACCTTCGCCTTTCATAACTAGCCCTCTAATCGAGTATCATTCAGAGACCAAATGAACTCCTAACCAGCCTACCCCCGATCAAACCTTAATTGTCCCCGAAGGGGACCCAAACTTCGAGAGACTCCTTGACCACAACATCAAGGCTCTCTAACACTATCTCACAAGAAACCAAATGTGAGACCTTTCGGGTGAAGCGGTAATGACATCGACATCATCCGATACCCAACCCATCATGACTCAGCCTATTATCTCAACTAGTCACTCGACCATGGCCAATACGCAAAGTTTGGCCTCCCCATCTATTTTTGAACCTACCTCCATCGGGGTGTCATTACCCCCTCAACCACATGCAATTCAACCAAGTTCTACACCATACCAGAACTTGATTGTCTCAACCTCACCCACTTTTGCACCTATACACGTGGGAGTGATAACCTATCCTTTTACCAGTGCCACCACTCAACCACCTCTGGCGGTATCTAGTCAACTTGTGTCCTCTAAATTCATGACACAATCCCCTTTGACCACGACATCTATCCCTATTATGCACTACCCATATGTTGTGCCTACACAAGTGCAACCAAGTACATCATACGCCTTTTTGACCACCTTCTAGGTACCTCATAACCTAGGGGGTGCCCCACTTGCCAATTCGTCAAATGATCTCATCCAGATGCTGATGGACAAGATGTCTAGCCTTGAGACATCCATCTCTGGTTCAAGCAATGCTCTTTCATATGAGCAAGTTTGTAGCGAACCCATTCATCCTTCTGTGCCCATCCAACCTTATCCCAACCAATGGGAACTCCCTAAATTTACTCACTTTCAGAGTAAGGAGGACCCACAACAACATCTTCAAGCGTTTAGACACGCTTGTTATTTCATAGCACACGATGATGTGTTATTACTCCGCACGTTCCCCATGTCACTTTCGGGGGCCGCCCTTGATTGGTATAGTTCTCTTCCCAGTCATTCCCTCTTTTCTTTCACTCAACTAGCCCAACTCTTCCTTGACCATTTTTTAATCAATATCACCAAAAAGGTCTCCATCATGGACCTAAACTCTATCAAACAATTTGATGACGAATCAATAGCCAATTTCGTTGCTCATTGGAGAGGCCTAATCAACCAACTCTCCTTTTCTTTGCCTCAGCCTGAGCTCATTGAGCTCTTCTCTCAGGTGTGTGCCTAACATATCTCCTCTACCTTGTGGGTCCAGACATTCCACTCCTTTGACGAAGCTTTCACCATGGCAAGAAAGCTTGAACTCTATGCCATCAATGAAAATAAGGTCAAATTGCGTAATAACAATGCAAAATCTAATGACCCTTCTTCGTCCAAACCTTCTTCTACCCAATCCCAGTCCAAGGGGTCGGCAAAAACTGTCATCTTTAGACCATCATCTTTAACAACAACCAACCGACCTCAATTTTCAACATCAGACTACATCAATAAACACTTCCAACGATGATCCATACAACGTCAATACACTCCAATCAGAGAGTCATATGCCTTTGTCTTGGATAAACTCATCAAGTAGGGGGTCCTTAATCTCCCTCAAATCTAACCACTTTAATTTGACCCCTCAACACCTATCCCTGCATGGTACAGGGAGAATGACTTCTGCAACTATCACCGTGTCAAATGCCATGACACGGACAACTATCACATCGTCAAAAACATCATCCATGACATGCTAGACAAGGTGGATCTCATCTTGGATAACCCAAATGCTCTGGCTAACCAAAACCTAGACATCTTCAAACAACCTTTTCCTAACCATCCCTCTAGCCAAAACAACATTCAGACCATGACCGATGGCTCTCAATAGCATGATATACGCACGATCTACATGGTCTCACCTCTTATCCTTGACCAACCTCTTCCACAAGTAGAAGAACCTTCTTCTCCTACCTGTCCACCATGGGTAGAGGAACCTTCCTCTCCTATTTTACCTCCACCAATGGAGGATAATCCTTCATCCATACCTCTTTCACATGTGGGAGAATTTACCTTGACCTCTCTCATACTGGGGGATACTTTGATGGCACCAACATCGACTGCCTCACCCTCATCCTTCTTGTCATCAATGGGGGATCATACTTTCCCCACACCTAGACCACACATCGAGACCATGACCACCCCTACGCTCTATCCAACTGAAGAGCCATCCTCTCCAATCTCTTCTCCACCAGGATAATAACTTATCACCTCACCTAAACCCTTTAAACAACTAATTATGAAGCCTCACATGACATCACCTAAACCTTCACAGATGCCTACTATGCCGAAATGGGTCAAACCTCTCGGTGTTCATCCTACATCAACCCTCACTCACCCGCAAGTGAAGGTAGACTTGGCCCTCACCTCACACAATAATGGTCCTCATCCCATATCAAAGAAGGCTACTAGAACCCATCAGAGAACTCCTCCCCCACCTTCATCATTACCTTCGATTTTGGGTCCACATCCTTCTACTTTAGCAGGATTGCTCCCACACCCAACACCTCTCACCAAACAAATGATGTCTACATGTGTGGCCACACTGCCAATGAAAAAGATGGTCTAACCAACGCCTCCTCCAACTTCTAAACAAAAATTGTCAACCTCTACTGCAACAAATAATGTGGACCCATTAAAGGGTTCTTATGCTTCGATGTTATGTCGATTGTTGCAGTCATCTAGCATCGTCCTCCCACCTATCAAGCCTTACCAACCTCTCATACAAAAACCACCTTGGTTTAGTGACACTCAAATATACTGGTATCATCGCACACCAAGGCATGACACTGAATGTTGTTGTGCCCTTAAGGTTTTTATCCATTAACATCTGGGTAATGACACCCCTCACGTCAAGGATTCTCTTGACCACCTTTTCGACCAATCACCGACACAATCACATGCCTCCAAAACCTCATCACCTAAATCGGGATATCCATGCCAGAATATGGTCCCTTTGCCACCTTTAACCCCCTTATTCGACATCAACATAGTCAATCTGACCACCAAGCCTCAACCAACCTTGATCAATTTGCCAAACATTCTCCCTAGCCATTGGGGGAATTCAACATTCATCCAAGCCTCGACCAACCTTTCAACCCAATCTCGACCAAATATCAATCACTCTTTTAATCTTAAACCTTGACTAGGCCTCAACCAAGCCTCGACTATGCCTCGAACAAATAAGCATCGACCCGACCTCGACCAAACATTCAACCTATCTTCGACCAAACATTCAACCCAACCTCAACCAGACCGTTGACCAAACCTCAACCAAACATTCGACCGACTATTGACCAAACATTCGACCAGACATCGACCAAACAATGACCAAACATCAACCAACCTTTTAATCACATCATCCAACCCAACATTGACCAAATATCTATCAACCTTGACCAAATATCAACCAAGTCTCGACCAAGTAATCTAACAACATGTCAACCAACCTTTTTAATCATGACCTCAACCCAAATTCTTCATCATCAACCAACATGTGACCAATTTGGAACGAAGCAAATGGGGCAAGTTTGCTCCTAATTGGCTCGGACCTTATCATCATCATGCACCGGTATGGATTAGGGACTTTGTCATAACCTGAGCCCCTTTATGCCTTAGGTCTTTGACTAGTCTATTGTTAGTCAAGTAATTATTCACTTGACGTTTAACTTGAGCTCGATCCCTTGAGCAATCCCCGTCACCGTCATTCCTATTCCTTTCAACCCTGAACTCTGCAAACAACAACCGTTTTGTCAAGCATGACTGCTTTGTCCTAATAAAATGGAAACCCTCTAAACCTCTATAGTCAAGTCCATGACCAAAAGTCTAGTCAAAAACAAAAAAAAATCAAAAAAATATAAAAGTCGGTTTCCCTCAAGACTGTGTTCTTGACCTGAATGCAGGATCCAGTTTTCCAATCTCATTTTCTGCTCTTTCAATCTGCTCTTTGAAGATTGGAAGATTCGAGTCAAGAACACAGTCTTGAGGGAAACTGATGCTGGCAAAATTGCTGACGTCGACCGAATACTGACTGACATCGGCAGTTGGAAGGCAGGCAGAAAGGCTAAAAATAGCATTATGTCCATTTTCCCAACTGTCAGGTCAGTAGGTCAGGGTAAGAAATGGTCAAAGGTAGGTTAAAATAGATGCGAGAATGAATGGGATAATGAAATAGGGGTCTAGGCATTTAAGACTTGGCATGGGTTGAGGAATGGAATCCAAGGAGGGCATCTAAGGGTGGGGAGGTGTCATGGGTGAGATGGCAAAGGGGAGAGAATTATTAATTTAAAAAAAGATAATTATTTTAAATTAATAATACATAGGTTAGGAGTGGTTAAGTGGACCAAGGGGACTAAGGGGGGAGGACAACCAAGGCATAGACACGATTTTGGTGTCTACATTTGCCCCTTTTTGTCTTGTTGGTTGTTTTGGACAAACTGCAAGACAAAAATAGGAGTTGGTTGCCCCAGGTATGGGATGAGGTTGTTTTCATCCTATTGGTTGTTCTAGTGAACTGCAAGACAAAAAATGAATGTTGATTTCCCTGATTATGGGATAAGGTATTCCCCCTCAATACAAGAGTTGAGGAAAGGGAACCTGGAATGAGGTGCTGATTTGATAGAGAGTGGATGAATATGGTGAAGGGTGAGTTTGAACACTAAAAAAGTTAAGATTATGCGTATACCACTTCACGAGAGGTCAGGTCAAATTGTCGCATGGCAAAGGTTGAGGAGTGCCAAAATTGAAATAACCAGGCCCCAGCATTTGGTCGTAGCTAATCTAATTTTCCAATCTCATTTTCTGCTCTTTCAATCCACTCCTTTAACCTTCAATCATCTGCTTTTTGACCTTCAACAATCAGTGAATCTTCCAGTCTTCAATCCACCAAACCTCTCACTCTCTCTCTCTCTCTCTCACAGGGCTTCTACACCAGCTATAACAATAGTAGGGACTCTGCATCAGTCTTCTACATCAATAATAAGTACAAGCATCAGCAACACTTCTTCTGCAAACCATAGGTAAGTATTTTGTCTATGTTTTCACTATGTTTTCAGTTATTACTTCCAAGTAATATCACCCCCTAGACCATACTATCAGATATACTAGACTTGACTCCCTCCCAAAAAGGTTGAGAGGCCTTCCCATATCCTTATCACCTCTATCCTCCTTTTCTAAACATACACTCTGTCCATTGTCCCTGCAACTCTGTCCAAACCCTGCACAAACCATTCAACGAGACCCAGAATCCTTCTCAGACCCATCCACAGACCATAAACCCATCCAGACCTGACTAGACCTCATCTAAAGACTATTGCCCTGACCAACGCCGGCCGCATCGACCACTACCTCCACTGACGTCGGCAGACTAACCGACGTCGGCAAACTTGACCAACTGACGTCGGCAGACTAATTGATGTCGGCGACTATGACTAGATCGATAGCAACATTTAGGTAAGAATTTACTTCTATTTCTATTTCAGTCTTTAATCATTTTAATCTTTTATCATTCTACTTTTTATCAGACATCATTTTAATAATCAGTGGGCTGTCATCCTCCAAGAAGTCTTTACACTTCTAGGACCAAGCTTTCACTTGGCAACCCACCATCTATCCATCTAACGCCTTCTTTGTTTTAGTCTCTTTCTTCTACAGGTGTGATCCTCCACAACCAAAGAGGAGTGCTCTCAATGTCTGGATAATGGTGCATAGACCTCATCTAGGTATCTTCTGACCCTAGACCATTTCTTTTAAGTTTCTCATTTCCTTTTGAATGTGAAAAGTGAAAACAGTTTGAAACAAGTGCCTTAAAGTGTGCATTGGGCTATGGAGTCATGCTACCCAAAAAGAAAGGCTCTAAAAAATGAAAATGAAAAGCACAAAATAGAACTAAAGACTATACAAATATACATATGTACAGGTGAACTTATCTGATACTTCAAGAATTGAAGTGATTCAAATGATGCCCATTGTGAGACAATGAAAATGGTGTTTCATCCTAATGAACTAATAGGAAACCATTTTATCCCTAGAGTCAGTGATAGGTGAATGGAACTCTCCACCAAGAATTACATTTCTTGTGCACTCCTTTTGTTTCTATCTTCTTGCACCATGGCAAGACATGGTCTCCAATCTAAAAACCATAAATCTTTGCTCTCTCAGTAGAGGGTTCCTCTTTCTTACTTTGGTGCACAGTAGTATGGTCCACTACCATAGCTTATTGTTCTTCTAGTTTAGTCCAGCACATGATTTGATTGTCAGCATCAAACTCTTGATAAACCATTAGTTCAACATCTCCTTTAGCATGAAGGAGTTTGACACCTTTGTCTTGAGCAGCCTTCAACCTAAGTAACATAGATTCATACTTGGCAATGTTGTTGGTGTTGCTAAACTATAACTCATGTGAAGGAGGAAGAATATCTCCTTAAGGAGATATCAACACCATCTCGGCTCCAACACCAGTAGAGGAATTGTTGCCATCAAATTCCCAGATCCAAACATCATCAAAAACTAATCTTCTATCAAATTTCTCTTCATTAGAGAGGGAAGATACTTTTTCATCTATATTACACCCTACCAATTCTTCTAATGTTTTACTTGAATCAATATTTGGATCACCACCTATAAGACTTTCATTAGCTAAAACATGAGCATCCTTTGTGGATAATAAGTAATTATCCCTACCTGAAGACTCAAATAGAATCTGAGCTTTAGGTGTTGATGTCTAAGTGACAACATATTTTGCCTCCTTTTTAAGGAGCAGCCTCTTCATGATGCCTTTGATAGGGATCCTTGCCTTAGACAGGTCCATGCTCAACTCTCCTCCAACATCCTTATAGAAATTTTGTCCTAGTAGAATGCCATATGAGGCTGAGATGTCAACCACTAGGACTGTCATCTTGATTCTCTTATTCGAGAATGCTGCAAATGCAAATTGGGCATCCTTGATCTATCCCAATAGTGACACTTTTTTTTCCATGGAGAAACATCTCTCAAATGTCTTGGTCAGTGTGAGATCAAGAGACTCTGCCACTTTGGCAATCATGACATTGTTAGATGCACCAGAATCAATGATGTAGTTATTTATTTTGTGACTGTTTATCAATAGGGAAACATAAAAAGGATCTATTTTCCCAAGGATAGTAGGAGGAGTAATGACAAGATTTTTTGGGATGAGCATGTTCCTTGGGGGATCATGAGTTACCTTTCTAATCTCTTATCCTATAGGGATGGTTGTATTCTTCACACATTCCACTAACCTATCCAACTGCTCAGGGTTGGCTTCTAGGATTTCAAATTCAGTCATTTGAATTTTGGTTTTCTTGACATGGTAAATTATGTCAAATGATTTAAATGGACTAGGAAGAGAGGATTGGAGTTCATCCTTTTGGTTTTTTTGAGGGGGAGGACTGGCCTGTGAATTTGAAGTTGAAAGTGCAAAAATATTTGGGGTACTTACTTTTTTAGCAACCACCGGGTCCTTTGGCTGGAAAGGTAGATTGGTTCCATGATTAGCAATTGAAATTTCTGATTGAGGTTTCTCCTCTATTTTTTATTTATTAGCTTGATGGGCTAACTGGTTCTTAGATTAGGTGAACACTATATATGATCCCTCGATTGCTTCACCTTTACTTATGGGTTCATCCTGGTAATTCAAGAAACCAATGTTGGAGTCACTAGTTGATTCTTCTTGGTCATCCATGAAGAGATCAACATCATTTTCTTGATCAAACTTAGGTTGGAAAGAGAAATCATGTTCAGTTTCCAGATATCCAACTACTGAGTTGGTTAGAGGTGCTTCAAGGGAAAGGTTCCTCTGTGGGGGAGGCAGATGATTTGGTTTCCCTTGACTTCTGGCAGCATTGCCTTGATATGGTCGGTTCTAAAATGTCCCCCTTGGCATATCCTGATAAAGAGGAGTAGACATACCTTGGGCCACTTATCTTTTCAAGGCTAGCAGTTCATTTTCTATCTTTTACACCATTTGATTAGTGGTGCATGTAGATGAATTCTCAGAAGATGAAGAGGATTTATGTTTGTTTAGGTCTCTCCTTATCTTCCCTACCAAGATAAGGTCATCTTCTACCTCAGTATCCAAGTCTTGAGCAGCCTCAAGGTTTATGTGGCTAGCACATCTCATCAAAAAAATCACTTCAAGTAACTATGAGTTGATGAAGAAGTATTTGAGCTTTTCAGGTGTTGGCTGAGCAATTGCAGGAATTTAGTTTCTCAGCTTGTCAAACTTTGCTATGAAATCCCTCATGGGTTCATGAGGTTCTTTCTTCATCTATGTGAGTTGGGCTAGCAAAGCATGTGCATATTTGATAGGCTTGAACCTTGCTTTGAATTTGGCTTTGAGTGTGTCCCAGTCAGTCACTGACCTAGCCTACAGATGGTAGAACTAGTCTACAGTAGCACCTTGTAGTGTTTCCATGAAAAGCCTAATTGCCACATCATCAAATTCCATGCCTATCACACCATAGGCTATGTTGAAGGCTGAAATGTGTTCATCAGGATAAACTATCCCATCACCAAAAAATTTGGGGAAATTCTTTCTTGAGCTATGTGGGAGTTCATGTAGAAGTGGAGTGAGGTTGAGTGGGCAAAAAGAGTTACCCCAGGGGCCTTGAACTACCATGATGGGATTATGAAAAAGAGGGATAACAAATTTGGGTAGTGTGTGGATAGGTAAAGCTCTGCTAATAGCAAAAAAAGTAGCTCTACCTTGTGTTGGTGTCCTGCTACGGGTAGGAGAAACACTCCTAGATCATTGAACTTGAAGCTGGGGAGGAAATAAGTAAAAATTTCCTTGCTACACCAACTCAAAGACAGGGTCAACAACACCTTGAACTCTCTAGCTTCTGGTATAGCGTGAAGTTTCTAGATTGTGAAACAAAAATGGAAAAGGACTGGTCTTACTTCAACTTAAAGCTTGAGGCTTCAAACTGCTTGTCCTTCCCTAGTGGCTCTAGTTTTTTAAACTAGATAATATAATGGAGATGGAGGAAGATGGTAAGGCTATAATGATAATGGGTAAGACACAGAATGAAGTTGCTAGAATATGTAATGGATAAGGATAGGAACTACTTTTTTGAATCCCTAGCGGAGTCACCAAAAACTATTGGGTGAATATTTTGTCAACCAGCTAACTAGTGAGCAAAATAGGTCTCTTCAACCACAACATAGGGAGATTGGTTAGCCAGATTTACAGGTTTACTACATTAGCAGGGGAAAAATATCTCCTCTCATCAAGAGGAGGTTCCCTATAAGTATGAGGCACCATATATATATATATATATATATATATATATATATATAGTGCCTCTATACATATACATATATATACATATATGGAAAAAATAACACTTAGGGGTGGGATACACCATCCATCTCTCTTCTTTCATAGATGATGTTCACAAACAAAGGAGAAAATCTTGGTGAAAATATTGAAGGCACTTCTCTTCTTTTAGAAGTGTTCTTGCAAGGAACAATAGGAGTTCTGTCAGGGAGTGACAAGTAACTGGTAACCAAAGGCATAGTAACTAGTAGACTAAGATGTAGCACAAAGTCTCCACCTCAACTACCCAAGAGTGAAATATGAAGGATAATGAGGGTAAAAATTCATCCCAAAATCTTTTACACAGGAAAAGAATAAGAAGGATAATGAGGGCATAAATTCATCCCAAGATCCTTTACACATGAGAAGAAAAAAAACACACTAAAGGCAATTATGGGGGCACAAAGTCTCTCCATAGTTGGCTTCAAGACACCTTCTTGATTACTTTCACTAGTTATGCTTGCCAAATTAAATAAACAAGAACACATTTAGAAGATAGACATAAGAACAATCTCCTAAAATGATATAAGATATAACAGCACAAAGTCTGCAAATAACTTACTTTCTCATTTAGATAAAATGATATGAACAACAATCTGATCTCAAAGTCTCAGTATTCACCTTTCAATTTGAATAGAATTTTGCTTCTATATTGGGAAGATCTCCCTTTGCATAATGAGAGAAATTACAATGTATAGCAACCAAGCAAGGCTTGGCATTCTTTCCCATGGGACAGCCCACGCTATAGTCAATGCCTTCAATGCACCCTCAATTCTATCTGGAGTGCCTTACTAGGAATAGTGTCTTGTTTTAACTATGGCATGTCCATTCATATAATATGTATTTTCTTGAGTTTGGATCATCTAGTCTGTCTCCTACTATCTGTGCAGCTGTCCACCTCGCCTTTACTCTAAGGGAGACAAATAGGCAACACCTTCAATGTTTACAAGCCAAAATATCTACTTAGTGGATTGTTCCACCTACTAAAATTACTTTTGTACAAATATTTTAGGCTTTTCCCTCTTTCTACTTTTGTCTTTTCCAGTTTTGTCTCTTCTTGGAATTTAAGCTCTCGAGGCTACATTCCCAGCTTTACTAGCTCTTTACACTCCTCTCAGTGGTTCTTCCTTTTGGCCTAGGTCTTAATGCCTTTGAATGCATTCGGATCCATACTTAAATTTTCAAGGATCAATGGCTATTTCATTTCCATGAATTTGATGTTTTCGAGCCCATCATTGTTAAGAAACCAATGGCTAGTTTGTTGCACTAAATTTGATGGTTGTGGGGACGTCACCAGATGTCTAGATCCCATTGGCTATTTTATAGTGTTTAACTTTGACGTCTATAGGCCCATCACTTTCCTTGACAATTCCTTTAGCTTTCTTGTTTTGTCCTTTCTCAGTGGGGACCTACCCTTTGGAGTCTTGAGAAATGGTCCACTTTCCTTGGTGAGAGCCTCCTACAAGGGTACCTACCCTTTGGGATCCTTTAGGTGGCCTCTGGATTTAATTCCTTTAGTGGGCTTTTCTTTAGGCTTTTCCTTTAGACAAAATTTTGAAGGAATTCCTTCAGACATTTTGTCCAAAGGGAATGTTCCTTTCCTTAGTAGTTTCTTCCCACTTGCTTTTGCTTTTCATCAAGTTAATTCCTTCAAAAAAAAGTCTGAAGGAATTCCTTCAGACTTTTTGTCTGAAGGAAACATCCTTAACAACTTTACCATAGGATTTCCTTCTGAAGGAATTCCTTTGCTCGCTCGGCCTTTGAAACGGTCCACCTGCTCCCCACCTGCCCCCCACAAGAGCTGTCTAACCTCCAAGGTTACCTTTCAGAAAAGTTACAAGGGTCTATTTTGGCTCCTACATGCCCTCCGCAAGGTCACTTGTCCTTTAAGCTCTTGGAAGACCCCTTTGAACTTCTCAATTGAAAAAATGGCTAAGTGTTGGACCTGTTTCTTTCCTACAGAGTCCATAGATAGAAACCTACAGAGTCCATAGAACTGGGGGAGTCTATATATTTATTCCTACAAAGTCTATAGAAATGAACCTACAGAGTTTGTAGTTATGAGTTCATAGATCTGACAGAGTCTATAGATGTGAGAAACTAGCCTGCATAGTTCATAGTTTTGAGGCCTTGAGATTCCATAGATTTGAGCCTGCCTGTAGAGTCTATAGAAGCCAAGTCCATAGTTTTCTCTAACTTTGAAGAGTCTATATAAATCTATATTGCAAAGTCTGTAGAACCATCTATGAATTTTGTAGTTCCACCTGTAGAGTCCATAGCTTGAGTCCATAGAACTGGGGGAGTCCGTAGATTTCTTCCTATAGAGTTCGTAGAAATGAATCTGTAGAGTCTGTAGAAACTTGTGGAGTCTGTAGAATCCTACCTGTAGGGTCCCTTAGCTGAAAAAGTTTGAAAAATAGAGAAATTGAAAGCTCATAACAATTTTTGAAAAGAGAAGAGAGGATTTTAGTTTGTTGAACCAAAATAGTTCATAGGTTATCCCAAAAATGAGTGATATTTTTGGGGACAACAAATATATACCTTATGAATTAGTTAATTGTGATATTTTTAGAAATGACCTCAATGGGGTACTCTTTAAGTGCATAGATGATGACCAAGTGACCAAGATCTTAGAGCAGTTCCATGATGGACCTGTAGGAGGCCATTTTACACATAGAACCATTAAAACAAAAGTAATGAAGGATGGTTATTATTGGCCCAATATTTTTAAATATACTTATGCATGGGTTAGAATATTTAAGAAGTGTAATTTCTGTATAGGAAAGAATAAATTAATAGCCCTTCTATTCAACCTAATTTAGGTTGAGCAACCCTTTATGCAATGGGGGTTAAACTTCATAGGGATGATCAATACACTAAGTATAGGGCATAAATGGGTGCTGACTATAATTGACTAATTAATTAGGTGGGTGGAAGCCAATTTATTGAAGGAGGCTAGTGAAGGTGCATTTTTGGACTTTTATGATAGCCTTGTAACCAAGTTTGGTGTTCCAAACACCATAATTTTAGATAATACATTGGCATTCCTTGGTATGAAGACAAGTGAGTGGGATCTCAAATTAGGCATCTACCTCAGCACCTATTCGAACTACTATCCTGAAGGAAATATATTGGTAGAGTCCACAAATAAGAATTTGATAAGGATTATCAAGAGGACCATGGAAGAGAATCAAATAACATGGCACACCAAGCTAAGGACATCCTTATGGGCTAATAGGGTGACTCTTAAAACTACCCTTGGTAATTCTTCATATGTTTTTGTGTATGAAAGGGAAGCTAAATTTCATATCTCTCTTAAACTACCTGCATTAGAGTTATCCCATCATCTTGAGTTGATGGATGATGAACCCATGAATGATAGAGTTCATGTAGTTGGAAGAAACAAGGGAACTTGCTATGAAAAATTTAGAGTGACATCAAGCTCAGGTCAAAAAAGCCTTTAACAAGAGATATAAAACAAGGAGCTTCAATTAAGAGTACCTAGTCTTAAAATGGGATTCAAATAAGGCCAAACCAAGAAACCATACCAAGTTTGACAGTTTGTGGAGTGGTCCTTATTTGATCCATTGATGTAGAGAACATAATGATTTTCAACTTGCCTAACTAGATGGAGAGGTATTAATCATCCTATCTAATGGTATTCATTTGAATCATTATTATTAGAAGCATTTAATCCATTATAATATATTTTACATGTTAGGGTATTTCATGCTGCCATCTAAGTTCCTTGTACACATTCCCTTTCCTATTTTGTGTTTCCCTTTCTATTGTGCCTTAAGAAATTCATTGTTCTATTTATTTTTATCTTGTTTCTTAAAAAAATGTTTTAGATAGGGATATCCTTGTGTTATCTTCATTATTAGTTGAGAGAAGACTTGGTACTCCATATGCCCAATGGACTAGTCAGGGCAAAATGGACTAGGTTCTCAAGCATAGCAGGCATGCATCCCTATGAGTCACTAAAGATGTTGGAAATTTCTATCCCACATACCAAGATTATACCTAAATGGATCAAGTTGCTAATGGATGAGTAGAGGAATAAATTTTCTCAATGGAATGAGTGGACCAAAGAGATCATGTAGCTTGCAAAGCTTTTGAAACACTTTAATTTCACTTAAAGTGTAATTTGTCCAAATTTAGGAAAATAGGTCCCCATGGTGGTCATAACATTTAGGATCATGAATCAAGTTTTTAAAAATCCCCAAGATCCCATTAAAGCCTTAGAAACTCATGTGAAAAGTCAAGCATATGCCTAAGTGAGACAGACTATCACCAAGATGTCATGTAGGAATAAATGGACCAGTTCACTTATGTATTTTATAAGTCCACTCAAAAAGCATCACCAACCAAGATATTTTAATGCCATAGATTTCGTCATGCCAAAAACACACTATGCAATTTTCATGTCCACACAATATTTCTATACCAAGATCTATGTGTTTAAAGTTAAACATATAGCATATGACGTTTACACAAGTGTCAAGTTTGAGCTTTACAAAATGACCATTTGGATTCAAAAACACCTTAATGAGTTTAAATTTGATCAAAATCCAATGTTTTGCATGAATCACATACTAAAAACATATATATAATGATTCAAACTATAATCAAATAGGTCAAAAGGTCCTTGGGTTAATTCCCTTAAGAGTTATAAGTTAGATATGATCTGAAGGTGTAGGTTCATCGAGCTAAGGTCCAATGTCCATGTTCACTAATAAGGAGGTGGGTCTAAGCTATATCAATAATTATCACTTCTTCATACATTATGATCTAATAGTTTGAGATGAATCAAAAGGTCTAGGAGTTTGATAATCACCACATGGTATAATCATGTGGAGTTGTAGACTGACAAAAGGATCCTAATATCAATGCATGATTGATAAGTGGCATAAGCATGTCCAAGTTGATAGAAGATCAATGAATCATGTTGCATCATGCATGTCAAGATATACTATACAAGAGAAGTCAAGAAGTCAATAGGATCTATGAGACTAATGAGAGCAAATATAGTTTGTCATAAAATGATTTGCTTGAGCTAGTATCAATGACCAATGAAAATAAAGGTAAAAAAGTTAGGGGTAGTTTTGACCTAGGAAAACATAGGTCTTACGGGGTCATTATATCACCATTAAAGCTCATTTAAGAACCATTAAAATGCCATAGCCATGTATTTAGGTATAGATAATATAAAGGGATTCCATTAAGGTTACATATAGACCTTTAGTTCAAATTTTTGTAGCATATAGGGTCCATTCTACAACTATGTCCACCATTCTTAAAATAAGACCTATACATAATGAGCCCTCAATTTATATAGATGCTCAAAGGAAAAAATAGGTATCTTAGACCTATCATAGATTAAAATGGGATATGGAGTCTATAAGTCTACATTAATATATGTGAATATAGGAAAACCAATAAAAAAGATTGGTTTTCTATCTATAGAAAATATCTAGTCCAAATTTGATATAAGGTAGTTGTATATGATTATTGAAGAAGATCCTTATCCTTTATCATGGCCATATTTTTGAAAAAAAACCACCTAAAATACACAAATCCATATTTATATTACACCCATGAGCATGATTTTTTTTCCTCAAGTGAGATATGGTGTGAAGGATTAAAGAAAAGGTGTAGTATTGGGAACTGCATCTAGGGGTATTCAATGTATTCTTGGGACCTTATGGGTGGCTTATTAACTTGGTGAGCCATGTCCAATATCCTTATTGATAAAAAATGTGGAAAGGATTTCATTGGATAAAAAGGTGGTAATTCAAGCTTAATTGATGACCTGGGATGGTGTGTTCCCTCTTTGAGGCATGCTCCCATTTTCTTTCTCTCTCTACTTTCTCCTATATATCCTAGTCTCATTCCCGTGGAAGGGGTTCTCAGTGCTTAGAATTTGTCATTATTTTCTAGGAAAAGGATACTCATTGAGACTCTTACCAAAGTGTGCTCATTTTATATGGTTAAACCCTTTCAAAATAATGTAAGAAATACCTTTTGAAGTAATATGATCAACTCTTTGCCTATTTATTGTCTTTAATTAGTGATTAGTATGCTTGTGTATGGTGAATTTGTGAAGGAGATTCTTCCTATTTTATTTTCCTTATGCTTGCCTTTTGAATGTGTTTTCAAGCTAACTTGTAGGTCTATATTAGTGTTATACTTGGAATGTCTTCTATGAAATATTTATGCAACTAGTGAGATCATGAGATTGAGTAAGGCATAGTTATCTTTTGCTGATCTAGTGTGTGTTCAAGCTTATATGAATGTCCATTTAACTTTGGTTCATCACCATTTTAGACATATTAAGATCTCTTATCCTCTTTATGACTATTTTCCCTATGAATCATTAGTTTGTCATTATTATAGGTAAGCATCAAGAGGAATTTGACCTTCTCTAGAGGTCCAACCCCATCATAGGTGACCCACAACTTGGGGTTGTTTCCATTATGTAAATCAATTAGAGGGAGCCTAAATAAATATCTCCAAGGGTTAAAATTGAGCCTAAAATAGGACCTTTGAAAATTTAGTGGGAAAATATATTGATAATCTTGCAGGAGTTGAATAACTAAAAAAACTTCAACTTTTATCTAATAATCACCTATATGCACCAATTTGGGAACCTCCTCAGTTTCAATTTTTGATACATGATTTTTAAGGGGATAATGGTAAATATTGAACTTTTATTCATCAAAAAATTCCTCTATCATTCAGTTCCCTTCCTATTCTATAATTTGTATGTTGCATAACTTGTCTTTTTTAGTAGGTTTTATGTTGATGTCCTTTACTAATTCTATTGGTTGTTCAGGTTTAGATAAATCACTTAAATTAAGATCACCATTAGAATTCGAGTCTTAAATATCATCTTATTCATCTTTTATTTGGTGGCATGGTTTTTTAGGATATTATTCTTATTTCTTGGTAGCATTGTATCTTTGTAATGTCAAATTGAGATCAAAAGCTGCATTCTTCTATGTAATGTATTCTACTATCGTTCTTATATATTTTGCATACCCATGATATAGAAAATGTTTGATTTTTAAGAGTTCATTTTTAACTATAAGGTTCTCATCTTCATATATAAATGTCTATATGAAATCACTTTGCACCTATTCCCAATGCTTTGTCTCCCTCCTACGCTCTTGATGCATATACCATGTTGATGGTAATGGAGCAAGTGTATAATGGAAAATGTGAACCTATTACTTTGGTGCCACATGTCACTTAGTATAAACTTCAACATATTTATGAATATGAATTTTAGGACACTCACCTTCTTAAAATAAATGAAAATTACTTATAATGACCTATGGTAAAGGTTTCTTACCTACATGAAGAATCCATTATGAGTTATTTAACTTGTTAAGGATTGTTCATAAAGGAGGGAGAGAAAAACTAAGAAAAAATGACCAAATATGGAATCTTTCTAAGGTCCCTTTCTTTGTCCAAAATTCTAGATCTTGATATTCTCTCTCATGGCTATACCATCTAAAAACTTGAAGAGCTCTCTCAAGTTGCAAAGAAGATTGGTAGCATAAGAGAACTAGTTTTAAATTTTTATGAAACCTTATTTCCATAAATATTATATAAAACACATGTAATGACTCCATATTCAAACTCTTAACCTACGTTGTATGGAAAAGTTTGTACAAATTTATACATCTTGAAAAAAATACATGCAGATACCCTTTCTCTTGCATTTTATGGTAATGTGAGGAAGAGTGTGAGTCAAAAGGCATATTAAAAAAAAAATAAGTCTTTTTAGAGAAAAAGAGGGATAAATTCCACATGTGGGAGCTCTTTGGAGGCCAAACTATGCTTTTGAATTATAGAAAAGATACTTCCAAAGCATAATACATTTGACATAAATCAATGACATGACTATTAAGGTGGTTAAAGGTATTATGAATTATTTAATTTCATTTTGAGTCAAAATTTATCATTTAAATACTCAAAACCTCTCTTTTAGGTAATATACATAGCTTCACAAGAAAAATTATCAATGATTATCATTAAGAATACCTTATAGCCTTATTAAAAGGCTCCAATGAGGTTTTTATATGACTTAATCACACTTTCAAAACTTATAGTTCATTCATACTTGAATATACTAAATATACCAAAGAAACTCATAGTGAGTTATCGACTGCCACATCTCATACATCTCCATCAAGGCGCTTTAGACCATAATACCACTTTAATTATTTTTCAAAGACCTCCAAACATTCTCAAATTTCATGATGATACTTGACACCAATTAAAATGGAAATATTACAATGACAATACACTAATACATACTCCCTTCAGTTAATAATCAATGAACACTATGAAGATCAAGCACATCATCTAAGGACTAAGGACATCTAAGACATATGGTGATCATAAATAGACTCAATGACATCTTTAAGAGTTTTAAACGAATTCAAGAAGCAACTTAGGAGACATCATGACTCAGGATAACACCACATAAAGGCTTAAGTGGATGCCATGAAAATGTTTTAGTTATAGGGGTTGGCATTTGGCCTTGGTAGGTCAAATTGCCAATAAGTATATTGAATCTAAACTAAGTATGTAATAATTGAATTTGTGTAACAAAAACTAAATTTGGGAGTGATTATTACATGCATGATGCTTCCAAATCTAAGCAATTAGCATGAATTTTAGCTATAATGAATGTATATGATAAAAATTTGATTATAAGTATAAAACCTATGATTGTATTTATGAAAATTTGTATTGTACCTAGTCTAATAGTCTAAATAATTCAGACTAAATTAAATATTGTGATACTATATAGTAGTTTCCTATAGTGTACAGTTGTACCCTATGGTGTTAGTTTCCCAAACTAGCTGCTAATGTCTACCTAGTCTAAAATTTGGGTGATCTAAATTATTTTTTGAGCCTCTATTCTTTTTTGTGTCTACCATGTGGCTAATTTTTGAAACTAAGCTTGTGTGCTAAAATTTATATGTGAATATCAAAGTAATAAATTGTTCTCTTTGATAGGCCCTTGTGAATTCCCCCTCTTTTAAGGGTAGTTGTGAAACTTGTCTAAGAACTATCCTTAAAAGAGGTAGATCTATAAAATGTGTTAGCTAGATCATGTACATGATATTCTAATATAATGTGCAAACATAACATCATAATGTAAATTAATTTGAGCATAAGTAGATAATGCAAGATGTATGTTATAATCTAACATTGCATAAGGGTGTCAATATATATATAATCAATGGGTATAGTACCAAATCTGAGTAACTACCTAGGGGGATGGGGAATGATGTCCATCATGTCACCCAAGTTGGAATGATAGTTGCATGAGGTCCCTCATGGCATCAAAAATTGGTGTGTGTGTGTGTGTGTGTGTGTGTGTGTGTGTGTGTGTGAGAGAGAGAGAGAGAGAGAGAGAGAGAGAGAGAGAGAGAGAGAGAGAGAGAGAGAGAGAGAGAGAGAGAGAGAGAGAGAGAGAGAGAGAGAGAGAGAGAGAGAGAGAGAGAGAGAGAGAGAGAATAAAATACAAATGTCATGGTGAAAAATCATACAAAGAAGCATACCTACTAGCATATGAGGCACACATAAGTAGGCCAAGGAGCCAAAATACAATGGACATGGACACATGTCACTAAATCTAAGAATGAATACATATAAGGACATTTTCAAATGTCCACATACATAAGTAATAAACAATTTGGCTTAGAACCACATGGAAGGACATGTTAAAGTATCCACATATAGAAAAAGGAAAGAACACAAAAGGGACATAGGAACATGTCCAAGGCATACACGCATATAAGTGGCATAGAGCCAAATAATAATGGCATATTTAAATTCCCTTGAATATAGAAAAAGCATAGGAAACATAGTCAAGTATAATCTAGGAAAAACTATACAAACATATAGGTGGCATAGAGCCAAAGAATAGTGGCATATGTAAATCCCATTGAATAATAAAGAAGCATAAGAAACACAATAAATTATAATATAGGAAAAACTAGAAATGAAATCATGTATAACTATTTAGTATAAATCTATGTAGATGCTAGTATGCATATATACTGAGTCTAACTAGTGATAGTCAATAAAAAAATCTGAGCAATGAGTAGCAATGATCAATATCAAGATGTATCAATGCATAAATTAGAAAGTTTAAAATGTAAATAAAGAACTGGGTAGTAGTAACTATGTATGAGATACCCCTGAGTGGGCTAATGTATCAAATTTATAGGCCTAGATTAGTGGATATACCTTGAGTGGGTAGATGATAGATAGTTTGGATGAATGTAGTGGACCAAATTCTTTATTTAATCTTCAAGTACTCAATCAGAACAAGTGAAGCATATGTGTATGATAAAACAAACTATACTAGGATAGATAACAATATGCAATATCTCACGAGTAGTAGAAATGTAAACATAACAATGCATACAATATGTAAATTTTGTATTTTTGAGATATTTGATTTTTTTGTATTTAGACATGTTATATAATTTTTTGGTTTTATAAATATAATATATGTAAAATAAAATGAAAATAAACTATTTATAAGGAACGAGAGATAGAAATAAGTATGTACAAGAGTAGGAACCATACTAACCAATGAGTCTCATGGGAGACTCACTATCATCATGACTTGTGTCAAATAAGGGAACTGTGATCATGTGTGTGATGTGAAAGGGAAATTATGATCCCATGATCTACTATGTTTTGTAATCTTATTCTAAAGCTACCTGTGTAGTGATGTTATGATGTTGTGGCACTGACTATGATGCCCTATAAACTATAGGGGTCTTAGTAACCCACCTAGTATAATTAAAAGTTGTAGGTGATATAGGTGTCTCATGCTGAGAACCTTTAGAACCCAATAAAATTTTTCTTAATGTAAATTGAGTAGAGGAAGGTCCTCCAAAATCTATTATTCATCTCTAATGTAGGGGTCTTTCTTGTAATGGTCTCAATGGGAGAGTATGTGTATGTGTAGATACCTTAGGAGTAGACTTAGCCTACATTGATGAATCCATTGAAT
Source organism: Torreya grandis (assembly GCA_037957365.1). Classification (NCBI taxonomy): domain Eukaryota; kingdom Viridiplantae; phylum Streptophyta; class Pinopsida; order Cupressales; family Taxaceae; genus Torreya; species Torreya grandis. Next base: position 2,483,236 of record JARHVA010000260.1, on the reverse strand, counting down.
AGTGTGATGTATGAATAAGATATTTACTCTCTACTATAATTGATAATCATGTAATATCTTATAATGGTGTTGGAATTGTAACTGGTGTCTGTGTTGGAACTGTAGATGGAAACTATGTTGGAACTGCTTATGGGATACATAAAGATTACTCATGTGGGACACCTCAACCATAACCACTTAATTAACATGTATATACTTTATCCATTGGTATAATATATATGTTATGTCTCAAAGCTACTATAATCATGTTCTACCCAACAATATATTGAATACACCTGTACTAGGTACTATTAGAAACTAAGTGGTTATGTATGCTGGTCCAACCAATAATGGAAGCATAATATCCCTGATGGAGCTCTGAACATATCCAATGAAACCATAAATGATTGTATCTATAGGGAATATACCCCACTCTATGTAACCCAAGTGATATAAGAGTGTCATGGTACACATGTTTATACTTGACCCATTGTTAATCATAACACTATGAATAGGATGGTGGTCTATGTGTGCTTGTATGAAGAGTGCATGTAAATCTATGTCATCATCCAAAATATCCTACTCTGAAAAAGTGATAAATGGTATAGGTGGTATTATAGTGTGATAAATCATAATAATTTTATGTATTGGATGTGTCTCCTCTATAACTATGTCAGAGGAATATGGTGGTGGATGTACCTAGTATGTATAGTGAAAACCTGATGTTCCTCTACCTCATTTTCTATATACATTGAGAAAGGATTTGAAAATATATTTAGTGCATTAGCCTCTATTTTCTATTATTTTAGTGCATGTATGGGTGTGCCCACATCAATAAGGTTAGCCTCAATGAGATCTTGAATCTTGTGCTTTAGGCTAATGAATCTATTTTTCATGTCGCATGGTGCCCTGTGATATTTATAAAATACATTTGAATAATAACTCTTTGTAAGAGAACATGTAGTATTAGCCTATTTACTAGGAGGGATAAATATGGAATTACATTCTATTAGTTTTTTTAGAACTCATGTTGGTGACTCTAAAAGATTAGTGAAGACTTTTCACTAAGGAGTGGATAAAACCAATCTGAGAGATGGATCAGAAGCTACATTAACTATGGTCTTTTCATCACTTTTAATTTTTTTGGCCCTTACCTTGTATGGAGGTTTATTTGAAATATTAATAGTGTATTGTGATCAATTTGTGTACTTGAGTTTGCCCATTGATAAGAACTTAACCTCTCTTTCCTTGATTGTATGACACAAATCAGTAAATGTAAGAAACTTCTTGAATAAGATATCTTCTTATGGTGTTGGTTAGAAAATTTGTTTAAATATATCCTGAAGCTCTCTGTCTACCATGGGGCTAGTCAATTTGGATAAAATTGACTTGTATCATAAGACATAATCTGAGATAGGCTCATTTGAATTTAGCTTTAACGATGCCACTTATGCATATGATATCTTATAATTAATGTTGATAGAGAAGTATGCTAGGAACATGTCTGCTAAAGGATTGAATTCCATGATAGATTGATTTGGAAAATCATAAAAACATTGTAGGGTATAATCCTTGAGATTACATGGAAATAACTTCATAAGAATCCAATCTTTGGACACATAGTCCAAGCATGTTGTTTGAAAGGCTTTGAGGTGATGCTTTGGGTCACACTTCCCATCATATAATGTAATATTTTGTGCCATGAAAATGGATGGGAAAGGAGTTGTCTATATGCAATGTGTTAAAGGTGTATGGAAGAAAATGTTGGAATCTAAGGCATGTGATGGCCTAGTTACTCCCTTATCAAGATGTAACGCCTTATACTTCATAGTATGAATCTCATGCATAATGGATTGTACATGTAAAGTGGAATAACTAGCCACAAGTGTTGTATTTATCATTGATGGTTGAATAAAAATCTTAGGTTATTTTATCTAAGTTGGCTGAGTTGGCCCCACTAGAGGTGTAAAAACATTATTAACTAGAGGGTTTGAATATTGACCATTGTTTATCTTATTATTGATTTCCAATATGGCCTATAAGAGCTAGGCATGATCAAGAGGTTGTTTTCAAATTATATCTCAATATATTAATCATGAGATCACATGCATCATCCCACTCAAGGTGATCATTTATATGAATTTCCCACCATCTCACTACAACTCCCTTCTGAGTATAGTTCAGAGCATTGACCCATTGGTTGATGGTTGGTATATGAACTTGTAAGTGAATAATGAACTCATTGATATCCTCAATTGTATAGTACATAATAATTTATATTTCATGTAAAAATAATATTTTCATAGGTCAAAATTCATGATTACCTCAAGACCAATTTAGTATGTGCATGTTTGAGTCTCCACTGATAGACAAATTTGTTTCCTAAGGCAAAGTACCTTCTCTAGTTGTTTCTACATAGTCTTGAATATGATCATTTGCTTAATAGAGGAAGCCAACTTCTGACTGATTAGGGGATTTAGAAGTTATAGACACACAATCCTCTATGATAAACTAGGTTGCTATTGGTTTCATAACTATTAGTTTGGGCCTCCATTGTTCCAATGTCTTCAACTATTGAGTTAGTAACGATTATACCTAAGGTTTAGTATTTTCATAAAATAAATTACACTCAACTACATGTAGATATTTTGGGTTTTCCTTAGAGTTTACCTTCATTCAACTGGATTCTTACATGACATATGGAGAATCTAATTCAACTAGAATGATGTAAGGTTTGTGTACTCTATTTAGATCAATTATGACAACCTTATCTCCTTAATGTACCTCTAATTGATTTTGCACTGTGATAATAGTCATCTGACCATTGTATGCCCATTTATTACCAATAAATGTAGGGTAATGTGTTGTTACTATTTTCATATCAATGACTTAAAAGTCACCTTACAGGGTCAATTTTGTGACTTTGATCTCAACATGTTCTAATTTGACAATAGGCTCAAATATTTTATAGTTAGCTAAGCTCAAAGTTACTAGATTGTAACTTAGAAATGGTCATCCAATAACCTCACATGTAGACCTAGGAATCATGTTGACTATGCTGCTAAAATCAAAGATAAAATTTGGAATTTCATAGCTTACAACCTCAATGTTGATTCATGCATCTACCTTCTAGGGCTTATTTATTTTTATGTACAAAATAAGCTTTTTTGTATTTTGCTTTCCATGTTTCACACACTCCAGTAGATTATATAGCAATTTTATGATATTATACAAGATGTATTCATTATAAAGTGTGCTTAAAAGTTTTAGAAGATATATGAGAGTAGTGAAAACTCCATCCTAATGCATAATTCACATGATCTGGCCATACATTTGAGCATCTATAAATGTATCATCTCCTTTAGTAATGTCTTGATGTTGTATGTTTTTCAATATTTATGAAACTTCATACATAATCCCTTTTTCTATAGATGGTTCTAGGTATTTGTCCTATTTTGCTTTTAGATTCCTCAATCTTGAGGCATTTCAAGAGGAGGCAAACCCTTTTCTATATGTTGATGTCATGTAATGGCATTTAGGAAGGCATCTTCCTTAGGTTGTGCAGTCACTATATTCAAATTTTTGATGGCCCTATCCTTTCTTTTCTTTTCTAAGATAGGATAATATTTTGTCTCACACTAGTCATATACTCTATAATATGCATAGTAGGACTATCTTTGAGGATTCAAAGGGCAATTTTATTGTTAAATCTTTCTAGTGATATTTTAGCATAGTTTGTTTACACCTAAAAAATCTTAATGGTTATGGTCATGGATCTTGTACTTATATACCTATTTGAATGATATGGACCACACATCTCAAGATCAAGATGTGTGGTTCATAATGAATTCAATTTTGGATAAAATGGTATACTTGTGTTTATCGGCATCTTATAAGTTTATTTTCAAATTGAATATATTTGAATAATATTTCCAATTCTTCAAATTTAATTTAAATCTGACTAAGATTTAAAATATATGGCCAAAACACCTTTCACACAAAAATAATTATTAAAATTTCATAGATTACTTATAGATTGTGCATATTTGAATAATTAAGTTTATTAATACCTTCCAAACTAATATCCACCTTAAATATACTAAGATAATATTTTAAACACTTCAAACTAAATTGGAGGTTATTGATATTTATTTACTTTGCCACCTTGATAACCTCCTTTGTATCCTTCCATATATCCTCCTTTGTTGGAATTATAACCTCCTATATACCCTCCTTATTATTGTGTAATTTTCTAATGTTGATGTTACTAGGTATTATCTCTAATTTTAAATTATTATTGTGCAATTTTTAGGGTCCAACTCATTTTCTAATGTTGTATCATGGCTAAGCTTCAAGGTGCTGCATATTGGTATTGTGGAGATAGTGGTGTCCAACTAGATGGAGGGGTCTAATCAACAAGACCTTGAGTTTGGTATTGTGGTGAACCAGGAATCCATTATGGACCTACTTGAGTTGCATAACCTTTATCAACCTCTAGGCATAGAATCACTTGATTCATCAAGGACATTTTTTACATAGTGATGGAAAATATGTTTTTGGTGATGCCTTCTTTGAGCTCCTAAAAAGCCATACAATTTTTTTCATCATGATTTTTCAAATTATAGAAATTACAATACAAACTATGTGGGTTATTAACATATTATTATAGATGGCATTGCATTGTTACGTGCCCCACTACTTGATAGATTTTACACAATTCTATCTTGATCTTAGGATAATCATTCCTATGATGTCCTTCTTTCTCGTACTCCATACACCATAGATTTAACTTAGGATTATCTACCTCATGGTATTGATCCATTCTCTTCACAAAATCTTGTAGTGTGTTTTCAATTTTTGGAATTAGCAATAGGAGCTTCTCCATAGTCTTTAATCTACTCTACTCTTAGTGTAATAGCTCTGGAATCCATTTTAGTATCATATTAAGTCTATGCAATGGTAAACTTGATTATAGAGTGTAGTCCTTTGATGAACTACGTAGATTTATCTTTGACTATTAGGGTAAATTCCACCTTATTCATAACATCATATAATCTATGATCATAGTTGCAGACTGATTCTCCCAACTTCTATCGTATCTCCTTCAAGTCCTATATAGTCTAATTTGTAAATTTCTTTATTTTGAACTCTATGATGAGACATTAATTAACCTATTTTAGAGTTGTTAATTAAATGTCTCTAACTTATATGAACTCAAGTGATCTTATAGTTATTACCCCTACTAACTCACACTTTTAGACAACTTCATTAGTAATGGCCTTAGCTTGTCATTCTCATTTCATAGGTTAACAAATACTATTCAGGGTTTGTAGACCCATCATACATTACTAAGTTTATAAATCCTCCTATATGAGCCATTATGTAAATTAGTATCAATAGGATATATTATACAACTATTAAAAGAAGAGGTTGTATTTTTTGTGATCCTACCTATGTACTATTTTATACACTAAGAGAGTCAATGTGTGCACTTCATTTTTCTACATTCCCTTATTTTCTTTGCTTGGATTCAATGATCCCTTTGGCATTCAAAGCCTTTAAAATTGATGTTTTTTGAATTTTGATACCCTAAAAATTCAATTCATCTAAAAATGGGCCTTCCTAACTATTATCTTCCTATTCACCTAGCTAAAAACTTCTATTGGAATATGAGAAATTGTGTTGTGAGGATGTGTACTCTTCTGATGAATGATTCTTTCCTATGAATTTTTATTATGTTGTGTTTGAATATAAAATCAATTTATGACAATATTATATTTATTTTTTGAATTATTCATGTCCTTCTGATAATACCCATTTTTATAACTAAGTACTATATTTATCATCTAAATGATCTTTTATACTATTCTCACCTTCTTCATCACTTATTTATAACTACCAACATTCATCATATTTTGTCTTCATCATTTTTTATTCTTCTCACTCATCACATATTCTTACTCTTTAATCATCTAGTTTACTACTAATCTTACCTATAATTGCATCTACCTCGGTATTCTTCTATTTATTCCATTTCTTTTATTATTGTAATTCACATTCTGAATCTATAATTTTCTTTTGACTTATCTTTCCTCATGTCTCCATTTTGGACTCACGTTTAATCCATATATACTCATCTATTCATCATTCAATTTCATGTCACACACACCTCCATACACTCAAAGAGACTACTCCATATTGGTTGAAGTAGGCACCATGGCCTTATCCCTAATCAATATCTTCACCAGGAGAGGTATTTGCTACAAAAATTTCCCTCTAATTCCTTAAACAAACAATTCCTACACATATTCAAAAGCTATGTATATTAAAATATATACTTAATGATGTATCCATCTATTGTGTTATCAACCCAATAATCTATTGCTATCATCTAATCAGTTACTAATCTCTATAACTGGTCTTTCTTCTCTTCAGTCCAAATGATTATTTATTTTTTTATTGGGTTAAATTAATAGTATTATAACCATGATAACCAATTATCTATAAATTTAGGTAACTCATACCAAAATATTTCATAAATCTCTCCATAAATATGCTCTCAAATGATTTCTTATGTGGTAAGACTAGTCTATTTGGATTTTTCTTTTACAAAATTACATAACTTTTTTTTATCTAACCATTCTCAATATCTCTCTACCCTGGTAACCATCTTAGCATAGTTTCTTCCAAAATGAGTGTTCCACAATCACCACACCATTGTCAGTAAAGGATCCTAAAGCATTAGAACATGTTAAGGATGAGGATAGATAAATTATACTTCAGTGCATAGGATAGTACAAATAATTCATATAATAGGTTGGAAAATACATCATAACAAATATGAATTATTGTACATTATGTAAGAATTAATAACAATCAGTAATTTATTAACATTTATAGAACATTTAGATTAAATTAGATAGAAAAAATCCAAACATTATACATAAGAATGCACACAAATAAAAAATCAAGAAACACAATAGGTAACCATAAACAAATAATATATATTGATCTCTCCAAAGGTGGAACTCTATTATTCACACAAATACAAGTATATATAAACAATTGTATCTATGACTGTTCATATTCTTCTCATATTTAGCACCAAAAGAGGAGTTTGTTCATATTCTATCCTATTACAAGTCATTAAGGTAGGACAAAATATACATATATCCAAAAAACTTAGTGCATAATGCATAGATACAGACAAATATTTTTCACAACTTTACTATCCAATTTATTTTCCCAATATTTATCCATTATTTATTATAATTATAAGGAATGCCTAAAAATACATTAATCATATGAGGGTGAAGAGATTCCTTATTTATTATTATTATTTTAAATAAAAATATAAAATAAGATAAATTATAAATAATTTTAACACACAATATAAACTAAGAGTGAAATAAAAATTTAATTTGAAATCCTAGGAAGACAAATTAAGAAGAAAAATGCTAGGGACAAAACTAGGGTTTTGTTATGTTCGATAAAAAATGGGTTCACCAATATGTTTTATCAAATTTGTGATTAATGGAGATTTAATATAATATGAAAAAAATATGAGTAAATTAAATATATAATAAAAATGGACATTCAAACATGCATTACTTTCAAATAAATAATATTTGAGAAATTAGAGTTTTGACTATAAAGTACAATGAAATAATGAACAACTTATTTCTTCAGGGAACACATAACTATGGATGATTGTTTATGATCCTAAAATTGAATTAGACACATTTTAATTTTAATATGTGAATTTTATCTCTACCTAGGATAATATCAGTGATAGGGATTGGGTCACACTATTTTTTGTCTTTATGGAATGTATTTATCTAGGCTGCTCCTATGATAAAAGTGTATATTGGTTTTATATGTAAATTAAACTATATATATTATTCCACCTATCATAGATATAATATCACATAATATATCCCATGTTTTCCCCTTTTTATCCTCAATACCCTATTGAATTTATACACACAAACCAAATAAAGATCAAATACAAAAGGGAAAAAAGGGGAAGTGGGAATGGATAAGTTGGAATCAAAACCCCATTGAGTTGAGATTTGCCTACATAGCCTCAATAAAGGGACCTCAATATGATTAATTTCTCCCTCTAATGTTTGTGTTACTATAACATATGAGGTGTAAATCAAAATGATGTTTTCCTAGGCCTTCCTCCTAGTCCAAACATGCAATCTAGATTTGATGTATGTAAACATTAGATAAATATAGACGTTGAGATTTATATATTATGTTTTTTATTTGTTATTATAGTGATAAACTGATAATTATTAAATGTAAAATGCCTTAGGGAACCCTTTAAATAGAAGACTCTAAATTTTGAATTCTAAAAACTCATTGATGTGTCAAATAACTCAAAAGAAGGGTAAAATAGTCATAAAAAGAAAACTAAAATAAACATGCATATAAAAGAGTATATAAATGTGAAATGGAAAATATCAATCCTTTTAGACAACATAACATAGAGGGTCCAAATATGTTGATCCTATCTAAAAATAAGAAGACAATAGAATGAAAGAGAAAAAGGACCAAAGATCCCTTTGACATAGATACAAAATGACATACAAGACCAAAATTTAGTAAATAGAATGATATTAATGTGAAATAATGACAAAAAATCACAATATTACAACAATATGTGCCAATGAAATCTTGGTTTGAAATTAAGAGCCTGTTAATAAAAAAAGTCATAAATGACATATACTTGTGTTTTCTTGACCAAAATTTGGGTGTATAAAAATGGTATAATAAGGAAAAGGTTTAGAAAACCCTAGGAAAAATTAGATACAATATGTAATATAGATAAAATCTAACCAAAATATGTGTAAGAGGGAATAGGTTCACCAAAATGCAATGGCATAAAGTGGATTTAGGTCAAGGACACTACACCAAACCATATACATGAATGTAAAATTTAGATTCAAATATGATAAAATAATATAACAAAGTAAACAACATAATTTTACTAATATAATATTTTTAAATTCTTTAAATTTATAAAGAGAGGGTTTTGAGATAAATACCAAATTATATCAAAACTATGTATTGTCAAAGGTTAAAACTAGATACAAATAGGTCTAAAGACCGATCCAAAGGTAACACAACAAATTTGTGCATATCTAATAACTAGTAGATAATTATTAGGCACATAGTGGTAGGATCCTATATAAATCAATTATATAATGGTATTCTTATGGAGATATAAAATTATCATGTTTAGACAAGAACATTCCTAGTCAATATACAATTTTTTACTAAAATAAAATTGATGAATTCCTTCATGTGACTTTGATCTATAAAATTTTAAGAGAGAAAACATCATGAATATAAAAATTTGAAACTTTAATAAAGTAAAAAATAATAATAATGAAATGTTAAACATTTACTTCAAAAAATAAATTATAAAGTATACTATTTTTTTTAATTTGATTAGGTAAATAAGTAGGTTTTACAAAGTTACTTCAACTTGAAGTTAAACTAGTATCAAAATAAAGTATAGAAAGCCCCAAGGGATAAAAACATAGTATAGCCAAAAAAAAAAAAAAAAAAACTAGCATAAGTATAGTTCATAAGTCAAAATATAAAATAAGAAAAGAGATAATTACTCAGGGAGGGAAGTGTCCTCCATGAGTTCTTTGTTGGGGTCCTTGTCCTCCATATTATCCTTCATCTTATTCCTAGTTATCTTTTCCCGAGTCCTATTACTCAAACCTTTAGTGATTTCCTTTGATATAAACATCCTTTGATTATTTTGATGCTCCTTCTCTGAGATATTATTAAGGGGGTTATCCATAGTGAGGGGTTTGGAGGAGGGTTTCTGAGAGAGCTAAAACTCCACCTTTTCATCATTCTATCTATGAGGGGGGACCTCTCCCTCACTGATCTAAATGAAAGATAATAACATTTTTATGGATTCCATGTTAATTAAATTCCATTCCTTGATTATAATAGCTAGGCCTAAACCCAGTTCATGAATTTTACCATTAAAGTCCTCTAGTTATCTCTTATTTTTCCTAACTGATTCAGACATGAAGGCCTTACCTTTCTTAGAATATTTTGATTTCCTCCTCTTCATAGAAAATAGGTTTAGGTTTGTTTATAATTAGTTGGAGAGGAAGATCCCCTATGAGACTTTAGGAATTAGGTCTTACAAGGGAAGGGCTGAGAGGAGGCTAGGGGAAGTTCATGGTTAGGTCTTCTTCAGGGGAGTCCTCCTCTGTAGAAGATCCTCCTAGAAAAAATTCTTTCCTATGTAGTGTCTCACCATGTTTAACAAGCAGAAAGATAATCCCTTGGTGGATGATGGTGTTTACTTCATTAATTTGAAAAGAAAGGGCTGTAATTTCTAAGGACTTTAGCAAGTAATATGGTAGACTAATTTTAAATCCTTGGAAATGATTTATAATTATAAAATGGTGCAAGAAAATAAGTGTAAATTTACCTTCCAATGTATGGTATTTCATGATCTAAATGCACACCTATGGATAGTACCTCAGTAGGTCTATACATGTAAAACTATTTTTATCAATTTGCAATGCCTCATTCATCCTAAAAAATCTCTGCATTAGATCTAACTTCTTATACTGGTCCTTGAATTCTTATAATCCTCACACAACATCCTAGTTACCTCTCCTATAATCTACTTAGTGATATTAATTATAAGATCTCTTATCTCCACTATTCTTTTATTTCAAGCAATAACAAAATCCTTAGTAAGGTTTGCATCATGCCCTATGATCTTCTGTAGGTATTATGTCAGACCTGCCTTGTGCAGCTTCTACTAGACCTTCTTATTATCATGCACCTCTATGCATGATAGTGGCTAGATATTGTCTCTATATCTCTATATTTTATGCTATCCTAAGATTATATTGTTTGAATGGTGATAAAGGTCTACCTTTTATAATTAAGTTTGTTTCTAATGAAAATATTGGGAATTAATAAAAGTTATTTCACCCATATCAAATCATTAAACACCCACATGAAAATATAATGGTTTGACATAATATTTGAAACATGATGAATAGGATGCAAATTTCACACATGTGACTAACACTGCCAAACACTAAGATATGATGGATTCATTTTTAATGGCCTTGGTTATGTGTAGTGGGATGTGGATGCTTTTATTATAGATAGATAATAGGGGTAGACTTACTCTAATATTGGCTAGTGAATTAACCACCCCATTTCCTTCTCAACAGGTATGAATAATGGGAGGTTTCTATAGATAATTGATTATACCCTTGAAAACATCTATGAGATTTTTAATGGTGTAAGAGGGGATGGTATTATTGGATAGAGTGTCAAGAATGTTTAAGAAATCACATTTGATGATTAACCTTTCCACTTTGAGATGAGAAACAATCTGAATAACCTAAAGTGCCACTTTAGTTTATGCCACATTATTGGTTTAGGTCCCCATGGGACTAACATACACAAAAAAAATCTTCCTAAATGATTTTTTGATTACCCCTCCACCACCTATAGGGCTTGGATTACCTTTTGAAGCATTGTCAAAATTCAACTTTAACCAATCTCCTAGTAGAGGGTTTCACTTGACTTTTTTCATCATATAACTTCTAGTTGGAGAGATGACATTCTAATCCAATTTCCATTTTCTAAAAATAATTTGTTCATCCACAAAGCTCATATTTTTATCTATAGGGGAAAATCTCTCTAATTTTAAATAATAGCCTAACAAATATGGGAGAAAATAACTTTAGAATTATGTTTTTTATTGGAGATAATACCATCATTATGGGTTATCCAAATGGCCTAGAACTAATGAGGGAGAACCAAAAACTAGACAAAAGATAGGGATGGGAAAACCAAGATGGCTTCCATTAGGTGATGAGATCCAAGAGTTTGGTTTAACCCATGATAGATTGAATTTGACCAAAATCCAATCAAAAATACATGAATTGAAAGGACAAGACAATAAAATATGATGGATCGAGTCTTCTAATCCTCTATAAAGGGGATAGTTGCTAGGAATGATAAGCCCTTGTTTGGATAGATTATCCACCATAAGAATTTTATCTTGGGATACCAACCATAAAAATAAGTTGATATTGGGAGTAAGGTACTTGACCTAGAGGGTCTTCCAGTGCTCCCATTCACTCTCTAGGCCCATATAAATAAGGTGACCATGTGTTACTATGTATTTCCCACTATCTTTAGCTACCCAAAAAAGGTAGTCCTCTTTGGGGAAGATAAGAACATGGATTTGGTTGAGTGAATAATTTAGGTATTAGATAGCTTGGATGTCTTATGCATTATTTCTATCAATGGATAGGACTTTCTAGACTTTTAAACCATTGGTCCATTCCCAATAGTATTTCACCTTGTTACCCCATCTCTCCTTTAAATTCAATAAAAGATCGGCCCAATTTCCCTAGGATGTGAGGGGGGGATTGGATAACTAGGAGTCATCCCAAAATTCAATTTTTCCAAATTCCATATTTTCCATTTGATTCCATTTCTCAATATATCATTACAGCTGGTAATGGCCTTCCAAAAAGTATATCCATTAGTAGGGCCTTCTTCCTAAAGAAAGTAATATTCCTTGTTTTCTTCCAAATATTTGGCTTTGACAATCTTAGACCATTATTTATCTTATTTTAAAATTTTCCATCCCATTCTGGAAGAAGAGCTTGATTCATATTTTTAATCCTTCTAAGGCCAAGTCCCCCATTTACCTTAGGGAGGCATGTTTTTTTCCCATAAGATTAGATGGAATCTGAAATGATTCTCATCACCTTTCAATATATATTTTTTGAATTTATTTTATCTTATCTACCACCTTATTAGGCACACAAAAACTAGCATGAAATAAACAAGGAAGCTTTGGATTGAATATTTGAGCAATTAGAATTTACTATCCTAAATGAATAGATGGTGTTTCCATCCATCCAGCTTCCTCTAAATTATGTCAATGAGTGAATTATAGAAGTTAGGGATCATTCTACCTTCAAAGAGAGGTATTACGAGGTATATTTAGGGAATATGACTCACCTATCACTCTAAAATGTTTATGATTTTTTTATCAATAGAACTGGGGTGTTAATAAAGAAGATGAAACTCGTATATAAATTGATGCATTAATTAGATACTTTCTCATAGTTTTAGATAATCATCTTAAGTTATCAGGATTCTTTAACTAAGGATGATCATGTCATCAACAAATTGCTCATGAGTGATGGGATTGGTCTTGAGATCCACTTTGATGCTATTGATAGTCCTTTGAGATTTACATTTCTACAAACTCCTTCCTAGAATTTCTACCAAAATGATGAATAGGTAAGGAGATAGGGGATCTCCCTATCTCAACCCTATAGAAGAAAAAATATATACTTTAGGAACACCATTAATCAATATGGAAATTTTTGGCATTTAAATGTATCTCAAGATGGTTTTTATGACCTTTGCATCAAATCTTAGTATCTCAAGAATTTTCATGAGAAATCTCTAAGAGACTCATTCATAGGCTTTATTCATGGTAAGTTTGAAAAAGATAGCCTACCTCAAAGAATTAGAGATGAAATGGATGGATTCATCAACCATGATGATGACATCAATAATTTTTATACCTAAGATAAATGCTCCTTCTTATTCCCCAATCACTTTATTTAGAAGAGGTTGAATTATTTTCACTAGAAGGACCAAACAAATATTGTAGATGGTATTGCACAAGCTTATGGGTTGGAAATATTTAAGCTTATTTTTCCCCAATTTTTTTGGTATGAGGACCAATAAATTGTTATTCATTTCTCTTAAAATAGATCCTAAGTATAATAATTAACTCACAACTACTTCAACTTCCAAGTGAATGATGTCGCAAATTTTTTGTAATAAAAAGGGGGGAATCCACTAGGGCTAGGGGCCTTGAATCCTTCCATAATAAATACCACCTCTTTAACCTCATCTATAGAAGGAGTTTTAATGAGTGCAACATTATCTTAAGAGGTAATGACTTCATTAAAATTACTAAAGTTACTTTCTTTGATTATCTCATTAATGGATCCATCTTCCATTAGCAACTTTTTGAAGAATTGAATTGTGTAATAATTGATCTCATATTATTCATTACTAAGGTTTTCATTCTCCATTTTATAAATGGTTGATTATATTAACATTCATGTTTATAAAAGTAAAATGGTGAAAAATCTAGTGTTTCTATATCCCTCCTTCAACTAGATAAATCTATATATTTATAATCAGTATACCTCTTCCTTTGCCTCAAGATTATGAAATTGGCTTAGAATTTATTTTTATTTAAGAATTAAGGATTCTTTGTTTCCATAAAAAACCATCAATTATTTTATCTTTATCACTTCTTCCTCCAAAGCCTTATTTTAGATGAAAATGTTATTGAAGACTTATTTATTCCATTTTTTAAGGTTCTTCTTTAGGAAGTTCATTTTTATAACTAGAATGTACATATTTTAGCTCAATAAATGTTATTTACACCATTAATTTATGGATTTAGTTAGGTTTGGGTGATATAACATAATACTTTCAAACCTAAATGGGATGATATTTGGTTTATATATCATTTCCCCTTCAAACATTAGAGGGTTGTGATCAGAACCAATTCGAAGTAGGGATGAAGGAGATATAGAAAATTAAAGATCCCAATTAAGAGAGATAAGAAATCAATCAAGATGAACCTAAATTACATTATCTCCCATCCTTTTATTTATCTAGGTAAAAGGGTTACTTTTGAGTTCCACATAAATGAGGCCTAATACTATGAGGAAGTAATTGAGATCAAAAATACTTTCTGTGAAATCTAATTGCCCTCCCTTTTTTCCCTAGAGAAAGTAGACTATTGAAATCTCTATCCACTATCCAATTCCAAATCCCACAAGTTTTCTAAAATGCCAAAAGATCTTCCCATAATTTTATCCTTGAATTTTTTGAATTAGGGGCATATATGTTAGACTAAATATATTATTCCTTACTATAAATATCCTTGAGAAAAATAGATACATGTTCATCAGTTTTCATTAGAAGGTCACCATCTAAAAACTATGAGTTCTAAAATACTGCTAGACCTCTCGAGGCACCCTTGGAATTAGAAGCTATAAAACTGGCCCTTCTCTAAAAATTTTTAGAGAACATTCCAAGTCCTCTTCAAAAAATTTGGTTTCTTGAATAAGCATAGTGATAGGATTAGTTCTTTTTCTTATATTACCAAGGGTCTTCTAATTTTTTGGGTTATTTAACCTCCTGATGTTATATGTGAGGAACTTCATTTCTAAAGTCTAGTATAATGACTTTTAAGTGTTTTTTGATAACCCTTGGCTATTTATTTTGTTTTTTTCAATTTTCCCATTAACCATACTATGAGATCTACCTTGGGATTTTGGGGTAACCCCTACATCTATTTTCTTTCTCCCTTTCCTAGTTTTAGATAGAGTTTTAAATCCTTCATCTTGGTTTGCCTCTAATCAGGATGATTTACTAATGGAACATTATCCCTTATCCTTGGATGTCACCATAGGAGAATTTAATGAGCCTATCAATCCTTCCTTTGAGTTAAACTGGTCAATTTTGGTACCTTTTTTAGTAAATCAAGGGCTCCTATGATCCAAGGCTAGCATCAAATTAGTGATGTTATCCTAGTTTGAATTTTGGTTAGATCCCTTCAGAATCTCTTCCTTTGGGGGTGAAAAGTGAAGACAGGTCTACTCTAGTAAATTTTTAATATGAGTAAAAAGTAGGGCCTCCATTAAAGAATTGTCCCAATAAGAAACTTGATAAAGGAATAACCATATTGAGGAGAGTATTCCCCTTTTTAATTAGAGTGGATAATTTAATGAGAGTGAATGCCACTATATTGATACTAAAGGGAGAATACCATAGGGAGGGGCCCTCTAATTGAGAAACCCAAGGGGATCCTATAGTGATTAGGGTTTTCCATTTAAAGGGATGGTTATACCTATCTGGGGGAAAATATTATACCTAGATATGGTAGAAGGAGGAACAACATTCTCAGTGATCATAATACATTTTAAGGGACCTAAAGAGGAAAAATGGGGTTCCAAAGAAGGCCATCCAATTTTCTAGAGGTATCTTTACACTTTTATTGATGGGTTGATCTCCATATCCAAGCTTGCTTAGGAATAAATAGAACTTGAATCTTCTTAAGATAATATTTTTGTGGATGACTTGGACCATTAAATTTTAGATAAATGTTGGATTGATTCTCATATTCAATGAATTTATCCCATTCATCTTATTTATATTTTATTTTTATCAAATGAAGTAATGGTTTATCAACATGAAAGAAAACATGAAATTGATCTACCATCATCCTTCTTCAAGACAAGTTGATTGGATCATTGGAGATGGGTTATCCCAATGCTCTGGTGAAACCCATTATCACTTTTGGATGCCAATTATCTAAGGGTAGATCAATAAGGAGTACACACATTAGGATTTCATCCATAATAGAGATGCATAAATTAGTTTTGACCTTCTATTGCTTAATAGTGATGCTTGATTTTCCCATTAACCATGGGCCTTCTAAAATAACTCTAAATCAGTCTTCTTGGTTCATGAAATTAACTAAAAATAAACTCTTTGCTAAGGTCACCACCTCTAGTTGGCCTTTAGGTTTCCATTTCAGGTTGGTCCATATTCAAAAGGAGTCAATGTTTGGTCTAAATTCATTTACCCTAGCCATAATGGATTTTTCCAAATACGCATCTAATTTTTCCACCAAAGAATTGGGAATATAAAAAAATACCTCATTATTTCCAATCAACAGAATGATGTGGATTTATAGTAGATCCTATCCCACCTGGCATTTTACACATGCCCAATCTACCCATGATAGGGGAGATTCATGGGGTGAGCATATCCCTAGAGGTCCTAGTTGTTTTTTGTCCTTACTATCATTAGACACACTATAGACCCTTGACTTGAAAGGGTCCATGACTTCCGTGAGATTTCCATGGATCCTATCACATAGCTCTGCATTGACATCTAACTTGACTCTATTACTCTAATTTTCTTACCTAGCCTCTACATTATCCTCCATGCTAATTTTATTTTTTTCTCACCTAATGTCAAATTCAAATTTCTAAAGTCATTATAATTCTTCACCACCCTCACTTATCACCATAAAAAAATTAATCAAACACTAAAATTAAATATCATCCAAAATCACTTTCATTAGGTGTTTTATATCAAAATAAAAGTGAAAATAAAAATATAAACTTTATCATTTTTTTATCTATAGAAAAAATATTTATAAAAAAATATAATGTTTAATTCAAAACTATAAATTATAAAGTATAGTTTTTAGTAAAAAATTATAACTTTGGTATTTTTAAAGTAAAAAACTCATAAAAATATTTAAAAATAAGAAAGAGTGTCTTTATTAGTTTTTATATAAATACACAAGCTTACATAACTAATGTAGTTATTTGATTGTATTATATTTTTTTTTTCTTAAGTCAACACAATAATAAAAAAATGAGGATAAGTATGATTTCATAAGATATAACATTCACATACAAATATGAGTGTAACTAATAGAGTTTTATGGATTTATTGTAACTTATTATTTATGGAAATATTAATGAAGTTAGATAGTTAGGTTATTTATAGAAAGTGTAGGTATATTATAGGGTAACATATTCAAAATATATTAGTAAATGGCATTTGAGTGCTTAGATATGTAAATAGAGTACCTACATATGTTGAAACATGTCTATGATTCCTATATGCTTATAGCCATGCAAAACTATTTATTGGAGTGTGGAATTGTCTATGTTGACTACATTAATTTTGTGATTATTTTTCTCACTATGATTGTGTATAATAGTGATTATTATATATTTAGATACCTGAGATCTAACACAAACATATCTATTTTCCATATCCTTATTTTTAAACCTAGATCTTTGCACTATAAGATGAAATCACTATGAATGGGAAAAACAAGTGAAAGGGATGGGTTGATCTAACCCCATTCACCCATTTTGGATAAACACTACCTACATATTTAATAATCCTAATATGAAATTCAAACTGAACATAGTTACCCTACCTAGATGAGTGTGTGTAATCAATGTAGTACTAGCATTTAATGTAATCCTGTGTATGCATTTACATGAAAACCTTTGATATAAACTTACACTGGTATTTAGAATTAGCTTAGGTTTTATCCTTTGACTGGTTTTAGATTTGGAAAAATTAGGATAATTCATCTCAATGTACAAAATGATCTCCAATGTTAGATAGATAAGTGATAGATAAGAATAGGCTTAGGCTTGATATACTTATGTATATGAATATTTGGGTAGTTTCCTCCAAACCAACATGTGAAATGTATGGGATGAACCATATGAATAATTTTAATTTGATAAAATGAAAATTAAAGGGCATGTATATAAATATGTGGATATATTTACAATGTGACACTGTTTGAGAAGGCATAGACCTATATAAAGAATATGAATAATGACTTGAGATCATGGAGTAGTCTGAGAATGATATTGAGCTATTCAAGTAGAGACTAGGGAAATACCATGCAAAATTAATGGAATTTTTAGAAGGCGAAGCCCATACACGGATGAATTTATAATGAAGAATGTGAATAAGAGTCATGTATGTGTGCATAAGTCAAGTATGTTAAAGTTTGGTCAAATCTGACATTTCAAGTGTTTAATACCAAATATGAGTGTTTTCATTCCCCCCATTTATTAAAATAATGGAACTACTAGAGTTAAAATATAGAAGGTGATACCTAAGGATAACCACAATCAATGTTCTCAAGTAGGGACTAAGTTTTGAACCTTTCTCCATGAAAATATGTAATGAAACATGTAGAAATTAGTTTTCACTTAGGGCATACTATTTGAAATTAATGACATTGAACATACATGAAATGAAATATTTAGGGAATAAATACGCCTACATGTATGCAAACCAATACATATTCTAGTGAAAATGGATAATGGGGTGATCACGCCCCTTAGATATGCGAGTGTAAAACCATGGGTTGAGATGAATAGGTACCAACCCTTATTTAAAATGGATAAGTTCCTAAAAGTTAAGTCACACAAAAGTTGGACCTCACACAACTTACTATATCTATAAATTGGAATCCAATTTTGGTTATAATAAATATGAGAAATGCCTAAGAATATAATTAAAATTTTATTAATCATCTTTTATAGATAATTATATGGTTCAATACCAATAATGTGTAAGTGTAATTTTTGTGGGATGTATCACATATGCCTTACACACATTTTCAATTCAATAACCTACATAATTTGAATCCAATAAATTTTACCAAAGCATCATAATATATCTAAAAATGTTATCATATGTCTTGAATATGCTTCTACTATGAAAAATTGTTTAATATGAATCATGTAATAAGTATAATAATATCGTAGGGTCTATGAAATACAAGTTATAATCTATAAAAATATCTGACATATGTGCTGCATATGTCCCTAATATGAAACATTTTTACTCTAAATCATGTAATCTATGTAATAATATTATAGACTATGTGAAATTAAACTTATAATCCTATAAAAATATCTAACATATGCCTTGCATATGCTCCCAATATATTTCAAACTTGTCATAAATTGAGTAAAATATATTATAATCTATGTAAACATGTGCCATTTATGAACTAATGTGAGCCTAAAATTTGAATTTAATGTGCCAAAAATATTAAATATTTGATTAGAAAGGATCACTCTCTTAGAAAATCTACTATGTATCTACCCATTTATAGGTGAGGAAAGTAGCATGTGCATTACTCATCTCAAAATAAATGAGTTATACACATCATGTTATATAAAAAATATAAAAAGTGTAGACATGTGTAACATGAGTAGATTGTGATATAATAGTAAGATTAGATCATCTGAGTATGTATTGTATTATAAGGCATACAAAGGTTATGTCAAGATAGATATATCAATAAGAAACATAATAAATATTTTTTTAATCTATTTTGATTTGAGTAAATCAAACTAATATATATATATATATATATATATATATATATATATATATATATATAAACTATTGAAATTGATATACATGAAATATACATATTGGGAATTCAAATACAAAATTTACAAAATTATAAACTAGTTAAAAATATTAAATAAGCATATATATGCACACCTCCCTAAAATATATCTTATGTTGATTGTGTAGGTTGTCTATGAATAGAAATTGTCTAATAAGACCTACAAACCATGTCACATCTAAAAACAAAATATCAAATTATATATATATATATATATATATATATATATATATATATATATATATATATATATATATATATATATATATATATATATATATATATATATATATATATATAAACTATTGAAATTGATATACATGAAATATACATATTTGGAATTCAAATACAAAATTTACTAAATTATAAACTAGTTAAAAATATTAAATAAGCATATATATGCACACCTCCCTAAAATATATCTTATATTGATTGTGTAGGTTGTCTATGAATAGAAATTGTCTAATAAGACCTACAAACCATGTCACATCTAAAAACAAGAATTCAAATTACACTGGGGAAAGTTCGTAGAAAGATAATAGGGCCACATTAGGGCCTTGTTTGTTGGATACAACACATCTTAGTTAAATTTATGTCTAATTTTTTTTATTTAGGTCTATGTGACTACCTACAAGGGTTTACTAATTAATCTTGTGTCTTGATTTTCCATAGGAAAGACTTACAAAAAATAAAATCCTAGATCCTATACAATAACACAATAGATATCAAATTACAAAAGGTGGAATATTATTAAGATAAGATTCAAACTATACTTAGAAAACCCCACACAATTTAAGTGCCTCTTACATATAAAAATGGGTCTTTGGCTAATGTTCTCCCTCCTAGGGTAAGTGTGTGATCCATGATCATGTAATTGTATGAATGTAGCTATAATATTAATTTAAATTATTGACAATGGATTCCATTTACCTATAATATATTTAATTTGAACTTATTCTATGTCTATTATAATGTGACAAATTTTAATTTTTATATAATAATGCTCTTTTGATCAGTGCATAGTAGAATTTCCAAGTTATTTATAGATGTGTTTGGAGAAACCCTGATGATATTATATAGAGGAATATTTCAAATATCTCCACTAAATGACCTCACTAAAATATTAGGTGGGGTTAAGTGCACTGTCTCAAATTAAAAAAATTACCATCAAAGCATGGAGGATAAGATTACGTCAGTGGACAAGGTCATAGTGTGGCCCTGTTTGACCTTGTGTGGTCCTATTTTAGAAGGATAAAGACTACTTTAAAATGTCTAATAGGTGAATATAATTATATTAATGATGTTTAAATTATGTTATGAGTATTTATAGTAGCTAAAAAAGGGAAGGATGTCAAAATTAAACATTATTAAGCACCCAATGATTAAGTTTTTATGTCTAAAATAGTAAATATAGTAATGAGGACCATAATTAGGATGATAACTAATAAAAATGTGAATTATATGTATCATGTCACCACATATAATAAGAAGAGATCATGTTTTGGATCACAACACAACAAGCTCAATAAATAATCCTAGATTTATCCACACATAGTAAAAAAAATCACACATAATGGAATGAAAATGACACACAATATAATTCAATATCATACAAGGTAATAGTCACACAAATAGACAATCCAATATCATATAATTCAAGACACACACATAATGAACAAACAAATATCATAAAATGCAAGAGCCACACAAAATGGAAAATCTAATGCCACACAAAATTAGAGTCAATTGGAGAACAAATAAAGAGTCACACAATGAAATAAACAATGAATGATCACAAAATTTAAAAAATAATAACATAAAACATGCACTAAACATGCAAGGATAATTTACACAATCAATGTATTCCATCATCACATCTATGAAAATATAGTATCCAATGAAATAACACTCTAAGTATTATGAGCTATACAAAATCATGTATAATCAGTGTAAATTAGTTTGACATAATAAATAGAAATAGTTATATAAATATAAAACATGTGTATAATGGAAAGATGACCCAAATGGAAATATGCCTCCAATGTAGGAAAGTATCTCTTAGGTGTAGCCATGTCCTGCACATGTATGCCCATATCATATGAAACATGTATGTCCTATATTTAACTCATGTATAATATGAAATTCATGTCCATAAAAAAATATAGATGTATAGTGTACCATATATGATGAAGCATAAATCATATAATTAACTAAAACATATCATGCATAGGTCTTAGTTTTTTTTTAATATATTTTTTTCATATTTTCTAAAATATTTGAATCTAAGTAAAAAATTGAGTAGATTTAAACAAGGCTAAGTGGTAAGGCTAAAAAAATATAATAATAAGATGGATATGAATAATCCATAACATATGTAAAACCATAATGTGCATCAAGTGTAGTAATATGGAGGGAGTAAAGGCAAGAAACATGCCCCCATGTAAAGGTGAATAAAAACATATGAAATCAAGAATGTACTTATAAATAATAATAGTCATGACCTAAATGGGAAATAAATAGTGTATTACTCATGTCATAATATTTATGCATGAATATATATGATCGAGGTACCTCAATGTGGGCCTTATATAATCATTATACAAGGGTTTGAAAGTATTATGTTGCAAATAATGTGGATTGGATGAAGATATCATAAAATATGTATCATCATATAATAAATTTCATGGATATATCCATCATGGTAAATAATCAAAATGAAAGGGCCAAGAGAAAACAAATCTAAGGGATATAAGAATGATCAATGCAAATGATATGTTCATCAATATGTTTTATTTACTTTTAGCTTAAGTTCACATAAAATATTAAATTGAGAATAATTCAAATTGTATAAGATATAAAATTCACTCAAAAATATTATTGTGTAGATACCCATATATAGTACAATTTTTTTATAATGTATTTTTGCTTAGTTTCAAATATACATCCTTTTTATTAGAAGATTGAATACTTGGTGGGGAAATCTTGCATGGGACCCTTGGTATCCATGACATTTCTTTTCCTTGTCTAGATTCTATTAATATTTTTTCACTATGTTATGCTTTTTGCCATCTTATGGTAGAAATCCATGATTTTCTAATTTGTGTTATGTGTTTTGATCCTTTGGACACTACCATTCACCTCAATACACTTGTGTTGATGTAAGTGTCCAAGGGAAAATAGAAGTGGCCTAGCTTATCCTTTTATCTATTTACATAATTTTCACTTAGTTACCATTTGTGAGATTCCATATGTTTATTCTATTATTGAATTTCATGTATCACTAGATCTTGATTCAAATTCAAAACATTCCCTATATATATAAAACTAGGGTATAGTATTCATTACCAAGAAAGCCTCTTAATTAGCATATACTTCATTCAAAATTTATTTACACACCTTATAATGAGTTACATATTGTTGAATTCAAAATTATTATAAAATGTTAAATTATACTTGCATTACTTATACCAAGGGTTAAAATAGGAGAAAGATCATATAGTTGCACACTCACCATTACACACACACACCTTAGAGGGATAACTACATGTGAGTCTTAGACCCTCTTCAAAGTATATAGATATGTAGGTAGCACTCAATAAAAACATGGTTGTTATGGTCATCTCTACTCAAATTCTAACCTATTTTTATAAAGTCACATGTGATTAAAGACAAAGAAGATAGGGTTTTGAGTGTTGAAACTATTTTATATGTGATCTAATCATTACCTAGAGGTAAAATAAGAATATAATTTTAATTACATATTCAATAAAAAACACATTTAGTTATAGTTCATATTCAAATCTAGACACTTTCATTGAGTCAAGACACCTATGTTGATGTGATTGTCTTAATGTTGATGCAAATATTCAAGTATTAAAAATAGTAAAAAGATAGAACAAACACATAGCTGGTTTGAAACACTCAGATGAACCTAAATCATCCTAACAACCTATAATAGTGTAGAGAATAATCTATGATATTTATAATCCTTGATTGTATAATCTTTGTTGTATTTATTTCACACACTTGAATATGTTAAATTATAATAAACTATCATTTATTACATTAATTTGAATATTACATTTTTTCACTCAAAATTTTTGTTTCTATAGTGTGTTTATGTGAAATACCATTTAGGATAAAACATTATGGTGAACTTAACCTCTAAGTGTAATTGAACCAAACCCTAGCATTTTTTAGGGGTTCTTCTTATTTTTTTAGATTTCTATGTTTAGTTTTTCAAATCTGATTTTCATTGCATGGGCATAGTATAAGTGATGTATGTTATCTTTTTTCCCTAGGACTTATATTATTTCTCTTTGGTGTGTTTAATGTTACAAAACTTAAAATTCATACTCATGTTGAAAACACTAACAAATTTCATCTTTTAGATCATTTGTTTAATCTGGTTTATGATCAATACATTGCTTATGAGTACTTATGAGTATCTTATGGATAAAAAAAACTATAATAAACAATATTCCTTTATAGTAAATCCTTACAATTACAATAATGAAAATACCAATAACGAAAATGAAAATATAAATGAATATGGTGAAAATGATAGCATGTTTTCCTATTCTCCTTATGATTATGATTGTGATTCCATAAGATTTTGAAGATGATCGTGAAGATCCTAGTTCTCATATTTCTCCTACATTATGTATCTTTGAATCTAATGATGATATGATTGAAGGAACACTAAGTATCTCATTAATTAGTGAATTACATAACATTAAACATTATAAAATGAACATGCATGACAATATTATTAAAAATATTAAAAATAACAATCTTTCAGACATAAAACATTATAAAGATGAACCAATAGTTGAATGTACATCTTCTTTATTCAATTATGAGCTTGTTACACAAAATTAATGTTTACATTATTTGAAAATTATAGAAAATGTTATTCAATTATGAGATTGTTACACAAAATTAATGTTTACATTATTTGAAAATTATAGAAAATGTTACTCAAGTTGAAGCTTATATTCTCTGTTTGTTTCATGCAAATATAAATAGTGAAAAATACTTATCTATCTATAAATCTCAATTATTCGAATGTAGTTACTACTTCTCTCCCTATCCATTTAGGTTGGAAAGATGAAAATGATAATACTATTCAAAATAGTATAGATGCATGTTATTATACCATTATTACAAATAAATATTAACAATAAACAATATTTTCAAAAGGCTTTCTAATGAAATATTTTCCTAAGACAAGTAGCAATAATGCACATCAAGATTTAAATGTTAGTTTTTATAATATTCTTATCTCAAATGGTCACAATGTATCTATATTAGAAAGTGATATTAAATTTTCTATCCCTTCTTATTTTTAATTCAAAAAATGAAACTGAATCTTGAATTTTTAGTTTCTATGATTATATTTTAATCAAAATAGAGAATATTCCTCTTTCTCCCTCTTTTACATTTTCTTCTCAGAAGCATGTTCTAATTCTAGATGAAAATAATAAAATCACACCTTGT
Organism: Torreya grandis; assembly: GCA_037957365.1. Classification (NCBI taxonomy): domain Eukaryota; kingdom Viridiplantae; phylum Streptophyta; class Pinopsida; order Cupressales; family Taxaceae; genus Torreya; species Torreya grandis. Next base: position 2,457,651 of record JARHVA010000260.1, on the reverse strand, counting down.
ATTCCCCTTACATGTAATTAAAATTCCATTACTCAAGTTATTTCAAATGGTAGTTGTATCAACCTTCATGACATACAAAATTATATAATAAACTCTCTTTAATCATCATGTAAAATGGATGCTCCTTTACCAAATACTCTTCAGACATGTCATAATCCTAAATTAAAATTCAATGATAATTGTGAAGAGGTCATAATTCCTATGTTTCATATGGATTGTAACTTACAACCTATGAGTACATCTTCAAACTCTCAAAACATTACTCCTGGTAATATAATACCTTGATGAATACTATAGGAGATCAAAAAACAAAATACAAATGATAGTTATTAAATTACAATTACTTTCACATGATGCTACTCTTTCTAATAACATCATAGATTATCAACCCCTTACTTAGGATTTTTTTTTAAATACCTATCCTACCAAATTTTGTATGCCTATGTTACCTTCATTTTATAGTAATGGAGACTTTAAAATCATTTTCAATAATATGTACACTTCATTGACCATTGGGCTAAAGATGGATGCTTTTTATTAAAATCCTTTCATAGAATTTTCATACAAGAGGATAATAATTGGTTATATATCCTTCCAATCAGTTCCTTACCAAATTTTGAGAAACTATAAGACATACTTTCAAATGATTTCCATAAGAATAAATTAATTAAGTTACCATTAGATCATTTTCAATGCTTAACACAAAACCATGATGAGTATATTTGAGATTATGAAATTAGGTCTAAGGATGTCTTATATATCTTGAAATATACACACTCAGATTTAGAAGTGAAATTTATATTTATTATAGGCCTTATTTCTTAATTTAAATAAAGATAATTATACAAACCCTTTACTTCCTTCGATATGTTATACATGGATGTGCATAAATATTCATGTTCAGTATTAAATACCTATAATTAATCACCTACATCACCAAAAGGCAAACATGTTACAAATAATTCGTACAAAGTGAAGAAACAAAATAAGAAGTTTCATGAGCCACCTCCAATATATTCTTCTAAATCCATAGTGCATACCAAGGAAAAATTAGTATATGTTTTAATATAAAAAATAATCCATATGTGGAAAGTCTCCTACATTAAAAACATATACATGTACTAAGAGGCAACAACTTCAATTTTATCAACTAAGAGACTGACCACATGATATTTTGCATACACTATTGGATAAATGGGTGATTAATCATCCTCAAAATTAATACCAACACATAAATTTAAAAATGTGAAAGGAAAGACCTTTTGAACTTACTATGGTATTAATGGGCATTGGGACAATGACTATTTTTATCTAAGACAAAATATTACACAACTCAAAGATAAAAGAGTTATTACATTTAAGAAAGAGATAATAATGTCTCCTTCTTCCAATTATTATATAGGTCACTCTAAGAGGTTTGAGACATCCCATGTCCCTCTTACGAAGGAACATACGATATAACATCCCTAGTAGAGGCAAACTAATAAAATAAGTTTTTTTATTATTACACCCTATATGAAAACCAATCTCTCCCACACTGATCCTACCAAGGAACCTTTAGTTGATAAATCTCTTGATAGAGGTGTACTTGGGGAAATCACGTAACCACAAGAAATAGAATTCAATCATACTTTAATACATATGTCTATTACACAAGAAAAGTGGGAATCTAAACCAAATAAGAAGGATTCAGATGAAACAAATACACTTCTAATTTCCATAGACACATGAGATATCATGTTAAAACATAAAACAAAAGCATATTTACCACATGATAATTATAGTTGATAATTTATATTCCCAATTGGATTTCATTATATATGATGATTACCTCAGTTATCACTAAATCAAACCAAATGAATAAATTCCAATCTATTATGACATAAACACATTTAAAGTATATTACATGTACAAAATATAAATAGATTTAAAATAATAAATATAAAGTCCAATCCATTATAATGAAATATAAATAATGACCTCATCATATATGTAAAAGTGACCAAATGTTTATACATTGAAATAAATCATATTTAAGGGGCATGTCCCTAGGATTATAGGAATCATCATCACTATCTATTTCCATCACCCTCATGCATATTAATATGGAATTTCAAATAATAAAGATAAAGTCCAATCCATAATAATGAAATATAAATAATGACCTCATCATATATGTAAAAGTGACCAATTTTTTATACAATGAAATCAATCATATTTAAGGGGCATGTCCCTAGGATTCTAGGAGTCATCATCACTATCCAGTTCCATCACCCTTGCATATATTGATGTGGACACCCCTATATCTCACATAGGTCCATGATATTGAGACCATTCTCACATTTTCTCCTCTAGGGTTACTATATTATGTAATGTTTAGTCATGTTCATAATGAAGAGCATCATAATAATCAATAAATACTTGGATCAACTTTGTACAATTTTTCTCAATAATTGAATGCTTATCAATCTCTACAAGAATCTCATTTCAATAAACAACCACCATGTGGTATACTACCATTTATAAAACTAAAATATTAAATAATCATTCATGAGTACCCATAATGTCAACCAATCTCTCAGTATAACCCTCACCAATAATAACCATGGGAAAACTATGTATCAAGATATACACATCATGATCTACCATTGTGGCCCACTCCTAATTGACTATATCAATGCAAAAAAGTGAAAAAATATATATATTTAAAAAATAAAATCTATCAAATATCCTAAAAATATAATCAAATACAATAATATACTTACAAGTGGCTCTAACAACTACCTCATCTAAAGGCTATGAGATTGTGGGAAATCTCACACCTCTACACCATCCATATCCACTTGGTGTTGTAGGTACTATAGAAAGGGAAAAAATAGGGAATAAAAATTTCCAACATGAACTATACCACCAATGTCCATATGCATCTATGAATCTAGATCATCACTCATAACTAATGGAATAAATAGATTCATCTCCCTAACTAAGAATGGTGATATGTCTACAACTATGGGTCCAAGCCTATCATTTGGTTTATGAACAAATTAAATATTTAATGTCATGTTTAGGGATTAGAGGGGACTACTTATTAAATTTTAAACTGACTTAATACTCAATTATACTAAAATTAATTGAAAACACTAGGAATTTTATCAACCAACCATATGATAACACACATTCAACATAATTTTTGAGCATCATTGGGACACCCATAAGAGGTCCTATATGACCACCAAATGATATATTTAGGGTTTAGATGATATATTATCATACAATACTTCATTAATAATAGTATTCTCCCCTAAGGTAATACCCATTGAGCAATAAAAGTCCATGGATGGACTAATATATCTAAAGGTCCATTGATGGGTTGTATAACTAGAATATGATCATATGGAAATACATGTAAAAGTGTGGTTACACCCAATACACCACCCCATGTCTCTAATTACAATTAGTATAAATCCCTATATAAGTGGGTCATCATGGAACACCCCTAATAATATTTGGTACCCCATTCATTAATACTCTACACAACATGATACATGCAATAAGATATAAATACCTAACTACCATCTATGAACACAAAGATGCTAGAAAATAATAGATGAACTATAATAGAAGTGATGTGAAATAGGAATTTAACTAAGAAGAGGAGATATTATGGTGTTAGTGAATGAAACTAAATAAAAAACACACTAAGCTAACATCTTCATGCCTAGTTACTAGGGTGAGCTTAGTAAAAAAAAAATTTGCAAACACAACTAAAAAGTAAGGAAAAACACAAGAATTCCTTCACCTTCCTTGGATGGTCCAAATTACTTTATAGTAGTGGCTTGCTTAGATTTGTGCTCATGAAGTCCTTGAAAATAGAAGCTTGGATACCTCCATCTCTCCTTGGCTCCTTTGGCTTGTGGCTTGGCTTGGCTTGGAGTCAATTTGGCATGGTAACACTAGTTTCTTAAAGCTTTTGGAACCAATCCTGCATTATAACTTTGCACAAATTAAGCTTAAAATTCATGTTCATGGCCTCTCTATTTATAGATTTTTTGGATTGGTCAGGATCAACCATGACCATCCATCTCAAGATTGAGATGTGTGGCCATGGATAATACTAATATTTGGAATTAAATTCATAAGTATCCTTAAGATAAATAAGCATTAAAGAGGCATGGGAGGAATTAACTAGGCATGGGTGACCCATAATCTTGATATTTTATGCACTTATGGCTTGATGGATGCCACCCCATAGATGATGTCACTAGGTGATGCAAATATTTAAAATCAATTTGCAATAATGAGATATTCAAAAATATCTATGTATTTCTTACTTAAGCTCTTAAATTGGGTGAAAAAAAAAGAAAGGACCAAAGAAAGGAAATATAATGGGGTGAAAATAGAATGATATTGACAAAGTAGTCAAAATCACTGAGAATTCCAATGGGATGGTGTATAATGGTTTTCCCAAAGGTGGTTATAAGTATTGTACCTCGATAGTGGCAATGTGGTATGATAACACAATGATTTTCCCAAAGGTAGTTATAATCATTGAGAAGATGGAGCTACCCTAGTTAGGATAAACCAAAAAGATAACAACATGCCCTTGTATGGGTAGAAAAAATAAAGTGGTGACAACACAATGATTTGCCCAAAGGTAGTTATAATCATTGAGAAATGTAGGTGGGATGGTGTGCAATGATTTACCCATAGGAAATTATAATCATTGGACCTTGAGTATGGCAAACATGATAAACTTGGCTGAGGATGATGATAACTTAACACAAAGGGTAATGATGAATTGGAACAACCTACTAGTAAAGAGATACTCATCTAAACTAATAAAGGTTGAAATTATTTCATGGTTAATTACTTTATTTGGGATATGATTAGGATTGAATCATGATTTTTGTGCTGAAGAGATTTTAATGCCACCATTTTTGAATAGACTTCTTAAAGCTGAGTTTTGTTATAGCATATGTCAGTAGGCATCATGGTATAGCATCATGAGGACTTGGCCAAAATATGCATGAGGACTGACTCCCATAATCTAATACTCAATATAAAGTAATGCACAAATGATAAAAACCATGATGAAAATGTAAATAGATGAATATGGATGGATTAAATTGTAAGTGTGGGCAAGGAATCACCTAATGAACACACATAAACTGAATCAAGGCAATAGTGATGAAAGAAAATGAACAGGCAAAAAAATAAAGAAAATAAGTAGAGACAAACAATGCAATATAAACCATATGAAAATTGCCCCTAGAAAATAGGTGATAACTTGACAAACAAAGAAAATGGGGGAATAAAAGAAAAGGAAGGGGTGGCTGAGTTGTCTCCATATGCACTAGGTAAGTGGATGTTACCTACATAGTTCCATGGATGTAATATCCAATAAAAAAATTCAGGCCAAATGTAGTTCTCCCAGGGAATGGGAAGAATGTGATAACTGATGAAAATAAATAGAATGGATGTCCTAGAAGAAGAGGCATGGTCTTGAAAAATGGAAAGTGCATGAGAGAAAAGGACAAAAAGATGGAGAAACTAAGTGACAAGTGGTTGTCTTGAAACTTAGTAAGGGTTCTCAGAATCCTTAATGTAAAGAAGTGGTCAAATGTTCTTGGTTTTTGTCTAATGATTTCACAAATGTTTTTGAAATTTTGGAAGTATCTCAACTTGATCAATAATGACAAGACACCAAATATTTCAAGCTCACAAAATGGTGAGAATGTTCAAACTTATGTTTTTCACAAAATGATGAGAGTGTTCAAACTTAGGTTGCTTGCAAAATGGTGAGAGTGTTCAAACTTAGGTTGCTCACAAAATAGTGAGAGTATGGCAAAGGGGTGACTGAGCTAACCTAAAAAAGTATCAAGTGTTGCCTACATAGTCTAATATTAGGACCTAAAGTCACTATATTTTTACCTATAGTGGAGGAATTTGACTAGTGTATCAGTCATTTTAAACAAAATAGGCATAGGTGGTAAAAAGGCATAGTATGGCATAAGAAATAGCAAGTTGGTATGTCAAGGCTCAAGAAAAAAATGTTACCCCTAGTTTTCCCATAAGTGGTTATAACTAGGATGAAATGACATAGATCAATGGTAATTTTCCCAAAGGAAGTTATATTTAGTAGTAAGATCAATGATAAGAAAGGAATAACAAATGAAGGATGCAACTGCCAGAACTTCTATCACACTACTCCAAAATATTCTCTATATCTAAAGTACTTAAACCAAATGATGAAACTAATTATATTCCTCAATGCTAAAAATGCATAATAAATGGCAAAAACCAAGGTCAATTGGGCTAGGCTCTAGAACATGGTTGGTTGATAGATCGGTAAATGGAAAAATGGATATGACTAATAGAATGATTAAGAATGATATTTGTACAAAGATGAATAGTGATAAAATGACATAACTAAAATGGTCCTTACAGATAATACACCTTAATGCTCAATCATATTACTACTTAAAGTGAATAATATTCATTGGCTCAAGAAGTTCATGTTGGGGATCAACCAACAATATGATTACACTTATGAAAGCAATAAACCGCAGAATTAAATCAGATAGATAAGTAAATAGAATGATAAATAGCAAAGAACAAGAGATACAAGAAACCACCCTAAAAACTTGTATTAAACTCTTTACAGAAGGAATACAATTGAAGAAACTTCTTTCTTCCACACCTCTCTCAGATGTACAGATCTCTCTCTAGATCTCTTTCCCTCAAGAGCTCTCTCTCTCAAGTACAATCAACTCCAACAACCTGGATTGATTCACCTATACAATTCTGTACTGTTCTTCAACATTCACATACAATGAACTACTATGATAAGCTAAGAAGATCTTTCCTACATATAGAATTAGGAAACTTGAGCATGCACTTACAACCAACAGTTAAGCCTCTTGAACAAGGGATCTAAAAATAGTCTTGCTAATAATAGAGATGCGGACTTAAGACTACAACTTAATCTCATCATGAAAACACTTGGTTCTATCCTCAGAAATTGCTTTTTGGATGCATAGGTAACTGACGCCGGTTCCTGCCTGCTTGTACCTGACTGACGTCAGTTGATCCCTGCCAACGCCGGCGTCTCTTCAACTACTCCTGACCGACGTCAGTCTCTTCTGACCAACACCGATGACTATGTAAACCTACAACTTTGGTAATTCACTCCTTGGTGAAGCTTTTAGGCTCCACACCTTAACAATCTCCCACTTGGAGATAAACAGCTGCACCAGTACCTGTACAGCAACATCTTCTAGCTCCTCCATCTTTAACTCAATCATGAAGACCAACAAAAGTTGAATGAAGATTCAACTTCTCCTTTGTAACTGGCTTGGTTAACATATCAGCAGGATTCTTATCTGTATGGATCTTCTCCAGCTTCAACTCACCATCCTCTAATACCTGTCTTATGAAGTGGTACCTAAGCTGTATATGCTTGGTTTTTGAATGAAAGGCCAAATTCTTAGCCAAATGAATGGCACTCTGACTATCACTGTATAGTCTGTAACTCTCTTGCTCTTTTCCAAGCTCTTCCATGAACTGTGTCATCCATATCATCTCTTTGCTAGCCTCTGTGGATGAAATATACTCTGCTTCTATAGTTGACAAGGCAATAACCTTCTGCAACTTTGATATCCAGCTAACCGTCGTTCCACCAACAGTGAAAACATATCCTGTGGTGCTCCTCCTGCCATCCAAATCACCTGCCATATCTGAATCTACATAACCATGTAGAGAAGTATCTGAACCTCCGTAGCACAAATGCTTACTGTCGGTTCCTCTCAGATATCTAAGGATCCACTAAACTGCTTTCCAATGTTCCTTCCCTAGATTGGCCATATACTTACTTACAACTCCCACTACTTGGGCAATATATGGTTTAGTACACACCATTGCATACATTAAACTCCCTACCATGGAAGAATATGGAACTTTACTCATGTACTCTACCTCATCATGTGAATTAGGACATTGTTCTTTAATCAACTTAAAATGTCCAGCCAAAGGTGTGCTTACCGGTTTAGCATCCTGCATATTGAACCATTTCAACACCTTGTCCACATAATCCTCTTGAGACAAAATCAACCTGTGATTTTTTCTGTCTCTCTTAATGCTCATGCCAAGGATTTTCTTTGCTGATCCCAAATCCTTCATGGCAAATGTTTGAGCTAATTTCACCTTAAGCTCAGAGATATCCTGCATGTGTGATCCTGCAACCAGCATATCATCTACATACAATAATAGAATAATATATCTACCATTATCCAATCTCTTAAAATACACACAATGGTTAGATTGACACCTACTATAGCCATGCTCAGTCATAAACCTGTCAAATCTCAAATACCACTGTCTAGGAGCTTGCTTGAGGCCATACAAGCTTTTCTTCAATCTACACACTAACTTCTCCTTACCTTTGACCTCAAATCCTTCCAGCTATTCCATGTATATTTCCTCATCCAAATCTCCATAAAGAAATGTTGTCTTAACATCAAGCTGCTCAAGATGCAAATATTCAATAGTAACTAAAGACAGTACAACCCGTATAGAAGTCATTTTAACAACAGGAGAAAAAATCTCACCAAAGTCAATACCTGGCTTTTGTGCAAATCCTTTCACTACCAACCTGGCCTTATATCTCATCTGTCCATTCTCACCTTCCTTCAACCTGTAGGTCCATCTATTCTTTAGTGTCCTATTACCAGCTGGCAACTCAACCAAATCCCATGTTTGGTTCTCTCTCAAGGACTCCATCTCCTCAACCATGCCACGCTCCCACTAACTCTTGGACTCCACCCATAATGCTTCTTTAAAACTCTATGGTTCTCCACTATCAGTTAGTAATAAATAGAATAATGAAGGGGAATATCTAATTGGAGGCTTACTTACCCTTTTTGACCTCCTGATGGGTGTCTGAGACTCGTTCACAACACGCTGTCCTCTCAAATTCTCTAAAAGTGACTGACCTCAGCCACCTCCAGACTTGTTACTGGCCGATGCCAGTTCTTCCTGACCGACGTCGGTCTCTGTATGACCGACATCAGTTTCTATTCTGCTGACATCGGTTCCTACCCTGCCGACGTTGGTCTCTGTGTTTTTTTGTAAGTGATTATTTATTTTTCCTGTGAGCTCATTTTGGATCGTCACCTCATCTAATTCTCCATTACTCTGCCCAGATTGATTCATCTTCTTCAGTTGATCACTATACATCACTTTTTCATTGAAAACAACATCACGGCTCCTAATTACCTTGTTATTTCCTAGATTCCAAAATTTGAAACCAAAATCATCTTAGACATAGCCAATAAACATGCACCTCATAGACTTAACATCTAGCTTCTTTCTATTTTCCTTATCTACGTGCACAAAGGCTTCACAACCAAAAACTTTGAGATATGAGAGATCTACCTTTTTACTTGTCCATGCCTCTTCTGGGATTCCACCATCTAGAGCAGTAGAGGGTCCTCTGTTAATCAGGTACACTGCAGTATCCACCACTTCTACCCAAAACTCTAAGGGCAAACTAGCATGCAATCTCATACATCTTACACGCTCCATGATTGTTTTGTTCATCCTTTCAGCAATACCATTCTACTGAGGTGTCTTTGGAACCATCCTTTGCCTATAGATTCCATGCATATAACAATACCAATTGAACTTGTAGCTACAGAACTCACCACCATTGTCAGATCTCAAGCACTTCAATCTTCTACCTATTTCATTCTCAACCATAGCTTTCCAAATCTTAAAAGTATCAAATACATCATATTTCTTCTTAATACAATAGATCCATACCTTTCTTGTAGCATCATCTATGAACATAACATAGTACTGTGATCCTCCAATAGAAGCTACCTGAGCCGGTCCCCACACATCTGTGTGAACAAGCTGCAACTTATGCCTCTTCTTTGTTGACCCAGTCTTAAGAAAACTCACTCTCTTCTATTTTCCAAACACACAATGCTCACAAAAATCTAGATCTATGTTTTTCAAATCTGAAAGCTTACCTTTAGACTTAAGAATTGACATCCCCTTCTCACTCATGTGGCCAAGCCTTGAATACCACAATTTAGCATCCACATCTGAAGTAGATAATACACAAGGAGAAATATTAGTAACACAATTACATAAATAGAGAGTACCTACTCTCTTACCTCTGGCCATAAAAAGTGCACCCTTGGTCACCTTCCAAGATTCAGCTGTGAGAGTTACTGTACAACCCTCATCCCCTAACTTTCCTATAGAAATCAAATTCCTCTTCAAGCTAGGAACATGCATAACATCTCTCAACACCCATGTGTTGCCATTCTGCATTTTCAGCTGACTTTACCTTTGCCAATAATTTTACAAGGCTCATCATCCCCTAAATACACTATTCCAAAATCTCCATGGATATAGTCACTAAAATATTCTCTATTAGGGGTAGCATGAAAAGATGCACCAGAATCTAAAACCCAAGATTCTATATTATTATGCAAAGAGAATATTAAATCATCTTGTGCAATACCTGCAACCTTTGCTTCTTCTTTTCCTTCACGCTGATTGTCCTCCTTAGGCTTTGACCAGTAATCTCTGCTTATGTGCCCCATCTTTCCACAATTCCAGCATTGTGGCCTCCTGCCATTTCTGGATTTGGATCTACCTCTCACCTTAGACTTAGATCTTTATCTCCTCTTACTCTTCTCTTTTTGCCTTCCCCTGCTCTCAAAATTTAAAGCATTCCCTGATGTTTCCTCTGTGCTTTTCCTGTGAATTTCCTCATTCAAGATAACACTAACAACATCCTCTACTTTTAAAATATTTGAAGCAGATGCAATATTACTAACTGCCATTACTAAGCTATGCCAGCTTTCAGGCAAAGAACATAATATTAAAAGAGCTTTAATTTCATCATCAAATACAATATTGACTGAACTTAATTGATTAACAATTCCATAGAAATCATTTAGGTGATTAGATACAGATCCACCTTCCTGCATATGCAAATTAAATAATTGCTTCATAAGATATACCTTATTAGAAGCTAAGGGTTTTTCATACAAATTTGCTAAAGTAGTCATCAACTCTACCATAGACTTTGCTTGTGATAAATTAGATATCACAGTAGATGCTAGACTCAGTCTTATAGACCCCGGAGCCTTTTTATCAAGAACTTCCCATTCTTCATCATCCATGTCTGTGGGCTTCTTTGCAATCCCACCTAATGGTAAGTATAGATCTTTCTGATACAGATAATCCTCTATTTGCATTCTCTAATGTTGATAATTTTTGCCATTGAACTTCTCCATTCTCAGCTTACTTTCTTCTGCCATTGCTTCTCCCACTCAAATAGAAATCCCTGCAGAAACCCCTGTGAGCAACCTATAATCAATACACACTACACAGATCTAAACCACTTTTTAGTGAACCTGAGCTCTGATACCACTTATGGATATCAAGCTTTAAACCTGCACCAAGCTTTGATACCACTTGTTGGGGATCAACCAACAATATGATTACACTTATGAAAGTAATAAACCACGGAATTAAATCAGATAGATAAGTAAATAGAATGATAAATAGCAAAGAACAAGAGATACAAGAAACCACCCTAAAAACTTGTATTAAACTCTTTACAGAAGGAATACAATTGAAGAAACTTCTTTCTTCCACACCTCTCTCAGATGTACATATCTCTCTCTAGATCTCTTTCCCTCAAGAGCTCTCTCTCAAGTACAATCAACTCTAACAACCTGGATTGATTCACCTATACAATTTTATATTGTTCTTCAACATTCACATACAATGAACTACTACGATAAGCTAAGAAGATCTTTCCTACATATAGAATTAGGAAACTTGATCATGCACTTACAACCAACAGTTAAGCCTCTTGAACAAGGGCTCTAAAAATAGTCTTGCTAATAATAGAGATGCGAACTTAAGACTACAACTTAATCTCATCATGCAAACACTCAGCTCTGTCCTCAGAAATCGCTTTCTGGATGCACAGGTAACCGACGCTGGTTCCTGCCTACTTGCACTTAACTGACGTTGGCTGATCCCTGCCGATGCTGACATCTCTTCAACTGCTCTTGATCGACATCGATCGCTCCTGACCGATGCCGGTGACTGTGTAAACTTGCAACTTTGGTAATGCGCTCCTTGGTGAAGCTTTTAGGCTCCACACCTTAACAGTTCATCTCCATCTGGTGTGGCATCCGGTATGCTCTTAATCCATAATCTATAGTAATGATGAAAGGCCCTATCCATTTTGGTTTGAATTTACCTTTATGATTCATCTCAGATGTGGTATTATTTTAGTTTTCTTTAAGAACAAGATCACCAAGTTCAAATTTTCTATACGTGACATGTTGATTTTAGTGGCCTTTGAGTCATTTTTGATATTCTTGTAGATTATTGAGTGCAGCTGAGCATTTCTCAAGTAGGTCTAGTTCTTTTAGGTGAGTTAATTGATAGTCATGGTCATCTAGGACATGCTTGAAATATATGTGTAGTGAAGGAAACTTGATCTTAATGGGAAGGATGGATTTCATACCATAAACAAGTGAGTATGGAGTGGCTCTTGTGGGGGTATGATGATTGGCATGGTATGCCCAAAGGGTAGGGAATATCTGTAGGTGTCAACCATGACCGACATCATTGCTAATATTTTTGAGAATATTGACAATGGTTTTGTTTTATGATTCAACTTAGCCATTACCTTGAGGGTAATATGGTATAGATAAATGTTGTATGATGTTATATTTAGTACATATCTGGTCTACATCCTTATCCTTGAATGATCCTCCATTATTAGATATATTGTCAGAGGGGATACCATAGTGACAAATGAGATGGTTGAAGATAAATATGGAAATTTGTTTTCTAATCACGTAAGTGAGGGGTATAGCTTCAACCCACTTAGTGAAATACTCAGTGGAAGTAAGAATATGTTTATGGATATCAGATGAAGTGGGGTTGATCTTCCCAATGAGGTCAAGTCCCTATGTAGCAAATAGCCATGGTGTCAACATCAATTTTAGAGTTTGTGCTAGGACATGAATCATATTAGCATGTTGTTAACATTTGTCACACTTATTTACATATGCATCTACATCTTCATCTATCATGGGACAATAATAACTAGTATGCAAGATATTTTTGGATAAGACTACCCCACTAGAATGAGATCCATATACTCCATAAACTTCTCTTAGTGCTAGTGTAGACTCTATCAAAGTTAAACAATGAAGTAGAGTTCCATCAAAACTATAGTGGTAAAGGTTGGATCCCAATATAGTATAATGAGTGGAATGATGAATAAAGGCTTTGCTTTGTTTTGAATATAGGTTAGGTGATAGAGCCTGGTCATGAAGGTAGTTGTAAAGGTCTTAGCACTAGATATAATAAGGACCAATAATATCACAAATCATTACAAAGGTTAAAGGTTCATGAGATGGTGTTAAAATTTTTTGATGAGGAATTGATACACTATAGATTTATCTTTTTGTCAAATTAGAGAGCCAATAGTAGCCATGACATTTTTAGTTCTATTACTAGCCATTGGTATGTACTAAAACTGAATATTGGCAATTTATTGTTTAAGGATGTCGACCATGGCTTTATATGGAACTAGCTTGTCATATTTAGTCTAAAAATGATATGTGACCTGATTGATGATTAACTGAGAATCACCATAAACTTGGAGATGAGATATGTTCCAATGCACTATTTGTCAAAGTCTTGCAATAATTGCTTCATACTTGGCCATGTTGTTTATATAAGGAAAACTGATTCTAAATGATTTAGGGATTAGATCCCCCTATGGTGTAATAAATAAGAGGCCTATCCTTGATCCATATGTACTAAATGAATCATCAAAATATAGCTTCCAGTGATACTCAATAGGTGTCTCAATGATATTCATTATGGATTCATCATGGAAATGAAATGTGAGTGGCTTTATGTCTACAAAAGGTGTTCCAATAAGTTGATCTGCAAGAACTTGTCCCTTGATTACCTTATGATTGACATAATTTATGTCAAAATCACTAAGAAGCATGATCCATTTGTCCATTATACCTTTTAAATCTATTTTAGATAGTAAATACTTAAGAGGATCTACTTTTGAAATGACCATGGTCTTATTATTCAACATTTAATGGCATATTTTATGAGCTATGAAGACCATGGCCAAACAAGCTTTTTCAACAGGTGCATAGTTATGTTCATATGAAACAAAGGTATGACTTAAGTAGTATATGGCATGCTCTTTTCCATTTTCATCATGCTGAGCCAAGAGTGCCCCCAGGGCATTATCAATAGCTAATAGATATAACAAGAATGGATTTCCTGGTATATGAGGTAATAAAATAGGTGGATTAACGAGATAGTCTTTGAGTTATTGAAAAGATATTTGGTAGTGATAATCCTAGTGAAATTCAATTCCGTTTAAAATATGCATAAATGGATGACACTTGTTTTCTAACTGAGAGATGAAACATCAGATTAATTGGATCTTACCCTATAAACTACAGAGTTGCTTCAAATTGGTTGGTGGTGGCATCTCAATTATAGCATGGACTTTAGCTAGATTGACTTCAATGCCTCTATGAGACATGATGAATCCAATTAATTTTCCTAAATTTACACCAAATACACATTTATTTGGATTGATTTTGACTTTATACTCACATAATCTTTCAAATATCTTATGCAGCACTGTTGGATAGTCAGCGCTAGTCTTGGATTTTCCTAATATGTCATCAACATAGTCTTCAAGAATATCATGCATCATATAATGGAATATGATATTCATGACCTTTTGATATGTAGGTCTAGCATTCTTAAGACCAAATGGCATTACCTGATAATAAAATGTTCCACATATAGTGGTGAACACTATTTTATGTTGGTCTTCTGGTGTTATTTTGATCTAGTTTTATCTTGAAAAGCCATCCATGAGTGAAAGAATTTCATAACCTACTATGGATTCAATGATCATGTCAATATTAGGCAATGGAAAGTCATCCTTGGGACAAGCTTTGTTGATGCCTCAAAAATTAGTATAGATTATGATTCCTTCAATCTTTTTGCTAACAGGGACAACATTAGATATATACTTTGAGTATTCAATGGATCAGATACATCCTACTTCTAAGAGTTTTTAAAACTCTTTCTTTACCAATATAACAATGTGAGGATGCATCTTACATGGATTTTTTTACTAGTTTGACATTAGGATTGACCACAAGGTGGTGCAGAACCAAGGTAGGGTCCAAACTTGACATGTCAAAATATGCCCATGTAAAGATATCTATAAATTATCTCAACATAGATGTAAAGACTTCATGTTCCTCTTTAGTAAGGGATGCACCTAATTTTATCCATTTTAGGTCTGATAGATTCCCAATGTTTACCTGTATTGTATCATCAACTAGAAGGGTCAAACCATTTTCTAAGATAGTAGGTAATGATTTGAACTATTAGACTATGTTAGGGTCCTCTGATAAGACTTGCTCTTCAACTTCTCCTATGCATGATGACTCTGATTCCCCTAATGGGAGATCTATCCATGTGACAAAAATAGTCATAAATTCTTGAAGAATTTGATCAAATACTTGTTGTTACTCAAAAATGAACTTAGATCCATAGGCAAGTTCATCATTGGTGGTCTCCTAGTCTAAATTCAAAGAAGAATGAACACCCCCATCTAATGGTGCTTGGAACAAGCTTTCACCACAAGACTAGCCTTTATATTTACTTGATCCCTAGTCAAAAAGCACCTAAAAGAGGTTTTCACTTGGTGACCTCAATGTTTTACTTATTTATTTTTGGAAAAGGGTGTTCACTTGGTCTCTAAAATAGGATTTAGGATCTAATGTAATTGAGAATCCTGACTTGTGATCTCTCAATGGAACATTGTCTTTAAACCCTAAGAAGTCACAGAATGCCTCATCATTCTAGAATTTGTTAATTAGTAGATTGGATTCTTGTTGGTCCCAATCTATCAGTTGGGGATAATATAATGGCAATGGGTTGTGATGAATGATGAGGTAAGGGTACAAATGACATTGTTATCAAATATATTAGTTTTAACTAGGTCATCAAAGGTGAGGCTATGATCAGACTCTACTTTGGTGTCAACATCATCATCACTAGTTGTTGGTGATGGAGTTTGAATAAGATGTGGGGTCACCCCTAGGTGGTTTAAGTCCATGTCCTTAGGGTCTTTGATACTTAGTCACAAAAATTTGTTCTATCATTCCTTGTTGATTTGATCTAAGGCCTCTTCCTTCATAGTCTTGACTTTCCATGATCTTAATGGGAATAGGATAATTTTCACTTTTATAACAATCAACCTAGTTATCATTATACAACCATGATTCATCCCCTTCTAGAGGGTCTAGTTCTAGACCTGATGTTGGTATAAACATGATAATTCCTTTATCTTTTTTCTTTCATTTTTAATGCATGTGTGGGGTGACTTTAGGTCACCCAAAGGTCTTTATATTTTGAGAAATATTGGCAATATGAATGGTATCATGAGTCACATACTCACCTGGTTTATTATTTGGAATGGTGAAATGATTGGAAGTTTCAAGATGTGGCATGTGGGAAAGGGAGTCCAAGGTATTAGGATCTATGCAATTATTCTATGGAGGATCAAAATTATGGCCTTTCCTTTATATTAATTTAAACTTGGATTCATGTCATACTAGTAATTATAACTTTGAAACTCATCCTCAAGATGTTTACAATGTTTAAATGTGTGTAAATCTCTTGAAATATTCACTTCCATCCCTGAGTGGGAGAAATTGATACATTGATGTATTGTTTATGGGACTACATGAATCTCATGTAACCAAGGCCTACCCAAAAGCATATTATATGACAACTCAAGATCAAGCACATGGAAAAGTGTATCATGGGTCAAAGGCCCAATGATAATTGGCAAGCTAATGGTGCCTTGTGATTCTCTTTCTTGATAATCTTAAGCCTTGATGTTTATCATTTCTAGTTGTAGATCTATCATTGTGTACCCAAGAAGCTTAATGAGCTTTAGAGACACTATTTTGAGGCCTGATCCATTATCTATAAGGACATGGTTCACTTTATATAAACTTCTATGTATAATGGGTTAGTATGGAGTGGGCCAAGGGAAGCCATATCACTTTGGTTGAATGTGACTTATTGGGTTGGATCTAGGTGTCCAACCAAAGCTTAGAATTTATCAAGGGATATTTCATTGGAAATAATGTACTGGGTTAATAACTCATTCAAGATGTTCTTGTGGATTTTTGACATTTGCAGCAAATCTAAAATAGAAATTTGTGATATTGTCTTATGTAATTGTTCCATAATATCAAACTTCTTATCTTGGTCAGTATTGAATGGTTTATTCTAAGGCTAATTGGTTGGTTGAATGATAGGAAAAGTGGTAGATGGTTATGGTCTTGAGATGGTAATCTTTGACCTCTGAGTTTTGATTGTACAATCAAGATTAGATACTGGACCATTATTGCTAACAAATGTTAAGAATGGTGTGTGGCCAAATAAGAAAAGTCTCAATTGCCAGTACACTTGTATGTGGCCATGTGGAAAGGATGAGTTGTTGATATAAGGTCTAAAAGTGGAAGTCTGATTTTATTGGCTTGCCTGTATATAGTCCCAAGTTAAAGAAGGAATATCTATGTAATTTAACTGAGTGTTATTATTTAGAAATGGTCTAGGCTGATTAGTGCTTGGTCTAGGATTAATGGAGATGGTATTAACACTACCCCCTGTATTATGACCTACAACCTTATTGTATTCATGTGAAACTACATGGTAGGTTTGTTGGTTATTACCATTCTGACCTTGGTTTTATCTGTTATTCCATCTTTATGGGTTTTATTATTGATTTTGTTGATTCTGCTAGATCAGCCTTTGATTTTGGTACTATTGATTTTGCTGCTACACTAGCCATTGTTGTTATTATTTTTAATTGTTCTATTTTTACTAATTTTTATGTTGGGGAAATGGGTTTTGATAAATCCCAAGAGTTTGATTGGAAGTGAAAGCACCATTATCAAATGTTATCTTTCCATTCTCTAACATAATCTCAATTAAATGGTTTATTTGGACACATCTTCATAGATTATGCCCATTGACCCGATGATATTCACATAATTCATTTTCATGGTACCAATCAAGATAAGGAATGCCTTACAGATAATGACTTGGTATAAACCAAATAATCAAATTAATGACAACAAGCTTGGAAAATACATACTCAATAGGTTTTCCTAAGTCACTAAAGACATGGTGTGTAGACACAGTTCTCCCAAGAGGAGGGGTTTACAATGGTAAAGGATGTTGTATTTATTGTGCAATTCTTGGTCGTTGTGATTGTAGCATTGGTGGGAGAGGTTTTTGGATAATAGTTATCTAAAAAGGTGGTGTATATTATGTTTTCACCATTTGGACATGATGTGACTTAGTTACTCTATTTCCCACAACATTCTTATTGTGGATAAATTGCTTTGGTCTTTCTTGGTTATTGGCCTATGCCAGTTGTGATGATTGTGCTTGCATTGGATGTTAGTTTTGACCACTTCCTTGATTGGTACCTAGATTATGATTGATTAAATTAATCTTGATGATCCCTTTATTAATAAGAGCTCACTCAATCAATAAGCCTTTGTTGATGATTTCCTTGAAAGTATGTGTACATTGTAGCTCCAGATGATATGCTATCTCGCTATGCAAATTTTTGGTAAATGTAATGGCTAATTGTTTATCTGGTAAACTATGGGTGAAATGGCTTGTAAGGGCTCTCCATCATTGTAGATAACTTGCAAAATTTTCACCATATTTTTGCTTTGCTTGAATTAAATCCACTTATGAAATCTCATGCTCAAGATTATAGGAAAAATGTTGCACAAACTTATCAAAAAGATCATCAAAATATATCATTGAATTCTTGGGCAACTTTAAAAACCACTCCAATGCTTGTGCAACCAAGCTCCTTCGAAATAATAAAAAAAGGTATATATCACTATATTCCATCGATTAACATGCAATAAAGAACTCTATTAAATGAGCCTTAGGGTCACCTTTCCCTTTGTATTTGCCAAATTTTAGTGGTTCATATCTTAGAGGAAATGGTATCAACAAGTACTCCATGTTGAATAGATAAGAACACACATCATCCAATTTTAAATGTTTAGTCTATTTCCTAGCTTGAATGGTAACAATTACATCCTTCATCTATTGTAATTCTTTGGATAAGAAATTAGAAGGAACATTAGTTTGAGAGAGAATATTAGTTTGGGTAGATGGTTGGGAGGTCACAAGTGGGACACTTTGACTAGGGTATGATGGAGATATCTATTGGGGTACATTGGTTTGGTTGGAAAATGGACCAAAAATATGCATAAATAGATTAGGATGTACTTAGAATTGTACATCTAGTTATGAAATATTCTTGTTTGGGTTGTCTATAAAGGTTTGACTTGGAGAATTTTATGGTTGGGATGGAGGGATATAACTATAATATTCCTATTGTGGTTGAAAATGGACATGCTTCCAACTAATCGAACCTTATTGTTGAGTGGGAACTTGTGGACCATGACCCTATCTCTAAACTTATGGTGCACTTTTAACCAATGGTTGTCTATTAGGTATTTGAGAAACATGGGAGCCTCTTTGTTGCATAAATCCCTATGGGGAAGTGAAATCAAGTTGAATATTTGACATCTATCACTGACTAATATTTATACATTATTGACTAGTCATTACTTGGCTTTGGATTGGTATACTAGTTTGTGACTGAAGAGGTATGTTCACCATTACCTAGTGAGGTGGAACATTAGTTTCCCCTTGTTGAGGTGGAAATATATTTAGCCTTTTTTGTGTTGGTACACTAGATAGTACATATTTTTTTTGAATACTACTTGTCACTTGTTGATGAGGAGTAGGATTCATCACATTCAGCTATTGAGGTACAACATTAGTTTTGGTTGACTACCTAATCCTATTAGTTTCACACTCGATGATGCAGTTGGTTGAAGTTGGGATGCAAAAAATCCTACTCCTTGGTATGATGGTCCACTCATAGTATTAACTATAGGCACATGTTGTTGACTAGTTATTTTTACATTAGTACCACTTTTATTTAGATTGGACGTTGCTTGCACATTGTCCACTATATTTTGCTCATTATTCTATGTAGAAGTAGAAGACACTTATTCAATAATGGGCATATGTAGTAAGTTGTCTACTGAAGTGTTTTTTATGAATGGGTATAAAATCTAATTCTCTTGACAAGTTAACTCTATCAAAACTCCTATTGAAGGAACTAAGTCAATAAAAGGTTTGCTCACCATGTTCATCTGATTGAAATTACATGCTAGATTTAGGTAGGGTTGATATGCTATCTACATTTGATTAAAGTGGTATTCCATGATGTTTTTTCCTCTATTAGGTAGATTAGGGTCTTGATATGTTGTTTGGACTAGATCTAAAGGATTGCAAGAAGAATCATGTTGATCATAAATGATATTATGGGGAATTCTTATTAGACTTGGTAAATTTTCATGGGGGAAGTATACTAGAAACTTGGCCCCTACCTCTATGGCTCTAACCAAAATCTCATATTTACTTTCTAAAAAATGTTTCTCTAATAAAAATGGATCATACATGGAAGCCATATTAGTATAATATAACTGTTGAAGAACTAGCTCATCCATTATGGGTATTGTAGCTAGGTATTGTGTGGTTTGTTTTTGGTCTTGTTCTAAATAATGTGGTGTGTTAACCAAATATTTATACAAGGGATCTTGGATTTTTGACCCTAATTTAGTATTATAAGAGGGATAATAATCCATCTCATAATGAATATTATCTACATAGGGGTCTTGCACTATTTCTTCTTACACAACCACATTACTAATTCCCAGATTATACATGAGTCCACTACGAGTGTAGGAATACACGTTGAGATCCATAGTAAATGCCTTGTGATAGAAAGAGATTTATAAAAACTCTAAAAAAGATCATTTCTAAAATAGATGATGTTCAAACTCAGTCTAGATTCGTCAAAAGGATCAACAATCTTTATGCAAAGATTTGTGAGGAAATAAGCTAGTATTAAGTATCTAATGCCTCACTGTTCACACAAATATAAGCAATTAAATAGGCCAAAAATCAAAATGCCAAACTCTAAGTTTAAAGTGTTTTAAATTATTCTAATCTAGGAAATTAAAAGTTGTTAGGTCTTTTGGCCAAACATGACGTCAGAAGCTAAGCTCAAACAAGGCATGTGTTAGGACTCTTGATTAAATAATGTCAAAAGCTAGACTTTAAAATAGATGAAATATTTAATCTAACGGATTTGAAAGACTTCTAACAAACACTAGGAATTTGATTCTTGGACATGAACTTGATCAACTAGGTATAAGGTATGAAACAAAAGGCACTTTAGAGATAGTTTATTTTCTCAAAAATAATGGTATAAAACTTGGTTATTTTGACAAATAAGCTAGACAAAAGTGAACAATATAACTGTGCTTATACAAAGGCTTATAAAATTATACTCATACTGTTTTCAAAATATAGGAACACATTTCAACTCTATGCAAGACGGTCTATGAAATAATATCTAAAATGTTTTGGGCAGCGTAGTAATGATAGACTACCCAAAAGATGTGACAAAATGTTTTTTTTTTTTAAATCTCTAAGGCAAAAATAGTTTCCCATAAATTTGATATCATAACACTATCCTTCTTGACTCAAAATTTTGTGGTGCATAGAATCAAAGTGAAAGTTTTTAGCATAAAATGGCTTAATTCTATCAAGTGGTGATAATGATCTTGAGTCTAAAATGGCCTTCAACCCAAATTGGAAATTAGACCTAAGTTCCCTTAAGTTTAGTGCAAATGGTGAATCCACTTAAAAAATCAACCCTATGAACTTATAAAGGTGAAATTTTGAATTTATATTATAAATGAAGGACTTAAACAACTTTGGCAAAGGTCTAGACTCAATTGGGCAACATAACTGTGCCAAAGTGTATGATATGACTCCCAAGTTTTGATGGAATTTGAATCAAGGAAATTTTGATGACCTCACATGAGAAGCATAACACCTATCTTTTCAAAGGAAAATGAGGACCATGTGTTTTGTTTGAATTTTTTGTTTACACCAAGTTTTGACTCCAAACAAGACTTTAATCTAGGACAAGACTCAATTGATTAATCACTCTTAGACTCTAAACTAACAAGGTTTCTTGGTATTATTGGAATACATCAATATAAATCATTTGAAATGATTTTAAGTGTTCATCCAAAATTAATTTCACATTATAAAGTAGGTTTTTTACACCCCCCTTCTCTCAAATGATAGTACTATGACATGGACCTTAAGGTGCACCTTGTACCAACAATACTTCCATGGCAAGTGGGGTTTTGTATAAGATATAAAATTTTTTGAATGTTCTAGGGGAATAAATTTAATAATAACTTTCATGCCAAACAATTCAAAAGAAAAGCATAGATTTTGGGTCCGTATCACTTGTCTTATTGTAAAAAGGTCTAGTCATTTTTACAACCACCACATCCTGTTGTTCGCTCAATGTAGTGTGATGTCCAAAGTGCCACCACGTCCCATGTTCAAATCCAATTAGGATCTAAATTAAGTGAATGCTGAGAGGTGAAACCCTAGGTCATATCTTCCCTAAATAACTTGTGGGAGGTGATGGAGTCCCCCTCACAAGCCAAGTTTGCATAAAACTAAAGAAAGTATGAAATATAAAGACTTTAAGGTCATTTTCAAGGTTACCCAAACTTTGATGAGTTTTAGGGAGTGATTTAGATGAATTTATTTCTAATCCTTGGACTAGGATATTTACAATAGGAATGACACTTTTGATTCCAAGGATTCCTTAAAGGGGAAAAATGAAAGAGCATACATGCAACATCCCTCTTCTTTCCAAACAAAAATTAGATCAAGTAACTATTGAAGACAAAAATCTTAGAAAGATGAGTTCATTTTTAAGCCCAAATGAAAATGATGTGGTGTTCATTTGACCCCTTGGTCTTAGTTGTAACTTTGAAAACTAATGCTAAAAACACATATTTAAGTACCTTAAATGTTACTTTAAGCACCAAAATAATGTTCCTAATTCATTTTTAAGCATGCAAAAGGTGATCTAAACATGTTTTTAGAAAATGTCAAGCTTGGTCCTACAAAAAAAACATTAGCATGTCCTTTATTCTTGAAGCTATTTTGGGTTTGAAATAATCAACTTCAAAAAAGAGCTCTTAGGTTTGTGTTTTAAGAAAAACACAATGACCAACATTAGTTCTATAACCAATGACAGTTACACTTATCAACTAATGATGGTTATCTAAAGAACATTATTTATTCCAATAGTGACTAACAATGGCTATGCCAACTAATGATGGTTTTACTAACTGGCGTTGGTTACTATGTAAACCCATGACAAAGAAAAATGGAAAAATAAAGTTAGAAAATCAAATTATAAGAGTTTTAATGATCCAAATGAAGATTTTAAAGTTGCAAAATGATCTTCTTCATGTGTGGAATGCATTCCATCCCACTGGGCATGTCATTATGTGAACTAATATTTAGACTAATAAGAGGATATTAGTATCATGTTAGTGACAAAATGCACAAAACAAATTGACAAAGAATACACTAATCTAACACCTTCATTCCTAGTTACTAGGGTAAGCTTAGTAACAAAAACAAATGAAAAACATAACTAAAAAGTAAAGAAAAACACAATAATTCCTTCACATTCCTTGGATGATCCAAATACTTTTATAGTAGTGGATTTCTTGGATTTTGTGCTCATAAAGTCCTTGGCAATGGAAGCTTGTCTACCTCCATCTCTCTTTGGCACCTTTGGCTTGTGGATTGGCTTGCCTTGGAATAAATTTGGCATGGTAAAACTAGTTGATTGAATCTTTTATAACCAATCCTACATTATAACTTTGCATAAATTAATCTTAAAATTGATATGGTAAGGCCTCCCATTTATAGATTTTTGGATTTGATCAGAATCAACCTCAACTGTCCATCCTAAGATGAAGATGTGTGGTTGAGGATTAATTCAATTTTTGGAATTAAGTTTGTAATTATGCTCATCATGAAATTAGAAAAAGGGTCAATTAAGAGGCATGAAGGTCATCATGGAAGGTATTGATGAGGCATGGAGGGCATGAATCTTGATATTTATGGCATTTATGGCCTAAGGATGTCCTCCTAAGAAATGAGGTCACCTGATGATGTAGATATTCAATATTCATTTCTAAAAAAAATTATTCAACAAGTTTCCATGGAATTCTTGATTAGGCCCTAATTTTGTTTAATTATCTCTTAAGCATGATTAAGCACTTTGTGCATAAATTACTCAAATTAATTAGAATGCCTTATTATTGGTCTAAAATTTGACTAGATTGAAATTGGAAGTCAATGTCAGATACATTGGATCTATTATCCCATTTAGGATGTTATCAAAAATAAATAACAAAGGCACATGTCTTGTGCAAGATATTTGATAGGAAAGAGCAATATAGAGCACCCAAGTGCAAAATTGGCATTTTGACTCAAAATGATTTGATCAAAGGTAGTTGGCCCATAAATTGCATTTCCCAATTTAGGGATACCCTAGCCAAAATCAACACTTGAATATGTCATTTTCACATCATTTAGTGTGTTTTAGTGTTTTTATGCCAAATTATGCATTTTGGGTGGAAATTTGGCCAAAATTTTGATTGGAGGTCATTGGTGGCCAAATTTAGGTGTCTACAAGTGAAACACTAAATCTAAAAATATCATCTAGATGGATTATTCCATAAGGATCACCCTCCTCTACTCTATGATATGTGAAATATACATTCAATCTCTTCATATATCTAATGCTTCCATCACCAAATATCTATGACCTCTCCCATATAATCCACAACCATAATATTGGATAAACATCCTCCAATGTAACATTAATCTCCCCTATTATGACCTAGAAAGTACATGTATTATCATCCCACCTATTGACAAATTCTATCATAATATGAACATCATAATTCACCTACCCAAATAATCTAACATGCCCTATCCCAACCTACTCAATAATCACTAGATTTGCATCCTCCAACCCCAAATCTAACAAGGTAGATAAATGCCTTTCATTTTTCAACTCATTTATATGAGCATATTTATGTAAAAATAAACAAGTAAAAACATACATTAGTTATCAAATAAATCAAATATTAGCAATAAAAAATTCTAAAATTTCAATGAATAATTGAATGCTAGCATTGAATTTAGACGATAACATAGGATACTTTCATCAAAAAGGGTACACTGCCAATGATGGCTTGATAGAACTATCCCTTGATGGTAATATTTTTTGAGTTTTTTAGTGCCAAAAAAGGGGCCCAAAAATCAATAAAATTAAAAAATATAACAATGTTTACAATTTTCCCCTTACTAGCTCATCAAGGTCTTAGCCTCCCAAGGCAGCCCTAAGTAGATAAAATTTCATCTCATGAGTAACTCTCCCATGAAGCATATTAAAAATCATTCGAAAGCAAGGAAATTTTAAAATTTAGAAATGATTTTTTTAAATATATATATATATATATATATATATATATATATATATATATATATTAGTTGACTTTTCAACTACCACTCACACTTGCAAATTTTTGTTAGTGATATCTCAATAATTTTTATCCAAAGAAAAAATTATGAGTCATGTTGGGATCAATATAATGAACAATTTTGCACTGTATTAATTTCATGAGCACTTTTTTCTCCAACCCACACAAAAATTCAAAATATGTCCAAAATGCAATATTGTTTACAAAATATACCAATATTTTAATTATCAACTAAATGAGGCATAACATCAATACTCAATAGAATCTTATACATATACATAATATCATCATTTCATCCTTTTTTGATGATGTGACTACTATATTTAATTACCCTCACCTTAAAAATGGGGAATATCAGTGGAGGAATGTCTTAAAGACATGTATCCACACAAATAGTTTATAAAGTCATAAAATATGATATAGTTTACATGATTCAGTTACACACTTGTGTTATAATCCTATAAATTTTAATGATTTTTATAGTTTTAGAATAGAGTTTCTTAGATTTGTGACACATATTATGCATAGTTACAATTCATATATTAAATTTTGAAAGATAACTTTGCTTGACATATACTAGAGGTACA
The DNA here is from genome assembly GCA_037957365.1 of Torreya grandis. Taxonomy (NCBI): domain Eukaryota; kingdom Viridiplantae; phylum Streptophyta; class Pinopsida; order Cupressales; family Taxaceae; genus Torreya; species Torreya grandis. Next base: position 2,431,385 of record JARHVA010000260.1, on the reverse strand, counting down.
TTTTATATGTAAGTACACCAAGACTTATAAAACACATATTCAAATTATACATCATTCATAATAGACATGATAGAGGCATGAACAAAGTTTGTTCCTTCTTTCATTTACCAAGTTGCACTAAATTATTTCTCTAGACTTAAAAGATTATAGTTTATCCCTAAAATGCAATCTAGGTGGTTTTATTTTTAACCCTATATTTTGATTAAAAGGTTATATATAATTGAAACGGCATAAGTGTGATAATCAAATATATGACAGGCCAATTAAATGCTAAACTTAGATATAAGCATAGACTAAATTTATTATGATGAGTATAGTCTAAATATGGAAAGTATAACTATGCTAGATATGGAAATGATAAATAAGTCATGTACTTAGCTTGTTCTGATGCTAATGTAGTTCTAGATTTGGAATAAGTATAAAATAATCTATATATATATATTTTAGAATAGTCTTTAGATTTAAGATCTGACACTTATAGAGCTCTAGACACTAACATCATCTTAGGATTGTAGCATTGATGCTACTATTTAGGTTTAATGTAATTATCCTGTACAGAATACATGTTGGAAATGAATGCAACCATTGAATGCTTTTGGGTTTTACTTCACCTTCGCTTTGGTGAATTTAGATCTAGGTCATGGACTATAACTCCTTGTGAAATGGTAAAACCCTAATTCTTCATTTTCATAGTGACCATGGGAAAAATGGGTTAGTGGGCATATGGTGTTGAGCTAACCCCCAGGACTCTAGTATCAATGAGCACTACTTACATATCCAATACTCTAAAATAGGGCCTTAGACTCATGTATTTCTCTACTACATATTGTATTGTGTGTGAATCATGAAATATGTGTAAAACAAGTAAAAAAATGACCTAACTTGTTACTTAGAAAATTTATTCTTACATTGTTATTTTAATACTTCAAACTTGTAGATGTGTTTTACCTATGACTAGTGTGGAAATAGGGAAACTTTGTTCAATTAAATGCTTGATAGAGTGATTTTGATGAGTTGCCTTAGTCTATTTGGTATTTTTTTAAATGAGGAAAGAATGTGGGTTGATATTTTATTTATATAAATCCCTTTGGAGTAATAAATTGCATTAAAGAACTTAGTCTAACCACTAGGATACATTTCATTTGAAAATTGGATGACTTTATAGAATTGGGCACTTGCATCGAGTTAGGACACTGACATCAATGCTAGTGTTTACCCCAAAAATTAGTGTATATGGAGTAGGAAATTAGGTGTATACATAATATTTTCCAACTTTTATTGATTACTTGTACTTTTTATCTTGTAGGACCTTGTCGAGTTTCAATCTCTCTAAGTGCATGCCGTAAGGAGTGCATTGAGAAAGGGGTGGGCAGACCATTGGTGCGTAATAAGATTATTGTCCCTTTTGTTACTTGCCATCTACACACTCATCTTCTAAAAAAATAACCTTAAGCTTACTCTTTTTATCCTTACCCATTCCAATCATTTTCCTTATTTTATCCTCTTTTTCTTGCCTTAATTCTATTTTTGACTATCAACTGTACTAGGTTGACCAAGGTCAACCTTGTATAGTTTAGGGGTATTTTTCACTTTTTGGGTTTTTTAGCCTTTTGTTCAACCTATCTCAAACCTAATGTATTATCCCCAAAAATATATAGGGTCGACCAAGGTCAACCCTATATAATCAAAATTTAATAATAGGATTTATGGAAAGATTTGCCTATATGTACAAGTTCATTTCCAACCATTTTTAAGAAGAGAAGTGAAGAATAATAAGTCCAAACTAAAATCTACTTATTGACCATTCTAATTGAGGAAGAAATCTTAGGGTTCCATACTTTCTTTGGATATATGGATCTTATCTTATAGATAAGTCTTTTGGATGAATAGATAGGTTGTGTATCCTAGAGATGATTTATCTTTGTTATCTTTACATACCACAACAATCTCTTGTAAAGCACCTTGGCCAAGGGAGAGATTGAGGCTAGGTGGGTTCATCTTCAAGGAAAGTATTCATAACTTTATTTTTCTTTTGTAAGAGTAGATAGATAATACAGTTGTGCTTCTCTTCTCATGAATTAGGATTTCATATATATTGACATGAGTATATGTCTTCTATTCATGTTTAGTTTAGTTTTTTTTTAATTTATAACCCCTACTTTGTGTAACAAGATTTGGTGTGCACTAGATTAGATTTACTTTCTTTTTTGTTAGATTAAGTGAATATTAAACCCTAAGACTCTTTTAGGGTTGTTTCATGATTATGTTAAACTATAGGCTTTGGAACCTTACCTCACATGATGTATTGTGACAAGTGATCCCCTAATCATTTCTATTGGATCCCCATATTGGTCATGCTCCCACTTAAAAAATATATTCCCAATTTGAAGTTTAGGTATTCTCTATCTACTCAAAGCTAGGATTGATTTATAGACATGATATATTTTTTATTGCATACATTTTGGTGAACCCAATGTGAAACTAACTATTAAAATACTTATTTCAATTTCTTTCATTCTTTTTACCATTATTTTTATCATATATCTATCATATTGGATTGACTCTGTCGACCCAGTTCTAATCTCTATGCATAGGTTTTCAAGAATAGGCAACTAGATTGACTCATATGATCAAGTATAGGTTTTCAAACTTCCATTTTAGACTAATAGGTTGACCCAATTTACCCTATACATTTTTATGCATCCCTATTTAACATACTAGGTTTACCCAGTTGACCATATACATTCTAAGCACTCAGGAATAGGTTTCTACAAATCTTGATCAACCTAGTCGACCCAGTTAGTAGAATTTTCAAGCATATATCAAGGTTCTAAAAAAAAAATCTTCATTCTCTACATATCTGATCCACCAGTGTTACTTTCTATCTCTCGATCTCTTTCTTTACAGTATTTCCTTTTATAGTTTGTAGTCTTTAAAACTGCCCCTATACAGTCAACTAGATGAACCCTATCGACCTAGTTATATGTTTTGTGTGCTATCTAGATAACTAGGTCAACTATGATGACCTTGTTCATTTTCAAACCTTACTTTCATAGTATAATATCGACCCTATTTTATATTTTATTCATACATTGTTGACTATATTAACACTATACCTTGTTTCAAAGTTAACATTAACCTTATATTCTAGTAGTTAATTCACACTTTTATTTCTTATTGATTGCATGTTGAAAATAGTTCACGTAGTCTAATTAAGGGGTTTTTAATTAACTATTTAGTTTCACTATTCTATTTTATGCACACATGGCCAAATCACATAATCTAAACAAGCATTTTAATATTTTTCTGCCTAAGTCCAACCTAATTGGATTTAATCACCAAGGAGAAAGCTAAATTGATACTCTAGTTAAGTATAAAGCATGGTTAATGGTATATTCTAGATAAATTCTTGACATACTTATTGTTATAGTGTGTGAAGTGAGGGGTAGGCCCCAATACAAAGCCTGTATCATTACCACTATAGTCTCTTTCAACCCAAACTAATTGAAACCATATTTAGTTTGCTATCTAGTTCTTTGCTTTATAGCCAACTTCCCATCACATTTAAAATCTTTTTATAATAATTTAATAAACATCTTAGGTTGACCAATTAGTTAGCTGTTTACTTTTCAAGTTGATTTTTTTCTCTTTGCTCAATTGTGTGTGTAAAAAATTACATTAGACAATGTTAGTACAAGGTTTTGTATTGGTTGCCTCAATTAGATTGGATAATTTTGATCTAATTGATTATTTGTTTCCCTTCAATTCTTATTTTCTTAGATTAACTAAAAAAAATTGTCTTATTTCAGTTCATAACTTGTTTTCAACCTTCTCATTTTCCCTGTCTACTATACTGGGTTGACCCAATTGACCCTATACCATTTTCCAACCTCTGTGTAATGTAAAAGATCAACCTAGTCAACCTTGTACTATTTTCAACCCCTTTTTCCTCTTTTTCTATCTCTTTTTCACTATAATATATTGACCTAATCAACCCTATATAGTTTTATAGTCCCTATTTCTATGCTAGGTCAACCCAGTCGACCCTATATTATTTCAATCACATCTTGGCTCTTTTATTTCTTATATCTCTTTCACTCCCTTCATCATGAAATTTATTCTTGATGAAAACATTGAGTTATAATCAATAGACATGGTTAAATTTACCAATTCACATAGGGTTTCCCATAGATAGAGTAGGGATCCTCTCTTCAATGCTAGTAACATTCATATTTCCATGCACATAATAAACTATGGGACCCCTCCTAATACCTCTTTATAGCATAGTTTTTCTCTTTTATTAGAGGACCAAACTAAGTTAGAGTATACTCTCAAAATTCTTTTCTTTATCTCTAAATTTCCTCAACATCAAGGAAAGGATCCTTCTACCATTTGCAATCTTACGATTAGTGGTCAAGTTAAAGAGCCTCATTCACATACTCCTACATTCTCAAATACATTTGGGGGTACCACTTTATTTTATTCTAATCCTCTTCCTTCGATTATGACCCCTTCCATACCATGACTTCTTCTTCTCTAACTTCTTCCAACTCCATGCCTAATATATACACTAACATGGCATGTTCTACATCTAGTGTGCCTCTCATAAGATCCACTATCCTTAATCCTTGCACTAGTGCATCATTTTCTACCCAAGGTAATCATGATACTAGTTCTTCTTCTTATCAACTGTTCACTAGTCCATCTTTTTCTGCAAAATTAAATTTTTCCATTAGTGTATCACACTCTCATAATTATTATCAAGCTCTTATCAACACCAATAGTGGTACCCAAGCCACTAATACCAACTCCAATGTTTCTAAAAATTCCAATCAAACACATCAATTATTTTTACAAACTCTAAATCAAATGAATAAATTTTAATCTCATAACACAAATCAAATGATGAGAATTCAAAACCACCTTCTCCACCTTCAGTCTCATCCACAACCAATGTCTTGGGGCACACATAACCAAAAAATTTCCCCACTTCCTCTTCAATATTCTCAAATCAATTTCATTCCTCAACCTCCTTTAATCAAAAAAACCATTAACCATCTTCAAAATGAGCCTCTCACTACTCAAATCTATAACATTGACATAAGATGTATAACACCTACAATTTTTTTATAGTGGATCAACTGATCCTACCCTTCATCTTAAGATATTTGGAAATCTTTATAAGGATTGGGTCAAATTAAAAACCTTTATTTCTACCAAACTCCTTTCCAAAACTCTCATAGGTAATTCTTTTAATTGATAAAATCAACTTAGACCTCATTACATTACTAGTTTGGAGGATTTAGTGAATGCTTTAGTTTAAGAATTTCAAACTAGTGATTTTCCTAAAAACACTTTGGCCTATTTCATAAATTAAAAACAAAAAGAAAAAGAAATTGCTCAAGCCTTTTTTAAAATCTGGAAGACTTTGTCAAAAAAATGTGAATATAACATGGTTGATGGCAATATTTTCCATCTCTTTACCAATGTCCTCTTTCCTAAATTAAAATATTGAGTCTGCACTCTATCTCCATATCCATTAGAGGAGGTTATTGACCAAGCTAAATGTCAATATTTCCTAATGAGTCAATTCGATCCACCCCAACCTTTTTTGAGTCCTTATCTCTTACTTAAGAATAAAAACTACAATATTACCAATTATGGTGTTACAGATTCTTATGACACCATTCAAAATGTTCAAGCTATCATTTATACCCATTAGTCAAAACCAGCTCCCCCTTCTCAACAATATACCAATCCTCATTTATCTTCACCAAAATAAATTAATGTTCACAAAACTGTATCCTCAATTAAATTACTTAAGCATCTACCTAGGCCTCATCCATGATAACTTGACCCTACTCATCCTATGAAATCATGGTATGATCCTAATAAGTTTTTTTGGTTTCATGCTAGTTAGGTAATTCTCATGAGACCTATAGATAAATTTGTAATTTAGCTATGGATTTTATTCTTGGTCCTAATTTTGATCATGATTCCATCATTCATAAATTTCAACAAGCTTATGAAATTTATTTTAAGGACTCTAAATCACATGATAAAAGTCAAGCCTTAAATCAAGCAAACACTCATTGAGATATCTATAAAGATCATCTTCCTAATCATCAACTGATTCAAGACAACCCCATCCCTTCCACAAATAATGTAAAAATTCCTATTGAACCAAATTTTGAAGAGAATGTGGTTGATGTGACTAATTTACAAAGGGTGGTTTCTTTTATCTATTCTCAACCTATCTACACTCCTTCTCAAACATATCATGTTATCCAAGATTCTTCTCCAGCTTTTTTAAATGATTTGGGGCAAGATGACCTTATTAATTTTGATTATTTAATTTCTGATTCTCCCTTGGATAACACTTCCCATTCTATTTCTACCACTCTTCCATCATCTTCTAAAACTAATGATACTCAAATTTATACTAGCACTTCTTACAATTCTCAAAATCAACTTGAATCAACTACTTCATCATCACAACATGATTTACAACCTTGTCCTAAGCCTTATCATTATTACTAACATAAATTATAATGTACTTTTATTCCTCCTTTTGAAAATGTTCTTAACCATTATTCACCTATATCTAACAACATTCTTATGGGTTATGGTGAGTGGGATCCCATTGTGGAGTTCAATAATCTCCCATCCCAAATTCTATTACTTGAGCTTATGAGGACTTCTCTCCATCATAGAAACTATCTTATGTAACTATTATTGAAGATGAATGTCCCTCATCCTCCCCTAGTAGTATGGGAGGCAAATTTATCTAGATCCAAGGATAGTATATTGAAATAATGTGAAGAGTTGTCTATCAACATTGACAAAACTATAGACACTTCTCTTACCTTAAAATTTCCCATAGTTTCTATGATTCTCGATGGATTTTGCTTCATGTGGATGATCCTACCTTATTAACATTTAAATAGGCAATATCCAAAGTTAAGCATGTATTTATTGATGAGGGTTCCAACACATGTGTTTTTTCTCTTGATTTCATTAAGACTCTTTGGTTTTAATAATGTAATCTTAAGTCTACACATAGTACCTACCAAGGATATGATAGAAGGCCAATGCCTCTTTTAAATTGCATGTGGCTTCCCATTACCATCCCACCTATCACCATCTATGTGAAGTTGATGATCTTTAAATTTACCCTTTCTTATAACATCTTCCTTGGTAGGCCATGTACTCACCACATGAGAGATATTGCTTCTTCCACCTACTAATGTGTTAAATTCCCTCATAATGAATCCATTTACAAGATTCAAGGTGACACTAACCCTTGAAATTTTAAACAATTCCAAGATCATGGTGTCTTTAAGATTATTACTCTTAAGCCTTTGTGAAGCATTCCATTATGTGAGTCTCAACATCTTAACTTTCCTATTAATTCAACCTGAGGTTATAGTGGGCATCCTAATCTCATTAGTAATATTCCTCATAACCTCTTAGATTATGATGATGATGAGCTCGATGAGATTAAATTAAATATCAAGACTCACGATCCCTCACCTCATTTCATCTTGCACCTTCCTACTTCCTTACAAACCTACTCTTGAAAGCCTCCTTCTGATGGCATTCCTGTAGTCTTAACCAAGACTAGGTATTTTATTCAACATACTTCATCAGATGATAAGTTCATCCCTACCTATGTCATTGACCTTTACACCATAGACTATGATGATGGTTATTCCTTAGATGATCCATTGTTAAGTGATCTTGTACAAGCCTATGATGCCAAGATTATCCATTATCATTATTATTTTAATTGAGTCTTTTTGAGCATATCATCATTTTCCTTTACTTATAGTTCTTTATTTTTGTATTTTTACCATTTATTGTATAGTAGAGATGGCACTGACACCTATATTATTTGAGGAGCCACATAAGACTATGTTCATGGATCATGTTATGACTAGCCCTTACCATTTTTCTAGGTACCCTAATCCTCATAGTTAGTTTACCACTAAGGTTAGTGAGACTCTCTTTAGACATTCAATAGATCCCACTCCTCCCTTAGTAGAGCTTGCTATAGTCAAGCCTATTTTCACTCATACTGTTGTTAATCCTACCCCTATTTTTGATTCCATTTCTCCTTCCATTGAACCTAGTTCCATTCCTTCCTCATCATCATCCTCCCTTGGTGATGGTTTGCTTATTTTTCTTAAGATGGCTCCTTTGCCCAACAAATGAGTTTATGAGCATTCTTTGGTTTCTGCCATTCCTATTACACCTCCTTTCATGAATGCTTCTATTAAAAACACTTAAAATCATATGTTGCTTCTATGGGATAAATAATCATTCTTCCACCCATTATTGCAAGTTGTGGTAATATATTGATACCTTGCATCCTTTTTCCCCATCATTAGACAAATCCATACCTCCCTTAAAGGTACTTTCGAAATATCTACCCATGTATGGTGAGGTATATTTTCTATGGCATCTATGTGACACCCATCATACCAATTATTGTTACATTCTTCAATAACATATTAAGAATCATGTTATATCCAATCCTAGACCTTCTACCACTCTTCCCATATGTCATTCTCATAGGAATGCTCTTCTTTTTTCTCCCATGGCTCTACCTCTAGTGGTTCCATCATCTCTTTTGGTCCCTTCACCATCTTCTATGCCTCCACCTATGATTCCTTCACCCATGGACCTTCCCTCACATATGGATCCTTCTCTATCAGTGATCCTTGCATTTATTTTAGAGGTTGATCCCATGCATTATCCTAACCATCCCTTGACTAATTTCCCTCCTTAGAATGATATTTTGAGAATTCATACTTTTTATATGGAGGAGATTATAAAAGAAGTATTTTCCCAGTATTCATTCAATATTAACAAAACATTAACAACAACTCATCTCCAACTTCATAGAAATTTATCTAATGTCTTGGATAATGTGTGTGGATAGATTTATTAGTATTTATGAGCACATACATTATGCTCTCACATTTTCATTTAGTTTGGATGTGTTCTCCAATCTTACTTTTATCTATCTATCTATTATATCATTTGACATTATGTCAAATTTTTCCTTATCATATATGGTGATCTTACTTGTACTATATCTTACTTATCTTATTATTTATATTTCACATATGATTGTCTTTATTTATCATTGCTTTCTCTCTCTTGCTTATTTTTTTCTCAAAACTCTTTTCTTTTATCTTCATGATTGTTTGCTTTTTTATCTCCATTTTTCATGGTCAAGTATCATTGTGACTTGGTTATACAAACCCTATTCCCTTTGGTTATTTTTCCCCTTTTACCATGTGATTAGTTAGCAAACAATCCTACTCATTACTAACTCCTTACATCGATCCACTTTTTGGATATCCTTTTTCCCTTCTTCCTTTTTCTATAAATGAAGCATATACATGATTGAGACTTGAGATCACATTTTAATTCATTATCAATCCTAAGTGTCCTAGTCAGTCTTTAGCTTTGGTTACTTAGCTTCTTTTAGCCTTAGCCTATAACTCATTCATGTGTATCACTAAATATCTCATGACTAGTAATTCTAAGTCCATATGGAGGAGGAATCTTAAAAATCCATAAAAATTTAAAGGCCAAATCATCTAAAGAAAAGGCAATTATACAAAAGGAAAAATTATTCTTAAAATCCAATCACACTAAAAAAATGATTCAAAGCACATCTCCTTCTTTTAGTCAAGGCTAAAACTCCACAATTGGACTCATGGTATAGTCGAGGTCCTTTGGGGTGTAGTAGGCCACTAGATTAGAAAAGGAGAATTAAAAAAATCTTTTAGTGCTACCTACTTTCTCATGCAAATACCTAATCTTCTTAGTAGACCGACAACTCTGTAAGGGGTCTTAAAGAATGGGGAACACATCATGGAACACATCATGGGAAGGTAGGTCCATTTTATTTTTCTTATACTAGTCTAACTTCATGATTTGATCTTAGTAGCATGCTTATTTTCATATAAATCTATGTGTCTATAGTAAGCAAGTTTCATTTGTACATAGATGACCACTAGTCATTTAGTGTCTTCTCATGTCCTTAGTATGTTTCATGTATCCTAAGGTATTCTCATAAGATTCCTAAGTCTTGATTTTTACATTCCATATATCCCTCATATTTCCTCTTGAGAAATATTGTTTTATATACTGATCACTCCACTTGGGATTTCATTTATGAGTTGCACTATGAGATCATGGATAGAACTCGACCATCCTCACAAATTATCATATGTTTCCTTTTTATTACCCACATCCTTGATTACCTAATTTTTCATATTTATTCCATCCTATTGGTGTTCTCTTTATGAGTTGCTTTGTAAGACCATGGATATGACCCAACATTCCTCACAAAATTTTCCAATACCCAAGTCACAAAAAAAATTACATGTGTCAAATATGAGATAAGATTCAATTTATTATTAAGTTACACATCATTGACCTGATTCCTAGCCTTATTTAGTGTGTTTTATGATTACTTCATTTCTCTTTCATCTTTTTATCTTCTTATTTTTTGAGTGCATGTAATAATATGACCATTTCTTGAATTTTTCATACTTCCCAGCTTGAATTAGTGTGATAAATTAAGACCAATCTTTTGCTAATTTAGTTTGTATTTTATACTTCCCAGCATGATTTAGTATATTTGATTGACTTAATTGATTTCATTTTATACCATTTGTTCCCTTTTACATACCTTCCATTTTATTACATTATTTTCATACTTCCCTATGCAAATTATTATGATTTTACTTGTTTTAATTTGGTGCAAAAATCTTTCACTTTGGTTTTAAAACAAATCCCTTTTTACCATCTTGTTTTACCATCTCTTGGTTCTTTATACTTAGTCATTTATTTTTATTACACATTTCATATCTTGAAATAGTGTGTAGTACATTTTATTTATTGATTATATTTTTTGAGTCTTTTTTGCCTATTTCTTTTTAACAATGCATGTGTGCTACATAATGCTAGAAAAGAAACCACATCTCATATATTTCCTATAGCATTTACAAAAAAGCTAAAATATATGTGCTAGAAATAAATATATCCAAATTATCCATAGCCATAACCATAATCAAGCATTATGACAACATACACAATCAACATCAATATGCCAAAATTATATATATATATATATATATATATATATATATATATATATATATATATATATATATATATATATCTTATGAATTTGATACAATAAATACAACCATATACAATGCTCCAGATTTATGGTTGGGTCCCGCCCTATCTATCCATGGCCTAGCCACAATACCTATTGAGTCCTTAGTTTGAATCCTCCAAATAGTACACTATAAAGAGGTCATTTAGGATCTTAATCCCTCTACCTATCCCTATAGGTGCACTACCTACACTTATGACTACATCAACTGGGTCTAGATCTCTATTATCTATATCATTATGGCTAGATGTACATATCTCTCCTTAGATAGGTGTAGACACCAAAATTGTGTCTACTCCTTGGTCGACTCCCCCTTGGTCCGCTTGGTCCACTTCTAAACATTCCTAACCCACACACTTATTAATTTAAAATAAAATACCTATTTTAAATTAATAATACCACCCATGACACCTCACCCTTGGATTCCTCACCCTTGGATACCCTCATTTATCACCCTATAACTAATCATTCCAACTCTCCCACTAACCTCTCATGCCTATTTAACCCACCTTTGACCATTTAACCACGACCACTGAACTCGACAGATGGAGGAACGGGCAAAAGGCTAAAAATAGCCTTTTTACCCATCTTCTAGCCACCAACGTTGGTTACCCATCGGCCGATGCCAGTGGGATCACCGACGTCGATTGCTTAAAACCAACTTGTAGGTCAAACAGAAAACTGATCACAGACTTGAACACTAATTCTCTTACCTGAATCGATTTTCTCTTGCTCCTCAACTCTTTACAGGTACCAACATTCTATCAACACTCCCCTGGCTATAAAGACTCTGCCCAAGTGACTTTAGATTAGATTGGAGCATGGTAGAGGGATCTTGACATCAGCTATAATAGGCACAAGCATTCACACCCCTAATTCTTTAGCAACTAAGAGCTAAGTATTCTCCTTCTATTTCATTTTAGAAAGCATTAGCAGTTAGCTTCTATTTAGCATTTCTGGATATCATCAACCAAACCTGACTTTCTTCCCAGAGAGTCTGAGAGGCCTCCCCCTATATCCTCACCCCTTTTAACAACCTATCCTCTACCCCTTGTCCCTCTTAAGACCATATTCACTGCCCTACAAATCTTGCACAAACCATTAGACTCCCACAGACACCCCAGACTATTCTATTGATCACAGACAAAGCTAAAACTCATCCAGAACCCATCCAAGGCCATTGCCCTGACCCACATCAACCATTGCCCCTACCGACATCAGTAGACTAATCGATGTTGGAAACCTTAACCAACCAATGATGGTAGACTAACCGATGTCGGCGACTGTGACAAACCAAAATAGAATATAGGTATGAATTATCTCTATTCCTTTTGTTTAGTCTTTCACCATTTCTCTTTCTAGCAACACTCTTTTATCAAAAGTGGACTATCATCCCTCAAGGAAGTCTTTGCACTTCTGGAACCGAGCTTTGCTTGGTAGTCCACCTTATACCCATCTAAAAATCTCTTTGTTTAAGTTTTTCTCTCTACAGGTGTCATCCTCCATAGCCAAAGAGGAGTCCTTTGAATCGTCTGGATAGCGGTGCACAAACTTCATCTAGGTATGTACAAACCCCTGACCCTTTATCTTAGTTTCTTACTTCCTTTGAATGTAGAAAAACAAAAAATAGTTGGAAATATTTTGGCACTCCTGGTAGGACCCTGGAGTTTTCCTTGGGTTCATTTCTTCTAAAACAAAACATTCATATAGGTGTATTAGATCTCTTCTTGCATCCTTTTCTTCTATCTCTTTATTTTGAAACGAAACCATAAGCAGAAGTTAAGAAGAATCTCTTTATTTTTCTTCTTGTCACCTTTCCTTCTTACATCTTAGAGTAGTGAAGTTCATACTCTTAACCTTTTCCTCAACTTGTTTGCATCCGAAAAAAATTTTGATTTGGGCTTAAAATCTATTGCATTTCATTTTTTCCTGAATGCATACTTAGCTCTCACATCTAGTAATTAAAAACACATTATGAATAAAGCATAGTCCACTTATGTTACACATCCAAACCACTTTCACAAATCAAACATCTAAACATACCTGAGACAAGGCCCGACTAGGATTTCACCACCTAGCAGATACCTTACCCTTCCTGGTAATCCTACTTGGACTTCACTACCAAGGAGAGAACCCACTCTGTTCTCTAGCAGAGTATAAACTCTAGGGGAAGTATATACTAGCTAAGCAACCCAGCTTATCTCTAGGCTCGTGAAGTGAGGGGAGCTTGCTCCTTAGCACCAGGCCATGTATGGAACCTAATATAGATCTTGAGCACCAAAACTAACCTGAAACCAACCTTAGACTGCTTCTTCTAGGATCCATTCTAAAATCCAACTTCCCAAACACATTCTTCTAAGGCATAAGCCAACATGATCCTAAAGTTTATTCTTAGGAATTAACGTTTAGTGGCTGCTTGTCTTCATCTATTTTTCTATCTGTATCTAATTTTTTGAGTTGGTGAGGTTGCATTCTGAGATCTAAAAACAACTCAGAACTTTCTTCTTTCTTCCAAAAACTTTCAATTTTCTAAAGTTTCTGGGAACACACATATATCGACATCAGTTTTTCCACTGAAGTCGGCAACTATTCCTCACTGACATCAGTTATCTGACTGACGTTGGAAATTTACTTCACCGACATCGATTCTTCTACTAACATTGGTCACTGTCAACAAAACTTTTTCCAAAAAATTAGGCTTAAAACCCAACTTTCTTGTTGTTAGACACACCTTCTGAGTTTTTGAAACTAAAAAAACATAGTTTCTAGAACTTGACCCTTTTTGGCCTTGGATGGTTTTGACACGTAGTCAAACCAAAACTCTTGTTGACCACGCAAGGCAATAACCACTTCCACCTTCACTTTTCATATCAAGTCCCCTAATGGAGTGTACTTTATACACTAAATATTCTCCTATCTAGTTAACCAATCTCCAATTGTTCCCAAAGGGGATCAAAAATTTGAGAGATTCCTTGACCATAACGTCAAATCTCTCCAACACTATCTCGATAAGAGCCAAATGTAAGACTCTTTAATTCAACCAAGTTCATCACATTTTCAAAACTTGATTGTCTCAACCCCAAGCACTCCTACGCTCGTAAATACAAGAGTGACTACCTACCCTTTGGCTAGTGTTGCCACCATCCAACCACCTGTGGCGACATCAAGCTAGGTTGTGCCTTCTAGCTTTATGACACAACTGCCTTTGACCTCAACATCAGTCCCTATGATGAACTACCAATATGTTGCCCCTACACAAGTGCAACCAACTACATCATATGCCCCTCCTAACACCTTCCAAATGCCTTACAACCTAGGGAGCACCCCACCTGCAAATCCATCAACCGATTTAATCAAGATGTTGATGGATAAGATGTCTAATCTTGAGACATCCATTTTTGGTTCAAGAAATTTTCTCTCATATAAACAAATCTGTAATGAACCCATTCATCCTTCAGTCCCAATCTGACCATATCCTAGTCAGTGGGAACTTCCCAAGTTTACTTGCTTTTAGAGTAAGGAAGACCCACAACAACATCTACGAGCATTTAGACACACTTGTTACCTTATAGCCCATGATGATGCATTATTTCTATGCACATTTCCCATGATGCTTTTGGGGGCCACCCTTGATTGGTATAGCTCCCTTGCTAGTCACTCTCTTTTTACATTCACTCAACTCACCCAACTATTTCTTGACCACTTTTCAATTAACATAACTAAAAAGGTTTCCATCATGGACCTATATTCTATCAAACAATTTGATGATGAATCAATAGCTAATTTTGTTGCTCGATGGAGAGGCGTAATCAACCAACTCTCCTTTTCTTTGCCTCAACCTGAGCTCATTGAGCTCTTGTCTAGAGCATGTACCAAACACATCTCATCTACTTTGTGGGTCCAAACATTCTACACATTTGACGAAGCTTTCACCATGGCCCAAAAGCTTGAACTCCACGCAGTCGAAGAGGACAAGGTCAAATTGTGAAATAACAATGCAAAATATAATGACCCTTCTTCATCCAAACCTACTTCTTCCCACTCCAAACCCAAGGGAGTGGCAAATGTTGTGGTCTTTAGATCACCATCCTCAACAACAACCAACCAACCTCAACCCTCCACATCACAAAGCATCACAAGACAATTCCAACAATGGTATATACAGCATCAATACATTCCAATAGGAGAATCATACGCTTTTGTGTTGGAAAAACTTGTCATGCAGGGGGTCCTCAATCTCCCTCAAATTTGACCACCCCAATTTGACCCCTCAAAACCTATCCCTGCATGGTACAAGGAAAATGACTTCTGTAATTATCATCGTGTCAAGGGTCATGACACAGACAATTACAAAACCTTTAAAAACATTATCCAGGACATGTTAGACAAGGGGGATCTTGTCTTGGACAACCCAAACATGCCACCAAACCAAAACATAGACATCTTTAGACAACTTTTTCCTAACCATCCCCCTAGCCAAAACAACGTGTAGACCATGGCTGATGACTCCCAAGAGCGTAATATACGCACAGTCAACATGGTCTCGCCTCTTATGCCTAACCAACCTCTCTCACAATCTAAAGAGGTTAGCCCACCCATTGGTCCTTTACAGGTAGAAGAGCCATCTTCTCCTATTTTTCCATCACAGGTAGAAGAGCCTTTTTCTCCTATTTGTCCATCACAGGTAGAAGAGCCTTCTTCTCCTATTTGTCCACAATAGGTAGAAGAGCCTCCTTCTCCTATTAGTCCTCCATCTAGCCCCCTTTCACACATAGGAGAGTCTACCTTGACCTCTCCCATATTGGAGGATGCCTTGACAACACCAACACTAGCTGCCTCACCCTCATCCTTCTTATCATCAATGGGGGATCATACTTTTTTCACTCCTCAACCACATGAGGAATCTATTATCATCCCTATGCTCTTTCCACTTGAAGAGCCATGTTCTCCAATCCCTTCTCCGCCGAGAAAGGAACTTGCCACCTCACCCACTTTGGCTGAAAAGGATTTGGTGAAGTTTGACTTGAACCTTACCCCCCACAATAGTGGCCCTCAAACCAAGCTACAGAAGGCTGCTAAACCACATCAGAGAACTTCTCCCCCACCTTCATCATTGCCCTCTATTTTGGGCCCACACCCATCCACCTTGATAGGAGTGCTCCCTACTCCAACACCTCATAGAGGTGAATCACCTCCATTACTCTTTCAAACCATCAAAAACATACTTCCTCCAAAACATCCAACACCTCTCACCATAAAAGTGCCATCTACACGTATGGCTACACCGCCAAACAAAAAGATGGTATGAAAAACCCCTTCTATAACTCCTAAACAAGGGTTATCAACCCCTACTACAACAAAATGTACAGACCTATTAGCAGGATCTTATGCTTTTTTGTTACGACAATTGTTGTAATCTTCCCACATCACCCTCCCACCTATTAGGCCATACCAGCCTCATGGATCAAAACCAACCTAGTTCGATGACACTAAAATTTATGCATATCATCACACACCTAGACATGATATCGAGCACTGCTATGCTCTTAAAGTTGTCATCCATCAACAATTGAAAAAGGGCACTCTTATTAAGGACCCCTTTGACAAACTACTAACATCATCCCATACCTCCCAAACCTCATCACCTTCACACTCATCAACTCTCGGATCAAAACCATCTTGGTTCAATGACACTAAATTTTTTGCATATCATCACACACTTGGGCATGACACTGAGCATTGTTGTGCTCTTAAGGCTGTCATCCATCAACATCTGGCAAAGGACACCCCTCACATTGAGGCTTCTCTTGACCACCCTTTCAACAAACCATCGACACCATCCCATGGCTCTCAAACCTCATCACCTAAATCGGGATCCCATCATCAAACTGTGGTCTCTCTACCACCTTCAACCCCATTATTTGAAATCAACACCATCAATGTGGCCAATAGGTCACAAACCATGAAGGATAAAGAGAAAGAGAAGGTTTCTCTCCCTCAAACATATCCATTATTCGTCAAGACTTCTCAACCAACACAACCTAAGATTTCCATCTTGGGCACATCTCGACCATCATCTCTAGGGGAGATTCCTCCTAACCTCTCTAGTCCACATGACGTTTAGACTACTTGACATATTTTATCATCCCTCCTAACCTCTCTAGCAATAGACGGTGAGATTTTATCAAGAGTACTACTTGCTACACCATGCTAAGGGGACTTCTCTACAAACAAGGTCTTGACAGGCCTCCTTATCCAATGCCAACAACATATCAACCAACTTCATGTCCAATATCAACCAACACGTGACCATTCTGGAACAAAGCACATGGGGTAAGTTTGCTCCTAATTGACTCAAACCTTACACAAGCATGGATCAGGGACTTATCGTCTGTCTTCTCTTGAAGGCCGACCAGAAACTAAGCCCCTTAATGCCTTGCATCTGTGACCATTATACTGTTAATCAAGTACTCATTCACTTTATATTTAACTTGAGATCATCCCTTGAGCAATCCTTTTCATTTTAATCCTCATTTATTTCAACTTTGTTCTCCTAAACGAACACTATGCAACCCTTTTATAAAGTATGAATGCTTTGTCCTAATAAAAGGGAATCCTCTAAAGCTCTATAGTCAAGTCCATGACCAAAAATTTAGTCAAAAACAAAATATATATAAGTGGGATGCCTATTCAAAGGTCATAAAACTATAAATGTAGATGGCTCCCTCAAAGGACAACTCCATAATTGTTGTAATTGATAGAATGCTCCCTTGAAGGACAGCTATTCAAAGACATTCAACAATACAAAGCAGAATATAGACCACTCCCTCAAAGGATGGCTATACACAAATTTTTCTCCAAATAGCACTCTCTTAGAAGCTTCTCGCATCGATCAGCTTCACATATGACCACAAAACAAAACAACATCCCCACGTAGACTTCCTGCATTGATCAGTCTACCCAAAAATAAATAAATAAATAAATGACTAACAAACTATTAAGTCATGGACTTGTCTATAGTCATTCTCAGGGTCACCTATAAAAGGGGAAAAGTTATCCCTGCTAAAAAGGGTTACCCTATCCTGACATATCACATATCACACCTATCACCCCAACATACTCAAGGGATTTTGAGCTCACTTAACGTCAAGTGATTTGAATATTTCTCTAACATAAACCAATGGTCAAATGATGTAATGCATGAACGGGGATTTTATTTCCAAAAACCCTATCTATGTAATCAGTATGGTCCTTGTCAATGAAAGAGCAATGCGCCTTGCACTTCTTACACCTTGGTCACAATCCAACCAAATCATTATCTAACCAAAACCAACCAAACCAAACCAAACATCTTCAGACCACTGACATGACATAGTCCATTTCACATAGTTTCTATGGACAACAATACACATGGAAACTATCGATGACACAATTTATGTCAAGCATAAACCATTACTTGCTGAAGCATAAATAAATTCCAATTCATTTTTATCATACACCATTACTAATATGGAAAATTTCTAGGGATGAAATACCACTCAACCAATGTTACAAAATACACCATCACATAATATGGAAAAGGTTGTAACATCGTCATACCCTCATCATTTCACACATGACCAAAACCAATCATCAACCATTTTGACTCTTCGCCTGAACTACATTGGTCTGAGGCCCTTCAAATAGGGGCTATGTAGGCAACACTTAGATGACATGATGTCTTTTGGGGTTAGCTCAACCACATCCGTTTGTTCGTCTACTTGATGGACAAACCATTTAACCTTTAACCATGGCTTAACCTAGTCCAACCCAATCCATAACCGACCCTCCTCCTCCCTTTTAGGGAGAACTACATTGGCCTGAGGCCCTTCAAACAAGGGCTATGTAGGTAGCACTCAGTTGACATGGGGTCATCTGAGGTTAGCTCAGTCATTCCTTCATTCGTCCATCTAATGGACCAACTATATATCTCAACTTGACTCGACCAATGACTATAGAGATCGCGACTATCTCCTCAGACCATGACCATTTTTGAGACAACTTTTCCTTAGTTGTTTTGATTGTATGTAGGCTACTTCACAAATAGTTAGCCAAATTGTCTGCAACCACATTATAACCCTCACAAGTACTGGATCGTGAGCAAGTTAATCCCCACTACTTGTGACATTTTCGTGTTTTCCAGGAGCACTTCCTAGGCCCAGGATACTTGGAACACGATGACCATTGGAGCTACAGCTTGGATCGAATAACCCAATCAGCTACGACTAAATGTTGGGGACCGGTTATTTTGATTTTAGCACTCCTTGACCCTTGACTTGTGATAATTTGACCTGACCATCATGTGAAGTGGTATACGCACAATCTCAACTTTTGTAGTGTTCACACTCAAACTTCACCATATCCATCCACTATCTATCAAATCAGCCCCTAATTTTAGGTTCCCTTCCCTCGACTCCCACTTTGAGGGGGGATACCTCATCCCATACCTAGGGCAATCAACTCCTATTTTTGTCTTGCAGTTCATCAGAACAACCAACAAGACAAAAAGGGGCAAATGTAGACACCAAAATTATGTCTACTCCTTGGTCGACTCCCCCCTTGGTCCCCTTGGTCCACTTCTAAACATTCCTAACCCACACACTTATTAATTTAAAATAAAATACCTATTTTAAATTAATAACACCTCACCCATAACACTACCCTTGACACCTCACCCTTGGATACCCCCATTTATCACCCTATGACTAGTCATTCCAACTCTCTCACTAATCCTCACACCTATTAAATCCACCTTTGACCATTTAACCATGATCACTAAACTCGGCAGATGGAGGAACAGGCAAAAGGCTAAAAATAGCCTTTTTACCTATCATCTAGCTGCTGACGTTGGTTACCCGTCGGCCGATGCCAATGGGATCATTGACTTTGGTTTCTTAAAACCAACTTGCAGACTGAACGGAAAACTAATCACAAACCTGAATGCCAATTCTCTTGCTCAGATCAATTTTCTCTTGCTCCTCAACTCTTTGCAAGTAACAGTATTCTATCAACACTCTCCTAGCTATAGAGACTCTATCCAAGTGACTTTAGATCAGATTAGAGCATGGTACAGGGATCTTGACATCAGCTATAACAGGCACAAGCATTCACACCCCTTATTCTTTAGCAACTAAGAGCTAAGTATTCTCCTTCTATTTCATTTCAAAAAGCATTAGTAGTTAGCTTTTATTTAGCATTTCTGGATATCATCAACCAACCCTAAATTTCTTCCTGGAGAGGCTGAGAGGCCTCCCCCTATATCCTCACCCCTTTTAACAACCTATCCTATACCCCTTGTCCCTTTTAAGACCATATTCACTACCCTAAAAATCTTGCACAAACCATTAGACTCCCATAGACATCCTAGACTATTCTATTGATCACAGACAGAGCTAAAACTCATCCAGAACCCATCCAAGGCCATTGCCCTGACCGACATCAACCATTTCCCCTACCAACATCGACAAACTAACCGATGTCAGCAACCTTAACCAATCGATGATGGCAGACTAACCAGCATCAGTGACTGTGATAGACTGACAGCAGAATATATGTATGCATTATCTCTATTTCTTTTGTTTATCTTTCACTATTTCTCTTACTAGCAACATTATTTTTATTGACTAGTGGACTATCATCCCTCCAGGAAGTCTTTGCACTTCTAGGATTGAGCTTTGCTTGGCAGTCCACCATCCATCTATCTAACAATCTCTTTGTTTAAGTCTTTCTCTCTACAAGTGTCATCCTCCACAACCAAAGAGGAGTCCCTTCAATCATCTGGATATGGTGCGCAAACTTCATCTGAGTACGTACAAACCCCTGACCATTTAATCTTAGTTTATTACTTCCTTTGAATGTAGAAAATTGAAAAATGAGTAGAAACCAACCTATTAACCAGTCTGAACTACATTGGCTTGAGGCCCTTCAAATAAGGGCTATGTAGGCAGCACTCAAATGACATGACATCTTCTGGGGTTAGCTCAGCCACATCTGTTTGTTCATCTACTTGATGGACAAACCATTTAACCTTTAACCATGGCTTAACCTAGTCCAACCCAATCCATAACTAACCCTCTTCCTCCCTTTTAAGGAGAACTACATTGGCCTGAGGCCCTTCTAACAAGGGCTATATAGGCAGCACTCAGTTGACATGGGGTCCTCTAAGGTTAGCTCGGCCATTCCTTCATCCATCCATCTAATGGACCAACTATCTATCTCGACTCAACTCGACCAATGACTATGGAGATCTCAACTATTTCCTCAAACCACAACCATTTTCGAGACAACTTTGCCTTAGTTGTTTTGATTGTATGTAGGCTACTTCACGAATAGTTAGCCAAATTATCTGCACCCACATTACAACCCTCACAAGTATTGGATTGTGAGAAAGTTGATCCCCATTACTTGTGACATTTTCATGTTTTCCATGAGCACTTCCTAGGCCTAGGATACTTGGAACATGATGGCCAATTAGAGTTATAGCTTGGATCAAATAACCCAATCAGCTATGACTAAATGCTGGGGACTGGTTATTTCAATTTTGGCACTCCTCAACCTTGACTTGCAATAATTTGACCTGACCATCTCGTGAAGTGGTATGTACGCAATCCCATCTATTGCAACATTCACACTCAAACTTCACCATATCCATCCACTATCTATCAAATCGACCCTCGATTTCAGGTTCCCTTCCCTCGACTCCCACTTTGAGGGGGGATACCTCATCCCATACTTGGGGCAATCAAATCCTATTTTTTTTGTAGTTCACCAGAACAACCAATAGGATAAAAAGACCTCATTCCATACCTAGGGCAACTTACTCCTATTTTTGTCTTGCAGTTCATCAGAACAACCAATAAGATAAAAAGGGGTAGATGTAGACACCAAAATTGTGTCTACTCCTTGGTCGACTCCCCCTTGGTCCCCTTGGTCCACTTCTAAACATTCCTAACCCACACACTTATTAATTTAAAATAAAATACCTATTTTAAATTTAATAATACCACCCTTGACACCTCACCCTTAGATTCCTCACCCTTGGATACCATCATTTATCATCCTATAACTAATCATTCTAACATTCCCACTAACCTCTTATGCCTATTTAACCCACCTTCAACCATTTAACCATGACCACTAAACTTGGTAGATGGAGGAACGGGTAAAACGCTAAAAATAGCCTTTTTACCCATCTTCTAGCCACCGACATCGATTACCTATCGGCCGATGCCAGTGGGATCACCAACGTCAGTTGCTTAAAACCAACTTATAGGCCAAACAAAAAACTGATCACAAACTTGAATGCTAATTCTCTTGTCTAGATCAATTTTCTCTTGCTCCTTGACTCTTTATAAGTACCAGCATTCTATCAACACTCCCCTGGCTATAGAGACTCTACCCAAGTGACTTCAGATCAGATTAGAGCATGGTATAGGGATCTCAACATCAATTGTAATAGGCACAAGCATTCACACCCCTAATTATTTAGTTACTAAGAGCTAAGTATTCTCCTTTTATTTCATTTCAAAAAGCATTAACAGTTAGCTTCTATTTAGCATTTTTGGATATCATCAACCAAACCTGACTTTCTTCCCAGAGAGGCTGAGAGGCCTCCCCCTATATGCTCACCCCTTTTAACAACCTATCCTCTACCCCTTGTCCCTCTTAAGACCATATTCATTGCCCTACAAATCTTGCACAAACCATTAGACTCCCACAGACACCCCAGACTATTTTGTTGATCATAGACAAAGCTAAAACTCATCCAGAACCCGTCTAAGGCCATTGCCCTGACCGACATCGACCATTAACCCTACTGACATCGGTAGACTAACCGATGTCGACAACCTTAACCAACTGATGATGTCAAACTAATCAGCATCGATGACTGTGACAGACTGATAGTAGAAGACAGGTACGCATTATCTCTATTCCTTTTGTTTAGTCTTTCACCATTTCTCTTTCTAGCAACACTCTTTTATCAAAAGTGGACTGTCATCCCTCAAGGAAGTCTTTGCACTTTTGGGACCAAGATTTGCTTGGCAGTCCACCTTATACCCATCTAACAATCTCTTTGTTTAAGTCTTTCTCTCTACAGGTATCATCCTCCACAGCCAAAGAATAGTCCCTTCAATCATCTGGATAATGGTGCATAAACTTCATCTGGGTATGTACAAACCCCTGACCCTTTATCTTAGTTTCTTACTTCCTTTGAATGTAGAAAAATAAAAAATAGTTAGAAATAATAGGTCCTACAATGCCCACATATTACCTATACACATCTCTATTGGTGGTTGCATCATATTTATATGTACCCATATGTGTCTTACTTCCTCCTTAACTAGTCTAAACTAGCTTGCCTAAGCTGGGGTAGATGGTATGCTAGGGTCCTCCAATGTAGTAAGGTCAATATGGTTGTAGAGTCTCAGTGAGGGCATCATGGAGTGCTCCCCTCACTAAGGACCCCCATTTTTCCTCTACATCCTTAGCTACATCTACAAAATCACACCAAATGGATATTAGATCACTATTATATCTCAAAATATCTATCTCTACTTACAAATAAAAACATAAAGTAATAATTTAATCATATTTTCTTATTTATTTGTCTTAGCTACTATGGTCTCACCATCCATGTGACTACCTAGCATAGTTTTCCCATTTATGTGGCCTCGTAGTACCTCCTCTATAGGCTACTTCCTCATCTCAAATCCCTCTATCATGGCTCACATCCATCTCATCCTACACTTGAGTAGTCTCTCTATCATCCATCCCTCCTCTAGTTCCTCTGCTAGTTTATCAGGAATGACATCAACTCTACTATTTCTTGCTACCTCTATCACCATCATGTACTCTATGGTTTTATCTCTTGTTATTATGGAGCTAATAATGGTAAATTTGGTATCTATGCCTTTACCTCCCTATCTTCTTGCTCTACTCCCCATTATGTTTGACCAATTTATGGTCACTCATAACATGGTCTAAGTATTGATCTCACTATCAATAGTCCTAGTCCTCTCCTCCCCTATGGCTCCATCACATGCCAAGACCACTACTCAAGCATGAGTATCGATGCCTATAGATGAGTTAGGCTCATTTGTCCTAGAAATTGATGTAATAGATGTGTCTCTCTCTACCACATGTAGTGTCTAACCACCTCTATCATAATTATCACTAGTGAAACTATATGCCAACTCACCCATATAGTCTCTATGTGCTCATATGGCTACCACACTATGTCTATTCATATAACTAACTATAACTCTAGCATGTAGGGCACATTTCAAGTTACCTGGTCCTCTTTCCATCTTTGTACTCAAGGCAACCTATCATCGACTATATGGGGTAACCTAGTCAATTAATACATATGAAACCTCTTATATATCCAATATATTAGCAATATGATCAGTCCCATGGTCTTTTTCCCTCTAAATAACATTTCATATATATCATGTATGAGTTGGACCTAGTAGATAGATCCCAAATCATATAGAACTCACTCTTCTACCATCATCCTACTCAAGGATACCATAAATAATGGTATCTTGTTATCCAACTTATGACATAACACCTACTATATAACAAGACATATAACATATTTTTGGATATCTAATTTTTTTGATGTATATACACTATCCATACTAACTCTCTATCCTCCCAAAATCATCTCTGAGCCTGTAGCTCACATGGCTTAGGCTCCCTTCTCCTCTATATTATTTGATATCCTTATGGTTATTGGTTCTCCTACTATGGGTAGCCTAAGGATGGCATGGACATCTTATAGTGTGATGGCCACCTCTATCACATCCCCATCCACCTCCCATCTAAAGGTGTTAGTCAATCATTCCCACCAACTGAGGAACATGATTAATAGATCAACACTCATGGGGATCCTTCACATATTAGCTATGCCTCCTAGACCTATGGATACTAGTCTATCCCTATCTCCATCTGATAATGACTCCAATAATAATGGTAAGCAAGACACATCCACCAATCTCCATAACCTTTATTGTCTCTACAACTAAGAAATAATATAGGATGTATCAATTCCTTCATGTCATGTATAGTCACAATACATTCTTTTTACATTTTTAAGTAAAAAACATCCTAATTTATTTTAAATTTATTCATTTTTATTAATTTTATCCTATTTCTATCTTACTTGGTCCTTATTTCCCTCTTTTGGTCATTTTGGGCCATTTTAGCCATCTTTCAGCTTTCTACATATTTTTCCAAGCTTATTCTAGATCTTTGGTCAAACTAGTTTGACTAAAATTTCCCTATTGTTTCCCTAGTTGACTCCAAAATCTTAGTCAAACTTCTTATTTTCCCCTTCTTAGTGGTGTGTTGTCATTCTAGGCCTTCTAAATCAGTTGGTAAACTATATTTAGTTGGTAGCTTATAAAATTAATAGGGTCAACCCATACCTACTAGGTTGACACTATGGATTCTGCCTAGTTTTAGCCTACTAGGTCGACTAGGTTGACCTAATTCATTTTTCCTATCGACCCCTTGTATTTTCCTTAAAAAGTTCATTTTCCCACTTTATTCTTAATTCTTCTAAACCCATTTCCCATCTTGATATTTTCTACCCATATCATCTAATTTTGTCTCATTCTAACATCTATAAATGTTTGAATTCAACATTACTAAAAATACACTTAATTACTATAAATTTCAAAAACTAGTTTGAAATTCATAGTTACATACCTAAAGCACACCCTATACTACCTCTAGGAATCCCTATTTTCTACCTTGTCATCTCCTCACCATCCCAACTTGTTTGATCTTTAGAACTCTTTTTTCTCTCCTTCACAAGTCAAAATAACCAATGACTTATCTATTCCCCATTTAAAAACAACTTTTTAAAAATTTAAAATCTTCAATTATTTTTCAAAAACACTCATCTCCTAAAAACATTAACCCTAAGATTAATCTTCTCAGCCTTACCCATTCTAGTCATTTTCATCTTTCTATTCTCCTTTTCTTGTCTTAATTCCCTTTTGGACTGTTAGCTATACTAGATTGACCAAGGTCAACCCTATACAGTTTAGGGGTATTTTTCACTTTTTGGGTTTGTTAGCCTTTTGGCTGACCTAGCTCAAACTTAGTGAATTATCCCCAAAAACATACAAGGTTGACTAGGGTCGAACCTATACAACTAACATTTTTGGGAGGATTTAGAAATATCTGCCTATATATACAAGTTCATTTCCAACCATTTTTAAGAAGAGAAGCAAATAATAATAAGTATGAATGAACATCTAATTATTGACCATTCTACTTGAGGAATAAATCTTAGGGTTCCATACTTTATTTAGAGATATAGATATTGTCTTATGGATAAGTATTTTGGATGCATAAATATATTGTGTAGCCTAGAGCTGATTTGTCTTTGTTATCCTTGCATACCACAATAATCTCTTACAAACCACCTTGGCTAAGGGAGAGATTGAGTTTCGATGGGTTCATCTTCAAAGTAAGTATTCATAACTTTATTTCTTATTTGTAAGAGTAGATAGATAATGAAATTGTGATTCTCTTCTCATGCATTAGGATTTCATATACATTTACTTGAGCATATGTCTTATATGCATGTTTAGTTTAGTTATTTGTTTTGTTTCTAACCCCCACTTTGTGCCACAAGCTTTGGTGTGCACTAGATTAGATTTACTTTCTTGTTTTTTAGAATAAGTGATAATTAAACCTTAAGACTCTTTTAAGTTTGTTGCATGATTGCATTATACTATATTCTTTATAACCTTATCTTTTATGGTGTATTGTGACAAGTGATCCCCTAATAAAGTTTAGTATATCCCCATATTAGTCATGCTCCTGTTTAAAAAAAATATTCCCAATCGAAAGTGTAGGTATGCTCTATCTTCTCTGAGCTGGGATTGATTTATAAATATGATGCATTTATGATTTCATATAATAGCTACATGTTAAAAACTTATAGAGATGGAAGATAAGTATATTTTAAGCATTCTATGTAAGGTAGAATACTTGGTCCATCAACATAAAACTAGTCAGACTAAGAGATCAATGCCAAAGGAAAAAAGATAGAGTAGATGCAAAACTTGTAAAAATGATAAAGGTATATAACTGATAGGAATAACCAAGGTATAAGTTTTCATGTGTACAAGACTGAGGTGAAATATAATCATAAAATAGTGCCTATATTTTATCTCCCTTTAATCTAGTAATGAAATTTATATTTTAAAGGAAAGGAATGCATACCTAGGTGTGTATGCATAACTTATCTTTTCATGTGCTCAACTTGAGTTATTTATAGGTGATTAACCTATAACCAACATCATCTTACCATATAAAATTAGTGCATATAATTTGGGTTAAAAATACTTGAAATAGATTAAAATTGAAAGAGCAAGGTTTAGGTGTAGACCTATGTGTTGATGTAACTACCTTGCCTATTCACAAGTTGTTTTTAAAAATATGTATCATCATAAGGCTATTAAACTAAGATTAGGATAAATATAGATAAATATTAAATTGAATATATCCAAGGATATATATATATATAGAGAGAGAGAGAGAGATTGGAAGGCACATGCCCCTACCTTTTTATCAAAAGTAAGTTTCCATATAGAATTTGAGATTATCTCAAACATGACAAGTAATTATATTTATAACCTGATGAGGTTGGATGATATAATCAATTCCAACCTAAAAACTTGGCAATATTGAGTTATTTTATCATCTCAACCATAACATAAAGGGAACCAATTATTGTACTAGATTGGATAAATGAAGTTTGTAAAAGTTTATGGGGTATCAGTACAATTTTTTTTTTGATGTGGTAGCAATCCATAAAAGAGTTTTAAAATTTGAAACTGTTTTGAATTTTGAAATATTAGGAACATGTTGCATAACATATGAACCTTAGATATATTTCATGCTAAAACTACATATAACAATAGTAACAATGTATATAATTTTACCATAACTATGAATCTAAATCATATAACTATGTGCTTTGGCCAATCCATAAAACTATGTAAGTGTGGAGGACATGCTTCCAAAGCATTCCCCCACTATATATGGAGATATCTAAAAATAGATATAAGTACCAATGTTGATAATATGTTTCCAAAACATGCCCCCATTATAATCTAGAGATGTTGAATACTAAATAGGTGTGGATAACATGATTCCAAAGCACCCCCCACCCACCCCTAAATATGAGAACTATGAATTCATGTTATATATGACCATATGAAATGCCCCCACTAATAAATGTAGATAAGTACCATATACCAAATGAATGTGTATAACATGCTTCCAAATACCCCCATTAAATCTAGAAATTATGCCAAGTGTGGAGGACATACCTCTGTGACATGCCCCACTAATATTACGCCCTTTAAGGTGAGGGAATGATAGGATATTATATCTACCTCATCTCAAAAGGATAAGACAAATTTATAATCTATGAATCTAACCATGTAACATATAGAAATAACATGTAGATGTAGATATAACATTGAAGCACATAGAACCAATGTGATCACATGAATTCGTAAGATGTATGATAAAGATCATGGTAACATATAGATGGTAATATTATAGACCAAAAATAAAATAATCACACACATAAGATTACTCAAACTTAATTCAAAATTCAATGGTCTATAGAGACCATAAATAAGTGGCATGTTTAAATTCTGTATAATTTAAGAGACATGACTTAGTTAAATATCCACAAAATTAAGGATGATGAATTCAACTATCCATATAAAAATAATGAAATATACAAATTTTAATTAAATAATACATAGTAAAATTGGTCAAAATCAAAGGAGCATATTAATATGCTCAAACAATGAATACAATATCAAGTCAAGACACTCAAGGAAGTACACAAAGGAAAGCATAAGTAACCAACATAAACATGTCATAATATCCCATGGATCAAATGTGTCAGGAAAAAATGTCAAGTGTATAACATATCAAGTACCCTTTGTAATATATAATCATGGATAAATTCATGTGTAAGTACATATGTATGCTCAAACATGATAGTGAAATGTTATCATCAACCCATATAACCTATATATATCTAGGCCAAAGAAGTGGATGCCCCTAATGTCCATGTGACATGAGTAGAGGGAGATCACAACATAAAAAATAGTAATATATCAGGTATCTATGTATACTTATATCACACTCAATAATAATTTTTACACACATGTGTATGTATGAATAATTGAATATGCCATCCATCAACATGGAACTAGCAAATAGGTGACAAGGAACTAATAGAACATGTAGGTGCTGAAATTTCTTGTAGATTTTTGAAAGTTTTTGTTTCTTTGGTATTTTGGAATTTTTGAAGAGGAAATATCATCCTATGATTCCATATAATATATGGTCATAGATATCTCCCCACTGTGAATTTAGTGTAATACCCCATTTACACTACCAAAGAGAATGTATATGTGCATTATCTATCATTGTGGTATTAATGATGTTTTTTGTATGTAAAATAGTATTTTGTGGTCATGAAACAATAGGAGTAAAAAGAGTATGGGTTCTTTGAACCATAATTGAGTGTTTGTTTATTTCTTTAGCATAAAAATTATATGTATATTTAGATGTGCTATAAATATCTAAACATGGTGTGTAGTAGATGGGAATTTTTTGGAATCCAATGTATGTCTATGATGTAATGGTTTATCAAGTTTTAGCCACTTAATAAAGGGGATTTCCTATTTTTTACCATTTTACAATGAGTTTGCCTTAGTAGGATATATAACTAGTTGTATAGGTATACATTTATTTTATTCAATAAGATGCTCATATGAAATTCTAGAAATAATAATTACCCAATTGACATGATTGTATTTAACTCACCTATGCACTTTAGATGATATTTATCAAAGAGTGTGTATCTAATGTCTTCCTAATAACATATAAAATATGCATGTGGAAGGGATAACTAAAAAGGTAGTAACCACATGTGTGGGACCAACCTATAAAGGTAAATCAATCTCACTAAGAACCTTCTAAGAGGTCCATCGAATGCTCTAAATGATCTAGTAGAGGGGTGTAAATCATGATGAGTATAATTCAAGTGTGTAAGTAATGTCATAGTGAAATTTTTTTTGCTTACACCATTATCAATCATAAAACTATGTATAGGGTGTTTGTCAAGGTATGATCGAATGAATAGAGAATGAAGATTAGATTCATCATCATTAATTTCATTGTCATCAAAGGAAATAAAAGGTATCTAAACCATAAGATGCATATTCCCTATGTAAGTACCAATAATTCTATATAGTGGGTGTCCATAATTTGAGGGAGGAAGATGTGTGTTATTTGCCATTGGGACTTCTAGTTACTTATTAGAATGGTCTTATAAATGATTGCTAAATATTTTAGGTTTATGATCACCAAGTTGTGAACTTGATTCTTTTGGAGGATCCTCAAATTTAAAATTTTGGTCATCGATAAGATATTTGATCTTGTGCTTCAAGGTAAAACATATACTTATAAAATTTATTGGTCCTTGATGATAGTCATAATAAGCATTTACATCATATCCTTTGGTTAGAGGTCAACTCATATCAACCTTTATGGGATGAGGGAGAGATATAAGCTGACACTCTAGTAACCATGGGAGTAATGAATATGGGCACTCATGTAAACAATGGTGCATTAGATAAGACAAGTTGATTAGTCTATTGTGTAACTATTTTAACCATGGTGGTTGTTTCCTTGTTAGGATCAAGAAGTTTTACCTTATAACTTGGTTTGATGTACATGAAATTATTATGTTTGCTACATACTTGAGATTATTAAATGGCATAAGTTTAATTTAATAGTCCTGTACAACATGAGATAAGTCATCAAAATATTTGATCTTCTTAAAAACAATGGACTCATGCAACATAGTAAGAAAACTTTACTTGAATATGTGTTGCAATTCCTTTTTTTCAATAAGATTGGTTAGTTTGGCTAGCATTGTCTTATATCTCAAGATATATTCATTGATAGGTTCATTGGTTCTTTTTTTGATTTTGGTTATTTGGGCATAGGAAACCTTTTCAAAAATATTAATGAGAAAGTGTGTTAAAAACTGGTCAGCAATAGGTTTGAATTATTTTATGGATTAGAGAGGTAAATCATATAACCAACTCAAAGCATAGTCCTTGAGGTTTCCTATAAATATTTTGGTTAATTTTTAATCATTAGAGGCATATTCAAGGCATCCTACATAAAAGTTTCAAAGATGTTGTTTTAGGATCACCTTTACCATCATAAAATGTGAAGTTGGTGAAACAAATCTAGTTGGAAAAGGGTGCAAAGAGATATCAATTACAAGAGGGTTATGAAACACATCTTGTGAATCTATATCATGAGGTGATTTTAAAGCTTTTCCTTTAATGTTTGTAACTTTTTTATCCAAGGTATTTATAACTTGAATGAGTGATTAAATTATAGACCCAATGGGATTTGGATTATCAAGTTGAGTATTAACCAAAGGGGATTAATACATGTTTTGAGTATTAATAGGTATTAAAACTAGTATTTGTGTTTAAATAATTGGTAATTATATAGTAGATGTAGTAATGGTAGTTATAGGGAATAAAGGTTTAAACACATAGCCCATGCCCCCACTAGATATATTAGATTGTAATGTGTTCAAGGGGAGAAAATTTTCCACTATATTTTTAGAAATTTTTGCTTTGAGTATAGTTTTCAAGATCTCATAAATATCCTCAAGGTTTTGTTGAATATTCTCATAAAATAATGCAACTACTTGCACTTGACCATGGTCTATTTTCTCATTTTCATTTATTTCATGGTTTTCTTTATTAGAATCTTCTTCTATGATAACCCCATGAGTGTGTTTTTCATTGTCAACATGGGTAGAATCATGATCCTAAGTATGATATCCCTCATTGGTTTAAGACATCTTATATGGTGGGAGGGGAAACTCAATATTTTTAATAGGCACACCCCCAATATAGGTATATGCCTAGGTTGAATGCAAAATAGTAGTAGGAAATTAAAAAGTACAATCTAAAACCCTAACTATTTTAAAACCCTAGGAACTATAAAATTTTGCATTCATATGAATTAGGTTAACCAAATGTTTAACCTTAAAATGCAATCTAGGTGATCTTATTATTAACCCTGTATTTTGATTAAAAGCTTACATAAAAATGAAATGATAGAAGTGTGATAATTAGATATATATTAGGCTAATTAAATGTTAAACATAGATATAAGCATATACTAAATTTATTATGCTAAATATAGTCTAAATTTGGAAAGTATAATTATGGTAGACATGGAATTGACAAAAAAGTAATGTACTTATCTTGTTCTGATGATAATGTAGTTTTGGATCTAGAACAGGTAGAAATTAGGATGGAAGGAATTTTTGGAATAGTCTTCAGATTATGGATCTTACACTTTTGGATATTTAGATAATAATTTTATCTGGGATGATTGTGTCAATGCCATTATAGAGTTTTGATGAAAGTATCTTATATGGAGTACCTACTATAAAAAGGATGTGAACACCTATATGCTTCTAGTTTTTTCTTTGCCTTCACTTTGGTGCATTTAGATTTGGGTCATGGACTGTCACTCCTTATGAAATGATAAAACCCTAGTTATTCATCTTCATAATGACCTTAGAAAAAATGGGTTAGTAGGAACATGTTGTCAATATGACCCCAAAGATGCCCATGTTAGAGGGTGATACCTACATATCAATACTCCACAAGAGGGCCTCAAAATCATGTAATTATCCCCTACATGTTGGCTTGTGTGTGAATCATGCAATATGTGGAAATCAAGTACAATAGTGACCTAGATTTTAACTTGAAAAAATAATCTCTTGGGCTGATCCATTATTACTTTAAACTTATAGATGTGCTATACCTATGACTAGTGTATAAATAGGGAATCTTTGTTTAATTAAATGATTGAAAGAGTGATTTTGATAATTTGCCTTAGTGTCTTTGGTCTTTTTCTGGGTGAGGAATGAATGAGGGTTGATCTTGTATTCATATCAATCTCTTCAAAGTAATAACTTTCATTAAAGCACTTAGTTTTACCATTAGGATATGTTTCATTTGCAAATTATATGACTTTAGGTAACTAGACACTTGCATCAGGTGAGGACACTAATGTTGATGCTAGTCTTTGTCCCAGACATTAGTGTCCATGGAGTAAGAAAGTAGGTACATGTTCATAACTTGTAGAGATCAAAGATAAGTAAATTTTAATCATTACAGGCAAGATATAAGACCTAGGTCATCAACATAATATTTGTTAGACTAAGATATATAGGCCAAGAGGCATAAAATAGAGTTGTGTGAGACTTGAAAAAGTAAGAAAGGTATAAAATTGATAGGAACAAAAAAGGTTTGTGTTTTCCAAGTGTAGAAGACTGAGGTACTATATAATCATAAAATAGTGTCTACAATTACATATATAAGTTAATTTACAAAAATGCACCAATTCATCTAGATTAACAATATACATATTAAATGTGTTTACTAATAATTACTATTTTACCAAGAATCACCATTTTTTACCAAGAAACACCATTTTGAACCTCTATCTATCTATAAAAATTGGTTCCCTTGAGTATTATGATTGATATTCAATGCCATCAATAATATAGTACTACCCTCTTTATTTAAGATGAGCTGGTTATAACACCTAATCTTGGATAAATTACCCAATTCATGTTGACCTTTGATTTATGGGGTCAAGATTCAATGCCCTCAATATCCTTAATACCACTCTCTTTATACTAGGTTGGGAGCATGATTACCTCTTAACCATCCTTTTCAAGAATAATCTATAGGATACAAAACATATGACACTTTCAGACTCATTCTTTTTATTAGACAATAAATAGATGGGACCTCAAGATCCCTTCTATTTCTACATCCTTTTATGGTAGGGATAACATTCTAGACATGTCACTATGTAACATACATATATCTATATTCTTTTAATACCATTTATTTTCTATATGCTTTGATTATTGCTCATTTTTATACTATATTTACTAATTATACTATAACATGATTTTGGTTGCAGGAAAAGATATACAAATTTAAGCTAGAACTACCATGAAGATGAGGTGTGTTTCCACACCTAGGTGTGAACTTCCTTTAACTCTAGTAATTTTATTTCATAGACTTAATACATTAAAGGGGGGATGTAGATACCCATGTTTGGTATAAGATTATTTTATAATGTAATTTTACTTAGTTTCAAATATATATTCCTTTTTATAGAAGACTGAGTACTTAATGGCATGGCATTGCATGGCCCCCTTGGCCTCCATGGCATTTCATTGCTTTGTCTAGCATTTTATAACTAGGCGTTTAATATATTATGATTTTGGCCATATTATAGGATGGATCCCTAAGTTTATAATTTTTATTATGGGTTTTGAGCCCTCAAACACTACTATTCACCTCAATACACTTACATTTATGAAATTTTCTAATATAAAATAGAAGAGTCTTGGCTTATCCTTTTCTTTATTTTCTTACTTTTCACTTGGTTATTATTTGTGAGTCTTTATGTTTTTTTTTTATTATTGAATTTCATGATCTACTAAATCTTAATTTTAGTTTAAAATATTCCCTACATATGCAAAATGATGGAATGTTATTTAATTACCAAGAAAACCTCCCATTTAACATGTACATTATTCATTCAAAATCTATCAATTAAACCTTATACTAAATTACTTATTGTTGAAGCCTAAAGTATTATGAAATGTAAAATTTCACTTGTTTGATTTTACCAAAGGTTAAAATAGGATAAAGAGCATATTGTTACATGATCACCTTTACACACACACACACCCCATTAGAGGGAGATATACATGTGAGTTTGGGGCCCTCCTTGGAGTATATGGCTATGTACGAGACACTTAACAATATCAAGGTTAGCTTAAATCATGTGATAACCCATTTTTATCAAGTCATAAGAAATCAAATATAAACATTCTATGGTTTTTTGTTTTTATAGTATTCCACATCTGATTCAATCATTATCTGGAGGTAAAATAAGAATGTACATCTAAGTGCATCTTCAATCAAAGACATAGTTATAATGCATATCCAGATCTAGATACTTCTATCGATATCTAGAAACTTGAATCTACACAAGTTTATAAAGGCTAAAACAAGTGTTCAAGTAGGAAAAATAGTAAAAAGTTATAATAGATATAACCAAGAGTTGGTTTATAGCATTGAGACAAATCTAAATAATTTTTATAATTGAAAACAATACGGTGAAAAAGATATGTTATTTATAACCCTTGATTTATAATCCTTATTGTATTTATTTCACATGTTTGAATATGTTAAATTATAATAAACTATCATTTGTTACCTAGATCTGAATATTACATTATTACACTCAAACATTTTATTTCTATAGTGTGTTTATGTGAAATACCCATCTAGGATTAAAATAGATTCCAACTAGTAGAGTTTTATTTATTTATTATAACTTATAATTTAAGGAAATACTAAATGAATTGAGTAATATGATTGTTTATGGAATATGTAGGTATGTGACATGTTACAATCCTTAGTAGAGATTAGTAAAATGCATATGAATGTTTGGATTTACAAATAGATTGCCTATGTCTACTGGGACATGTCTGTACTTCCTCGATACTTTTGGTAGTATGAAACTATCTATTGAGGTATAAAACTATCTACATAGACTACAACAATTATGTCATTATTTTTATTACTACACCTATTTTTTCTAGTGATTTTTGTATATTCATATACCTATAATCTAGTATGATCAATTGTGTTTTATTTATCTTTGCTTTGAAACCTTATATTTTTAAATGTAAGAAGAAATCACTATGAATGAAAAAATAAGGTGAAGGGATGAGTTTATATGACCCCAAACAACCCATATGCATAATCATTACCTATGTATCTAATATTATGAAGATAAAATTAAAACCAAGTGTAATTCTCACACTGAGTTGTGTATGTGTAATCAATGTAGTACTAGCATGCAGTGTAATCCCATGTATGGATTTTGACACTTGAAAACTTACGATTTGACCTTCCATTGGTATTCAAACTTAGATTTTAGATTTATACTTTGAGGGGTTTCAAATTTGAAAACTTTAAGATAGTTCCTCTCAATGTGAAGAGTGATTTATAGTGATAGATAGATAAGTATTAGATGGGAATAGGCTGAAGAATTATATGGTTATACAAATGACTATTTGAGTAATTTACTTTGAATTAACATGTGAAATGTAATTTTTGGCCCATATAATTGTTAAAATAACCATTAAATGTTGTGAGGATAGATATAACCCATGAGGATAGATCTATAGCGTGACACTTGAGAAGGTGTACACTTGTCCATAGAACATGAATAATGATTTGTGATTGGGAGGTATTTTGAGAAATATATTAAGATATTCAAGTAGATATTATGTAAATGATCTATAAAAATAACAAAAATTTGGTAATTTTGAGCCCATATATGGATGAATAGCTAAGGAATAATATGAAAAAGTGTCATGTATGCATGCATAAGTCTAGTATTTTAATGGCTAGTCAAATATGACATTTTTATGTCTAATACCAAATATGATTGTCTATAATGAAATGTTATTTATTTTATTATTTTAAATAAAAAATAAGAGATGATTTATTTATTTTTAGGATTCCCTAGAAGACCCATTTTCATCCCATATTACCATTGTTTCTTATCCATATCAATGAGATGAAATCAGCTAGTATATTATACTTGCTAGCATATTTAATAACACAGACACTATTGTATAGTTTAAGATACAACTATATATTTAAATGTAAATATGTATAGACATGAATTTTGTACAAACTTATCCACATCTTATTATTAGATAAGATTATTAATTAAGTAATTCATTTAATTAACTTTTTATAATAATAATAAAGCCTTATTTTAAGAAGACTTGTTGTACAAGTAAACTACTCTCCAAATACCTAAAATTAGCTTCCTCCTTATCTATATAAGAGGAAAGAGGGAAAGTGTTTAAGGTAATATATCTATTATAATTTATATTTTTATTATAGTATATTTATGCCAAATATTTTAATTTAAAGATGTAGTAATTCTATGATTTATCTAATGTATGTTTGTGGTGATTTTATTTATATGACTATATAATTAACTACCAGTGTAGGGATATATAATTTTCAAAGTGTCTAAACTTTATATTCACCAATAAACCACTTTTAATTATTGAGAAAACTATCCTAATTTTTATATGAAATAATAATTTAAATAAATAACATAATCAAATGCACATTCTTTTGCATTGAGAGGAAACACACTTTTTAAAATTTGAAGTCTAAAAATTAAAATGCTAATTAATATTTTAGAAGCTTCCCAAACACACATGTATAATGATAATTTTGTAAACAAAATTAAAAGGATTCAGTCACATGTGGAATAATGAAATACTCACAATTGAAGTAATGTAATGTAAATAAAATACTCATACATCATAAAAATACTAACTAATAATTGAGAATATTAACCACCAAATCCTAATGAGTGATACCTTAATTAGTTGAAATGGAGTTTGAATCCATTCCTTACTAAGACAATATTAGCTTAATGCAACTACTAGTTTTTAATATTTAAATTGTAGAAATAAATGAATTGCTACAAGAACACTCACAATAATTTGATTATAAACTTACTCTTGACACAAAATATTATAATTTTTCTTCTCTCTAGTTATATTATCCTCTACATCCTACAAATATCTATTTATATATATTAGGTAAGGTTATTATCGGAAGATTAAAAATCCTAGAGTTTCAAAAAATAAGATTGAAATAACAAAAAATAAAAATAATACTAAGGATAGAAAGAACAATGCTACCATATACAAAATGAAGACAAGAAGTAGTGGTTTGATAAGAATGAGAGAATCATGAGAAATGTTAGAATGGCAACCATCTTGGAAAATTGTCCTTCATACCTTTTTTATTACTTTTGAGATGGTTAGAAGTGAGACTGTTGGCTTAACCACTTGTAATTGAGTGGAAATTTACCTACAATTGTTGTTATAGGTGGCCAATTATTTTAGTGTGAAACAATGCTTTAGCCAATAAATATATATGGGTGATTATAACATGGTATATATAATTGAAAAACATATGAAAAATATACCTATACATTATATTCATCACTATAAATATCAATAACATTTAAAATTTTAAAATCGTATTAATTAATATAGATATTTCATATTAAAACCAAGATCAACTTACATGTGTATATTATCTACATTATATGTATATATACCAACAAATTTTAAGTTAAAGGAGTGATAAATAAAATTAGGAAATAATTATTATAATAAATACTAAGTGATATGATGAAGAACATTTTTGGGCCTCATCATGCCCCCAACCTAAGAATTTGCACATCACTATGTCAAAGGGTCTTAGTTCAGGGTGACTTAAAATGAGACATAATGTTTTTAAAATACTTATAAAATAAAAAGGTGGAGTGTACCCAAGTACATTCATGGGAAGATAAAATTTATGTCTCTTCATTTTATCCCATTAACTATTATCATCTTGTTCATAAACTAGTGCTTCTTTAATCCATGTAGGGATTAGAAACCATAAGGAAGACATTATGAATTTCATTTGTATCCACCCAATATTTTTTTATTTATGTATTTCATAGAATTACTTGCCTAGTTATTTGTATCTTTGAAGTCAAAAATAGATTAAGGTTATATTTTTTGTAATGAAGGGGTAAGTTATTTCCATATTTATCCACAAGTACTATATATTTACTTGCGTATTTTATTATAGAGGGAGATTAAATGGTTTATATATGTTTTCATAGTTTCCTATACTACCTTGATGAAATGTGAAAATAGGGTCATTTAATTTTCTTTGATTGATAATCAATCTAGGTTATGGATGTTCCTCTCTATGTTCTAATTTAGAAAATTATTTTTCTACAGTATAATCCACCATCTCATGTTTCATTCTCAATTTAATTTGAAGTATTAGAATACATGATTTTTACTAAGTGTTAGAATACATGCTTTTTATTGATGTGGGATTACAAGTAAACCTAGATGCTTCTGCATCATATCTTGATCTTAATTTAGAGTATTTTCCACTAGGTTTCACCCTAGGTCCCAAATCTAAATTTTTTTTACATATCACCAAAAAATTATGAAATGTTACTAGGACATAGATGCAGAATTGAATCATCGTAAAGTTTAAGGAAAAATACCAGTCTCCCCTAGTATAAGCATCTATGTCCTACTAACATTTCATAATTTTTTGGTGATATGTAAAACATTTTTATATTTGGGGCCCAAGGTTAAACTTAGTGTAAATACTCTAAATGAAGATTAAGATATGATCCAGAAGCATCTAGGTTCACTTGTAATCCCACATCAATAAAAATCATGTATTCTAATACTCTAAATTAAATTGAGAATGAAACATGAGATGGTGGATTATAATTAAAAATTATGTAAATTACATGGTAATGTTTATCTTGTTGGCTCTATGGCCACTTAGGTACATTAGCAGCTCTGGGCCACTCAGGAATGTCAATCACTATAGATGGAGTAAGGCATGAAACTGGTGACAACCTATAATAAGATAGTAAGTATGTACAATATAGATAATGACATGGAATTTTCCATTCCATTTGATTAAATATGGATTCATTGGATGTTGAGCTGATGAAATGTGAAAATAGGGTCAATTAATTTCTTTGATCGATAATCCATCTAGGTTATAGATGTTCCTCTCTAAGATCTAATTTATAAAATTATTTTACTACATTATAATCCACCATCTCATGTTTCATTCTCAATTTAACTTATGATATATGAATAATAAGATATTAATTTCACATCCCTAACTATAACATTAGGATTCCATTTATTGTCCATTATAGATACATAACCATGTTGATAAAAATTACATAACAAACCCCTAATTTTAATTGAGCTACTGGAGTAAGCATTACATAAATCAAAAGTAGAACCTATGAAATTGGTTTCTTCTAATAGTATTCTATCTATTTGATATTATATCACTTGTTCTTTAAAA
Source organism: Torreya grandis (assembly GCA_037957365.1). Classification (NCBI taxonomy): domain Eukaryota; kingdom Viridiplantae; phylum Streptophyta; class Pinopsida; order Cupressales; family Taxaceae; genus Torreya; species Torreya grandis. The sequence continues at coordinate 2,390,999 of JARHVA010000260.1, read as the reverse complement.
TATAATTCATAGACCTTAGATAGTGGTCTACATTGTAATATATTAATGAACAACTCAAAAATTAGTGGTATATTTGTATCTATCCCATTAATGGTTACATTCTTATTTTCAATAGATTTATCATTCATTTTCACTTGTTCTTGCAATACCTTCCTATCATCAAGTAATTGGTGGTCTCTTACTTATTTCTGATCAGATATTAAAAAACACTAAAAATTGAATGTGTGAATAATTATTTTATTTTTTTAATAAAAAATATTCTACCGGGGGTTTTATGTAAACTTTATAAATATTTGGAATAATAGAGTGAGATATACCAACAACTTGGGAGTCTTGGGCCTCTCATTTTATAGTGACTACATAATCTTCTATGATGATTTTGGCTACAATAAGTGGAGGTGTGCCAATGGGTATAAGTGCTTATTTAGGTGATTTATTAGCATCATTACTTATTTCTTGTTCTACAATATGTTTTTTCATTATATTAACATGCCTTGATTTCATTAATGAAATCATGGAACCTCTTTTTTCTCTGGAGTCTAGTCCTTTTTATCTCACCAACATGTTTAAACTTCAATTCAATTAAAGAGGTATGCCTAATTTTGAGCCCTTCACTAGTTGGTAGTAAGTTAGATGTTAAGTTAGAAGTGATTACACATAATTAATTTTAATTTCCTTGAATTTCTTTAGTTAAATATAATATCTCATATAGGAATGCATTTATTTAAATATATCAATTTGTAAAATTCTATTAAATTTTGGTATATCTTCATGCTTGTGTTTTGAAACACTTTTAAAAATTTAATTATAAATCATTTTTTTTTGGATTTATGCAAGTTATATAACTATTCAAGATTTATTTATGTATTATTTTCCTATGTAATTTAGTCCATTTATGATTCAATTTGATTCAAAATGACTAAGATATCATACTAAATTATTCTTGCGCTTAGTCATTTAAAATGGACTAAATTGGCTTTAGTTCAACAAAAATTTGATTTCCTTTCAAGAAAATTTCATATGCTTTTGCATATTCATTTAGCTCTTTTCCTTAGTCATTTTTAGGCTTTTCTATTAGTTGTTTGATTTTAAATTTACTTAGTTATTAATTTTTTTAAAATTGAATTTACTGAATGGACTTATATTCCTTCTACCCATAGGCTCCTGACACATTCCTTACTCGACATGATATTTTTTACGGATCCTAGTGGCCTAAACCCATTCAAAATTATTTCAAATAATTAGTCAATTTTACTTTCTTTTCCTGAAGGCACATGTCAAAATTCTACTTTCATAGACTGAGCCAAACTTTTTAGACATTTTCTTGATAGGTCTATAAGAGTATAAAAGGTCTAGGTAAGAATATTAGTAGGATACTACCATATGGCATCATCTCAGTGACCCATTATATCTAAGGTATCTTTACAAGACTAGTACATATCTAGGTGAGAAAATTGATAAGAGGAAACCATGTCATGAAATACCATTGATCTACATTTTTGGGGTAGTTTGTGCAACCTAAAAATGTGTAAAAGCTCTAGGTGAGTGGGATGACACCATGTAAAAAAATCGTGTTGCACCAAAACATAGTACAATCAACATGCATTTCAAGCCTTATCTGAGTAGTAAAATAATGAGGAGAGTCCACATGGCTTAACCCATTAAATAAAGAACATGAAATCAATGGAATTAATAAGACATTAACTTAAGGTTGATGGATCATCTTCCCATTAAATCTATCAAATGCCTCAAAAGAGATTGTGTATCAAATCTGAGAGGTGTAGTTAGTTTCCTACTAACTAAAATACCTTGAAGTGATAGGATTCAAGCTATTTAAAAGGTTAAAATTATTTAATATATTTTGAAGTCAAGTTGAATTTACATGTTCATTTAATCATCCCCTAAAATTGAATCCTAAGTCTACGCAAGGCAAGGTGGGGTGGAAACCTCAGGAATATCCCAATGGTAATTTTCCACCAATATTTAAATTTATTTGTAATAATCCCCTAGATTGAATGTAAATCACTTATCATGGTCTGAGTCATGGATTAACATGTGCATTATAAGGAGTCATAGGAGATAAAGAAAATAAAAGACAAGAATAAGCCTTTAAGAGGCATGGCTTCTAATTGTAGATCATGTTTGGGGAAAAAAATCTATTAGAATCCAAACTACATTCCCAATCACCATTGAATTTTGTAACTACAATTTTAGTGGACTTAGTTAGCCTCATGGAAAAATATGTATATATAAGGTACATTGTTATCCCTTTGAAAGAATTGGCACTTTTTGTAAAGGTACTCTGTCAAAATTGTAATAGGATTTTACTTGTCTAGACTCTATCTTCTGCTCATTAGATGGTGTCAATCATTTCTAGTTAGGTTTATGCCGATGTAAGAGGATTGATATTATGATTAGTTATATAACTGAATATAGTAATTATATTGTGCAATAGTTAGTCTAATTCACTTCTTTTAAAACATTCTTCACTTTACGTGCTTATAAATATAAAGTGATTTGAAATCTTTGTGTGTAATGGCTACAAATATTTTGTGTGTTTATGTTTATTGAAGTATTCTTGAGTTATGTATTAATTTTGTCCTTAGAATATTTCCCATTATGCCTCTACAAGATTATGCAATTTTTGATCCTGAACAAAATGGTATAATTATGCCTTAACATACTTTAGTTCTTGAAGAACTAGCATTCGTTGGATAGGAATCCTATTTTTTGCTCTCCATTCCCTCTCCTTTTATGTTTGTTTTGGAATTTAACTACCTTACCCTTATTTAATAAAGTGTAAAATTTAAGCATATTAAATTTAACAACATGATCATAACATTAAATTACAAGTTCAAACCATCAATATTGATCTTTTACTAGTAGCACTGCATCTCTTAGAAGCTATTCTATGTAGGCTATATCATGGATCCACATACTTGCAACAGTTCCCTAGATTGATCAAGCATTGATACTAAAATGGAGGATAAAATTCCATTATTATTACACTCTCCTCCTTGAAACACTCAATCTCATGAATGTTTTGTGAGGAATATTTTGGACTAGACAATGGTTGGAACTAGAAGGAGGGCCTTCTTAGTTTGAAATTTAATTTAGGGTAGTTGTAAATTACTGAAAATTGTGTGAAAATTAGCTAATAATTTTTATATACATCTTGTCTTCATTAACATTTGCTTCTATTTTTATATTATGAAATTAATGCAAAGTACTAACAATAGGTGAGTAAATTATGCATAGTAAACCAAGTTGGATCCTAGTGTGAACATTACTTGGTCTCAATCTATACATGGGAGACTAATTATCTCTCCATTTCAAATCCATATAAGAACCTTAACTTGTGGAAGAAGGCCTAGACCCATAATAAACCTAGTGATCACCATCTCTTCATTCTAAACAACATAGAATAAACATATACCTATAGTCTTACCTATGGCTTGGCTTGTTGGCTCTGTAATAAATGTCCTAGGGGTCATATATGACTTACCTAGGAGCCCAGAAATATATTTTCTTGGATTTGAACCTAGTAGGAAGGATTAAAAAACAACATATAACATCATACAATATTGCTTTGACACTCCTCAATCTCTAGTATGAATACATGGCTTGTAGGTTGTTCCCCTTCGCACTCATGGAAACATCATATGAAAACTTTATAAATATCCCTAAGGACTCCATTATGAGTTTGAACCATTTTGATATCACTTTCCTCACCTAATTTGGGCAAGTTATAGACCCAAGCGTGTTATATCAACAATTTGCATGTATTAAACAACAACCCAATGAGCCCATCAAGAATTTTAACACTCATTTCCAAAAAAAATATATTAAAGTTACCACCCTTTATAAGCCTAATTCTCTTCTAGATTTTAAAATGTATAAAAATGTTATAGACCCATGGATTTTGATGTTATTGAGATGAGACCCTATAGTAGTAACCTTACATTTGGCCTTATATTCATTTCTTAAAAGTTGTTAAAATGTTCAGGCTTTATATTCTAAGTTCAAAGATTGTAGCTTATGTCTCGCATACCTTAGTGAAGGACATATAGACTCAAAATGAAATATATAGCAAGAGATTCAGGTGGGTCAATAAGTTGTAAGAGTATGACATAGATATTTAAACCACCAAGTTAGTAAGAGGGATGGGTCTACCAAGCTTATGGATGAGACCAATTTACAAGATGTTAAGGTAAACACTATTGTTTTTAATGTTGATTATTCATTGACTTAATTTAACATGTCTCCATGGTATAGAGATATTATTTACTACTTTAAAAATATAAATTATCACCTAACTTGGATAAGAATCAAAGGAAAAATATTACACTTATTTCCCAAAAATACCTCTTGAGTGAGAGTGGACTAGTATGGAAGAATCTAGATGGGGTTCTCCTAATATGCATGCTAGAAGAATAGATCACTGACCTGATTGAAGACTTCCATAGTGGAGTTTGTGGTGGTCATTTTACACCTAAATTCACAGCTCATAAAATTATGAGAGCTAGTTATTTGTGGCCATCAATGTTTAAAGATGTTGTTCAGATGGTCAAAAAGTTTGAAAGTGTCAGTGCTTTGATGGGATGATGAAAGCTTCAGGTTCTCTTGCTTTTCATATTATTCTTATTGAAGTCCCATTCAAACAATGGGGAATGTATTTCACTATAGAAATTATTGATTCATCAAGAACTGGACATAGATGGATACTAGTTACAACTTACTACTTCAGAAAATGGGTTGAGGCAGTCCCTACAAAGAAGGATACACACCAAGTAGTTATTGGTTGTTTTTTGAATTAGATTATCTAAATATTTTGTGTGCCTATCAAAGTTATTTATGATAATTCCATGATTTTAAAAGCAAAACCCTTAATGGCATTATGTAGAGAGAATGGGATTTAATTGACCTATGATTCCAATTACAACCCTCAGGGGAATGGGAAAGTAGAATCTAGTAACAATAACTTGCTTAAAATCATGAGGCAAACATTAAAATTAAATAATAAGTGGGATTAAAAATTGAATTTTTCCTTATGGGTTGATAATATTACACCTAAGAGAGATACAAGAAAAATCCCTTTTGAGCTTATTTATAGAGCTCAAGTAGTTATGCCTATGAATTTATAGTTTCCCACCTATCATCTCATGCAAAAACTAGAGGATGATAAACAAATAAACCAATATAAAATTAGGATGACCAAAATTATTGATGTTGATAAAATTTAAAGAAAATCTAATGAAATACACCTCAAGTTTTAGGAGAGGCTGAAGAAGATATTTGATAGGAAGGTCACTCCAATAAACTTCCAAGTAAGTGATCTGATTCTACTTTGAGATAATAGACATGAAGAGAAAGGAAAGCATGGAAAATTTGATGCCTTGTGGATGGATCCCTATTAAAATGAATAATAAATTATGGAGTATACTTTCTTCCTGAGAAACTTGGATGGTGAAATATTAGAGCTGCCAGTTAATGACAGACATCTAAAACACTTCTTAGATTGAGTCCATCTATAATTATGTACATAATTGTATAGTGTTTTGTCCTTTGTTATTTTTTCACTTTATTTCCCCTCTACTTTGGAACTTATTTTTATAGTTTCCCTTTGTGTTTTTTTTTGTTCATTTCTAGATCCTCTTGATCTATTTTTATTAAGTCTTCCATGTTTTGTTGAGATTTCACAAATGTTTGCTGAAATTGTTAAGTCTTAAATCCGTGACCTAATGGATTGGCACCTAGTCTTACATTTTGGGGTTATTTTCACACCTGTAGGGGGTGTAAATCCCTAAGATAGAGCCATTGTTAGAGCCCAAAATTTCACTAAATAAATTGGGCCCTTGTCAATTATAAATTCCTAAGTCCATCCCAAGTCGAGTATCGATACCTAAGTCCTTAGCCTAATTTATGTCTTCAAGTGTTCCTTTGAAATGTCAAGTTGAATTTAAATCATCTAAGTGATTAATTTGGTCTTTACTTAGTGTGAAATAGCTTTATTTATTTTAGGAAAAATATTTTCACAAATATTTTGAAGACTTTTTTTTTGGAATTTTTATTCATGATAAAAAGTCTGTAGGTCTATTTGTTTCAGACTTTTTATCCATGGAAAAAAATATAAAGGGTGTTTTTACTTTAGGTATTTTTTCCACAATTTTTTTTTGAAAAAGTCAATTTATTTGATAAAAGTGTAAATTCAATTTCTTCAACAAAAATATAAAGTTAATTTCTTCGAGGAAATTGTCTTAGACAAAATTTCTAAAACAATTGTCTCGACAAAGATAAAACACCAAAGACTGAATTGCTATAGGAGAAGTGTTTAAGAGAGTTTAACACTTGAGAAAATTTTCTCTAAAAAAATTTCCAAAATAATTGTTCCAATAAACAAAAGGCATGGGATCAGAAGTGTTGAGATTAAAAAAGCTCATAACAATTGCTATCGAGATAGAAATGCTAAAGATAAAAGCCTTAAAAAACAAAAAGCCCAAGAAACAAAAGCTCTGAATAAATTTTCTCAAATTTCATAAGCGTCAAGCATGTTCTTGTTGATCGATGGTTTGTTCTTGATCCATATAGGTCCCAGTCAATGGTGTGAACTAGAATAAGGAATTATTTAGTAGAGCTCAAATCAAATACAAAAATGGATTGGTCAGTGTACTTGTGAGTTTTTTAAGTTTGCATGAAAAGTATCACATGGTCAAAAGATCAAATAGCATAAATACTTTGGACACCATGAACATCTCTTACAATATTGGTGCCTTCATGTTTTTTTGACTCAAGATGCAAGCTTTCAAAAAGTTGAACAAGCAATGTGACAATCATACAAATGTCTTTGACAATCACACACACATCAAAATTAAGCTCAATAACTATACATTTGGGCTTAAATTTAATGGTCATGTGGATGTCATTGAAAGTCACATGAATATAAAATAATGGGTGTGTAGACATCAAATTTAATTCATGGAAACTATCTATTGGGGCTTAAATTTGATGTTCATGCACCCATCAAAAACATTCACATAGATTTCAAATGGTAGATGTGTGAATGTTAATATTAAGCTTGATGATTATCTATTGGGGATTAAATTTGATGGTTGTGTGCTTATCAAAGATGTTCCCATAGATGTTAAATGATGGGTGAGAAAACATCAAATTTAGTCTAAAATATATGATCAATAGCATTTAATCCTTTATATCAGGATCAATGGTCTAGTTTGATCATGCTTCAAGATCAACTACATGAGTAAGTGCTGACTTATCAAATGACTTGGGTCAAATCAAGAGTGGACACATGGTGGAAGGGTATTAGCCTAGTAGAGATTGATTATGAAAATGTAGAAATCCATAGATTATCCAAGTGGCATGATCTTATGGGTGTTGATAAGGATCTAATGGATCATAATAAAAATCTAATTAAAAGGGGATGTTGAAAACTCATAGGGATGCCATGTGGTATGTCTGCATTTATCATGTAGATAAGGACCTAACAATGCTAGTCTTAGGTGGATTATTCAATAATCCAAGCCTAATGATGCATTGACACATATCCAAGGGGAAACAATCATGTTTCAAGTTAATGATCAAAGTGAAATGGTGATGCCACATTGGCATAAATTTCATATAAAGAATAGGACCCTCTACAAGCCAGTTGGTGAACTTTCACTAATGATAGCATGTTGACTAGCCTAAATAGAAAATGAGGCATGGTGACTCCACATGAAATATAAAGATGATAAAGTACTTAAAACTTGTTGACATTTATATTATAATTTTTAAATGTTAGTATAAATGGGTTTATGCTCACACAATTGATGATATGGTGTTGACCTCAAATAAAGCCTGTATAAGAAGAGCAATTTTTTTTAAAGATGGAACAGTAAATGCTCAATAAATTATAGTTTAATCTAGATTTATTAATCCCTTATGTGCTCATTTGAATATTTCTAACCTAGAAATTTGCAATTTTCCAATTTGTGAGAGGGTCCAAAATTTGTTCAATTAGGTCAAAAGTTGAAAATAATGCATTTATGCATTAAAAATGAAAGAAGCAAAAGTGCTAAAATGTGAAAATACAAGTTGGAGCCAAAAATTAAAAGGTTGAAGATGACCTAAGTGTAATGACATAAAAATTCAATTTTTACAACTTGAGCATGACTTGTGACATCCAAACCATATATCTTTCTTGCTTGCTTACATAACCCACCAAGCATGTTTTCACTACTTCCCAATCACCTGAAGCCTTCTTGAATCAGCCCCAACTACCTTAGACTCCTCTCCTAGGAATAGACTTGTACCATAAGTTATATTATAGCACTAGACCCTAGGGTGTCTACTTTCCAATGCTATTGTCCAAGTCACTCTTAGCCTCAAATGGTCAAATTCCCCCATATCCTTATCTTTTGCCCTATCAGCCTAACATGAATTCATCTAACCCAAGATCATTAGTTTCCATATAAAATATTATTAAAGGGTCATTTAGAAGGGTTGGTAATCATTGAAAAGGCATGAGCTAGAAATACACTTAGCACACTCAAGCATATCTTCCTATTCTTTGCATACAACCAACCATTGTTATTTCCATCCTACACAAGATCCCACACAAGTCACGAATCATCTCAAGGTTTCCCATATTCACACAATACTTGTATTGGATACACAATATTACATAATACACATTCAATTTGGGAGAACTACATTGGCCTTGATCCCTCCTCGAAGTAATGGTATGTAGGCAGCATGCCCACACATGGGGTGTGATCATATATTTAGTGCATAATACACATTAACCCATTTTTATAGGCAATTCAAGACCATTTTTCAAGCCTAAGGAGGGACTAGGAACCTAGAGGATAGAATTAATTGTACATGGAGCTTCATAGATGATCAAGACCTAAGATTCCAGACATAGATCCTCCTAAAGTATCAAAATAGAATCTAAAAAGCTTAGAAGAAGCAGATCAAAGGGACTATAGTGCCAAAAATAGGAATATAACACTAAACCTCCAAGTGTCCAATTTTTGATGCTACTATTTAGGTAAAAAATAGACTTTTAGGTCCTATTTATGATAGTTTGACCAGTTAGCTTAGCAATTTATATTTCTAAAATCCTCCATCTCGGTCTAGAAATTAGCTAACTTCACTCTCTATCCCCTTGTTTTATATTTTAAAAAATCAATTAAGCACTTGTAGATTCAATAAATTATTAGGTTAATTAAGGCACATTTATTTACTATTTTCCCCCTTAATCTAGACCCATTTACTATTTAGGAAATTAAACCTATAGTTTCCCAAAAATAGTAAAACATTTGGTGAACCCAACTTAATTCAAATCTTTGCACAAAAACCATAAAAATCCTAGGGCTATTTATTTATGATTTTTTTTCCATATTTTTTTTATTTTTATAGAATTAAAAAATCATTAAATTACAAATTTAAGTGAAATATTTTCAATAATTCACTAAAACCCTAGTTTCCACATACTAGGTCCTTTTTGCATGAAATCACTTTTAGACCACTAGGAAAAATATTATGCTATTTTTAGAAATATTTTAATATTTTTCTTAATATATTTCAAGTCAAAACTACTAATTCTCAGTAAAATTTTCAAATTATTTCATTAATTTTGAAACAAAATCATTTCAAACCCTAGGTACATCACTTAATTTCTAGTCATTTTCCAAAATATTCCTCTTATTTTATATAAATTTTGATTGAATATTAAAATCAAAAAATAATTTTCAAATTTATAATTTCATAGTATTATGCAAATAATATTCCTAAAAAATCCCTAGGTGCATACACTAGGTTCTATTACATATTGAGCTATCACCGCACATACTTGGAGTTTGATATCTTTTTCTATGTACATTCCAGTTCATTATTTAGATTATTTGTATGTAATCTACTCTAATATTTTTCAAATTATTTTTCATATGCCTCTAAGCTCCTTGCATATATCCATTTGAGATGAAGTGCAAGATTTAGTGGCAACCCTCCTGAATTCAACTAGATTTCTACAACTCAATCCTATAACATGGATAAGCAACCAAATCAGGTCCCTATTATAGATCTTGCACATCCAAATTAAATTAATTTCAATGAACATGATTTTGATAATGAGAAATATGATAATAATAACAATGAGACACATATTGATGCTCATGTTCTATCACATTGGACTACCGATCCACTTCCACCCATTGTTGACAATGAAGTTGTATTCAACAAAAATTTGATTTTACAAAATTTTAGAGAATGAATCAAGGAAAAACCCCATGATCATGCTAACATATTGAAATATATCATGAAACTAAAGAAGGAAACCAATGGTAAATCTTCTCAAATTACAAAAACACCAGTTACACATGACACTATGAGGGCAACTATATCACAACAACCACCTATAACAGCCCAACCTTCTTCTATGCCACCAACTATAGATAGTCCATATCTATCTACTAATGTGTTATCCCTTGTGCAAGAGATTTGATCCATTCAATCCAAGGTGCAACATCTTGAGCAAGGTATCACTAGATCTACACAGGCATAGGATTCTGTCACTTTATTACATACAACTTTGGCATGACACATAACTAATACACCCTTGATACCTAGATTTATATAACCTAAGCTCACTCTTTATGATGGCAAGGGTGATCCAAAGACATTTTATATCCTTTCATGTAGCATGTTTGGATTATGTACCAAATGACTAGCTATTAACTAAGTTATTTCCAAGGAACCTCAAGGATTATGCACTACAATGGTTTTATAAACTACTAAATTAGTCAGTCAATGCATTCAATCCTCTTGCTAACATGTTCCTATCACATTTTAGTATCAACATCAGTGATAAGGTGTCATATGATCAAATTTCACAACAAAAATAGAAGTCAAATGAGCCTCTCACCGAGTATGTTCTTAATTATAAGACCATATTGGCTAAGATGACTAGCCCTATGGTAGATTAGGAGTTCTCTTCAAATAGAGTCTTATACTCGTTTTGCATGAGATAATCATGTTCAAAATATTATCTTATTTCACTGAATTGTGTCACACTTTAAAATAAAGAGAAATCAAATTCATATCAATGGGCAAACTCAAGTATACAAGTGTATTAGATATAACTAATAAGAGTAATAGCAAAGTCCCATATAAAGTCAAGTTTAATGACATCAAAAGATAGACTCATAAAATTTTCAATGCAAATTCAGAGCCCCCATAGAGATTCACATTATCTACACCTCCTCGATGACCTTTTATAAATCTACCAATTTCTCTAGCCAGAGTTCTATAACAACTACTAGAATGTAATATCATTTCTCTATCACCTATCAAAGAAGTTGATCCAACAAAGCCTCTTCCATGGGGATATGATCATAATGAATTTTGTGACTTTCACAGGGTACTAGGCCATACTATAAATAGATGCATTAGTCTCAGGCATAAGATACAAGATTCAATTGATACTAACCAGATTGATCTAGGCACTTTAGTTTAGCCTCCTTGAGCCAAACCAACGTAGGATAAGTCATTTAAAATATTTTTAGATCCATTTATATATCATATCAAGTTAGAGGTATAGGACACATCAGGTGTACATCATACATATCTAGCACATCCTCCACTAGCTATATACATGGCACCAATAACTGATTCACATCCATTGAGCCACATAATTAACACCTTTCATTCCATCCTTCTAGTTCAGCCTTCTATCTCCTTTTCTGAGTAGGAGATTATCAAGGATGACACAAATTATCTTACACTCTTCATTAGATATTTTATTCATGATCATCCCATTCATAGTGTTCTAATTGACAATGGATACAGTGTTAACATGTGTATTATGACACTACTACAACACTTGGGGTATACAGAGTAGGATATCACTCTGACTAACATAGTTATCAATAGATTCAATGGACATAGTCAGACTACATTAGGTGAGATAATCATTCCATTATAGGTTGGTCCTACATGCATGACCACTCTATTTACCATAGTTCTTAACACATAAATTTTTGACATGTTACTTGGTAGACCTTAGATATAAAAACTCGAAGTAATTCCATCTACAGTCCATTGATGCATGAAATTCATTCACGTTAATCAGGTTATTATAGTCAATGGAGTTCTATATGAGTTACCACTTTTGGTTTTACTGCTAGTTTTAGTTCCAAATCTATTTTTAGTTATAACACAAATTCTAGCTCCATTACCAATACAGAGGATCCATACACCTCCATAGCTTTAGGATTCTAAATAGCTTCTAGCTACAATTTTCACACCCAGAGTAGTTTCATTGAGATCTTAGGCATCTACACATTGATCACATGTTCAAAGAGCTTTTACTACTTATAGATGAGTCCCTAAGAGCCCTATAGTTGCATCTAATTCTCAGAGTTATAGAGGATCCCTATAGTCAGTTCTACTTCATAGATCTCAAAAAAATTATAACATATCCATCTTTTAGAGCCTTATCCTCAGCACTTCCATCATGTGTTATGATCATGCATGATTGCACTTGTTGATATTGGACACCATGATAAGGAGTCTCATTTGAGACTCATCGATTAGTATCATTCTTTTGTAGTATTACTTTTATATAGTCTCTTTTGCATGATTGTACATAGCTTATTACAAAAATACAAAAATAATACAAACTTTAAAAAAAATACAAAAATATGTCAATTTTATGCATCATCTATGATCTTACATTACTAAAACACTATGTTAGACTTACATTACATTATTCTATGTTACTTGTTTATCAATTTATCTATATTACCATGCTTCACTTGATCTTCTTTTAAGTGTGTACAGTGCATCTAGATCCTTGATTTATTTACTCCACCCATCAAAGGTTCATCTTATGTCTACATTCGATCTACATATTGATACCTCTACCCACTGGGGGCACACTCTACATGACTACACCATCCAGGTTATGTCATTCTTACACTACACACTTTAGACATTTTATTGTATTATGTTCCTTACTTTTTACATAGATATTACATCAACATCCATTGTTATTTATCAAAATTTTATATTTCATAGCATATACATTAGTCTTGTATTACATATCATTTATACTATTACTTATCACTTTTTATAGTTAGATGCATGTTTACTTCTTCTAGTAATTTACATGCTTCCACTCTTCACTTTGATTAGCTAGATGTGTTTGAATTTTCTAGTTCTTATTTGCTTCCTATTTACATTTTAGGGCATTTTCCAAATGTCCTTTGATCCTGTCTATATGTGTGTGCCTTTGGACATTCGCCAATGTCCTTTATGTGTGCCTTTCTATGTGCTTATGGCCCTTGTGCCAATATTTTCTTTTTCCTTTTGTGTGTGTATGTGGAATTTGAACAAGCCTTATATTCCTTACATGCTTATTTGGCCCCTTGGCCACTCTTGTAAGTTTCTTGCTTCTTGGTTTATATATTTGTTTGCTTGATCATTTCTCTTTGTGTGCAATGCCATGATTCCAATCATGCATTTACCTTGCTTCTTAGATGTCATGATGGCATAATTCTCCATCCTTATATGCTACTAAAAACTAACAACTAATATCTCACATTCTAGTTTTCTCTTACACACATGATATTACATTGTTATATCTATCTAGGCATGCCCCTATAGATCTAACAATATCTCTTTACAACTTTTGCTATATCTTGAGATCATGAATGTCAACGATATATAAAATTTTTTCACAACTTAACAAACTTGTATATATTATTCTTCTGAGGGTAGTCATTACAAGGTATTCATTTATGCCCTCATAAGAGGGGGAAATAAATAGGGGTTTTGTCACAGAGATTAGAGCTTTTATCAATAAAAAATGTAGTTTTAGACCAGTTTAGTCTAGATTCCATAATTCATTATAGGTAGGCTAGATCAATAAAATAGCAGAGAATATAGTCTAATTTTTAGTTTTAGATATAGACAATAATACAAAAAATGGGACTATATCACTAGACCCCAAAGTGTCTAGTTTATGGTGATAGTGTCTAGATAATAACATTTCTAGTTTTTATAGAATCAGGTAGAGGGGTGAGTTTAGTCACAGTTTTGCCATAACAGTACATTTTATAATCCATTAGTTTTTAGCACATTTTTTTCTCAAAAAATCTAGATATAGGGGGCATCATGCATATCATGAGGTTTTTCACTTACAGTTTAGACATGTTAGTTGATAAAACTTTTAGTTCAAAATCTATGTTCTAGACACTAATTATTGGGGACAATGTGCACGACACATGGGCCTTTCTCTTTTCTAATTTTAGTAAAATTTTTTTCATATTCCTATTAGTTTCATGCCTTACTCCATATAGAGGTTGTTGGCATCACTTTAAAGTAAACTTTCATACAAGTTTACTTCCTGAGTACCCAAGTTCTTAAGTTTATTCCAATTTTAGAGGGTCTTTTATACAAGTTCCAATCTCCATCTTTCAAGGTGGCCAACATTGGCCTAATTTCTAGTTACATTCAGCTATCCATGCCAACATTATCAAATTATAGCACATTCATGGGATTCATGAGCCATCTCATATGACATTCAACTTATATTGGTATCTTTCTATTCAACTTCACATCATGAGGCAATGATGGAGCTAAAGGTCTAGATAAATTTTGTATTATTGGGACACCTATTCAAAGGGGTTGGACACATAGTATAGACATTGATTAGCACACACATGATTCATTAAATTTTCATAGTTGGTGATGATAGAGCTAAAGGGATTGACTTTTCATTATTGATCCACCTTCAAGGAGATTGAGCACTCAACTCATCCATCGATATAAATTTTGGTTTAGTATTCATCTAGTATCACTCAACACAATCTATAAGCATAATAGGTTTTGTATTGGTTCATGTACCTGATGAGGTTTATTCATTCCTTTCTCTTAATTTCTCTCTCTTTACCTAGATTTGTATATTATTATTTTAGATATAGTATATCTAGTAATAACTAATCTACTTTCACTTTCCTTATTTGTAGATTCACATAGTACAATGTGCTCTTACCATGCATAAATCCAACATCACATAGCTTCTTGGGCTTATCCTCACAGTTAAGTTTAGGTATGCTTCTAATTTTATCCCTCATCCTATTATTTCACTTAGATACATACTTATAATAAAGGG
The DNA here is from genome assembly GCA_037957365.1 of Torreya grandis. Classification (NCBI taxonomy): domain Eukaryota; kingdom Viridiplantae; phylum Streptophyta; class Pinopsida; order Cupressales; family Taxaceae; genus Torreya; species Torreya grandis. The sequence goes on along the minus strand of JARHVA010000260.1, from coordinate 2,375,824 downwards.
GGGGCATGTAATCACATAAAAATGTAATTTTTACAACTTGACTATGAATTGTGACATCCAAACCATAGGTCTTTCCTTCTTTCTTGCACAACCCACTAGGCATGTTTTCACTACTTTCCAATCATCTGAAGCCTTCCTAAATCAACCCCAACTTCCCTAGACTCCTATCCCAAGCACATACCTATCCCATAAGGTCTATGTACCCTTGGAAAATAGCATCATAAGTTGGAATATAACACTAGATCCTAGGGTTTCCACTTTCTAGTGCTATTGTCCAAGTCACTCTTAGCCTCAAACGGTTAGATTTCCATAGATCTTTATCTTTTTCTCTATCATCCTAAAAAGAAGTAATCTAACCTAAGATCATTATTTTACCTATAAAATCATATTCAAGGATCATTTATAAGGGTTGGAAATCATTCAAAAGGCATGATATATAAATACACTAAGCACACTCAAGAAAATCTTCCTATTCTCTGCATACAACCAACAATTACTATTTCTAGACTACTCAAGGTCCTGTACAAGTCATGAGTCATCTCAATCTTTCCAAAATTTACATAATACTTGTATTGTATATAGAGGATTTCATAATACACATTCAATTTAGGCTAACTACATTGCCTTGATCCCTCCTTAGAGTACTAATATGTAGGTAGTGTGCCCACACATGGGGTGTGATCATATGTTTAGTGCATAATACACACTAACCCCTATTTCTAGATAATTTAAGAACACTTATCAAGCCTAAGGAAGGACTAGGATCCTAGAGGATATAATCAATTGTGCATATAGCTTCATGGATGATCAAGACCTAAGATTCTAGACATAGAGCCTCCTGAAGTATCATAACAGAACCTAGAAATCTTAGAAGTAGATCAGAGGGACTATAGCACTAAAAATAGAACTATAACACTAAAACTTTAAGTATATAGTTTTTGATGTTATTGTTCAAGTAGAAAATAGACTTTTGGGTCCTATTTTCAATATTTTTCCCTGTTAGCTTAGCAATTTTTAGTTTTATAATCTTTTGTCTCAATCCAAAAATCAGCTAAGTTAACTCTCTATCCCCTTATTTTCTATTTTTATAAATCAATTAAGCACTTCCAAATTCAATAAATTAGTAGGTTAATTAAGGAAAATTTATTTAATTATTTTCCCCTTAATCTAGACCCCTTTATTATTTAGGAAATTAAACCTATAGTTTCCCAAAAATAGTAAAACACTAAGTCTTTTAAAATTTTCATTATTTTATTTGCCCAAACTCCTCCATGGAAAGATATTGTAGGTTTTCAAGTCCAAGGTGGTACACTCCAAATAAGATCATTCAAAGGGTAATAGATCTAGAATATTCCTAGGAAATCATGGCAAAAGTAGGTTGTTCTATGGTATGCATGAGAGGGAAGGCATCTATCCATAATTTTTTAGCTTTACAGTAAGTGGTCAAGAGCATCCCAAGGTAGTGCACATAATGATAAAGTTTTTTTGACCCTCTACCATGAATATTCTCCTTCCATCTCATGTGAAAGGCATCTCCCATCATGAAATCAAAAGATGTTCTCCAAATCTTCATCATGCCTCATAAAGGTAGTTATAGTTATGTTTTTTCTTACAAATGGATGAAGATTTCAGGCATGACAAGGGAACATCGATTCAAAGGATATTTTTAGAGGTTCCCTAGTTTTATTTAAACATGGTCTATTATGTGGATATCATCAATAACTTTCCAAAAATATTGGAATTGAAAAAAATGGACATCATATGCTCCAAATATCATTAGTCAAATTTTGGTCAACAAGTGGTCAAATATGGTCAAACTAGAAAAATTGATGGTATTGAAATATTTATAAATAAATTTAATATCATATAAATTGTCACAAGATTTTTGATGCATTTTGAATAGATCAATTCTGAGTCTGTATGCAAAAGTTATGGCCAGTCAAATTTGGTAAAAGTGATGATGTGGTAATATGGACCAATTAAATGCTAGCACATGGAAAAAATCATGGGACATGTGGAAAAAATTTAAAGTTAATATATGGGCATTAAATCATGGATTATTTGATTTTATTTTAATGTAAGTTTTTATTAAAACATGTAAAGGCCTTATATTATAATCTCACGATAAATGAGATAATTGTTAATCCCATTAAAATAGGTCTTGGGATAATTATGAATTTTATTTAAATTTGTAAATGAATAATCATCTAATCCCACCTTTTATGGACCCATAAACCTATATAAAGGGTTTGGGGGGTCATTTGAAAACACAATCAAAGTGTGAAGAACAACATACAAGACTTGAGAATAATCAAGCCGTGTCAAAGCCAAGAGTGAGAGATAAGAGCCAGAGCCAAGATCCAATAGCCAAAGCTAGAGCCAGAGCTAGAACTAGAGATAATAACTAGATTTGAGATCTAGAGATAAGATCTAGAGCCAAATCTAGATCTTAGAGCTAGAGTTGAGAGACAGAGCTAGAGCTAGTTGCCATAGAGCTAGAACCAGAGGACATCAAAACATTCATTTGCAAATCAAGAACCACTATTGGGGATAAATGATGTACAAATTGATTTTTGCATCAATAATCAATTGATTTGACCTTTAATAAGGACCTAGAGATGTATCCTAGATCAAGTGAACTTCATTATAAATTATGGTTTAAATATTGTCTCTGTGACTCATGTTTGTTACTTATTATCAGGTTTTTAGTGTTGATTTCAATTATTATTCCAATTTAAATTTAATTAATGGGAAATTGAGAAATTATAAAGCATCAATAAAAATAGAGAAATAGGTGTAGTTTTGGACACTACCTATTCATGGATAATTTTGGTATTAGAGTAATTTAAATACAGGATTTGCTTTTAATTATGTAGCCTATTGATATCAGTTTTAGTTATTTGTAGACATTTTGGACTTGTTTAATCTTCCAGTGTAATGTGTAGTTTTTGGAAATATAGGTTATTTGTAGGATCAAGAAACCATCGGTAAATCCTTGAAGTGTGAAAGGATTGAAGATATCAAAGTGTTCAATTGATAGATCCAAGATGAGAATACTTTTCTGATATCTAGGTTTCACTCTTTAGAAAAGGAGGTTAAATGCTTGAAAGCTTATTTGTAAACCAAGGATGAGCTCTTGGAATAGTTACTGAGTATTGAACAGAAGGAGTTAACTTCCACCATAGATGTAGAGACCATGACAGATGACTTCACTATAATTTCACCACATACCACTTCCTCCCAGTTAGTTTTTGATGTAGTTTTTGGTGATTTTGAGAAACACACCAGAGGTATCGGCTTGAAACTATTGTTTAAAATGGGATTTGATGGAATAGGCCTTTTTAAAAATGGCCAAGGTATTTCTAACCCAATATAGGTAGAGGATCATCCTCTTTTTATAGGTTTAGGTTATTATAGTGTGGGAATGGAAATTAGAGAGTGCTCCAAGAATTTTGAAAGGAAACAAGCTTCTAATAGCCAAGTGATTACCCCACTAGTCCTACAAGAAGATTCTTTACAAGAAATTGTTGATTCATCATCATAGGATGAAAGATGTAAGAAATTTCAAAGAAGAGGTAATGAGATTCCACCTCCTCATTCTTACACAAATCATATTCATAAACATAAGGGAAATTGTAAAACTTTTGATGATGCACTCTTTTAGGGTAAACAATATGGTTTTAGTATATAGAAAATGGTGTATGTTTTTCCATGTACCTTTTTTGGGTTAAGTAATCATTTTGTTTCCTATTGTTGGAAGAGAAAGTCATTCTTGTAGAAGTGGTTTCCTGATGAGCTTAGTGCTAAAGACCAATCTCATCATTCAAAGGTAAGACATGACAAACATGTTTCCTTGCCCAAAAAGAGGAACTTTTATGCTCATTATTATGTGAATGGACATTAGGTTGAGTAGTGTTGGAGACTTCATCCATCTCAAAACAATAACAAAAAGATGGAATATAGACCTATTACAAAGGTAGATGAAGTTATTAATCCACCACCATTTGATGAGCTAACCTTGGTATATACTGAGGAAATAAAACCACCTAAATGAGATAATCTGATAAAATGGGTTGGTAAGAAGTTCCTTAGTTTTATGTTTGCATAGCTGAAATTGTAGATTAGCATGCAAATTTTTAAAATTGTCTTTGGGATTTATGATGATTGATGAAAGGAAAATTATCTAATGTTTTAGCTTTGAATGTTTTTTGAGTAACTAGATGAGGATAATCTTGAAATAGGTTTATCATGTTTGGTTTTCTCACATTTTAATTAACTCCATTGTGAAGTTGAAAAAAGTATACACAATTTATTTGGGACATGTTCAGTGCACTTACTTGATACTTATAATTGAAGTTGTTGTTTTTATGAAATTGCATTTGATGATAAAATGTGTAGGATGCATTTCAAGACCCATACATGGGAAACATTTTATCCATAGTTGCACTAGGTGATGTTTTGTAGTTACAAGTAGTTCATCATTTTGGGAATGTAACCAGTGAGATAGACAAATTTTACTATCCCCATGCTATACAAGATAGCTTATTCACTGGCAAATTACTAAATCAGTTGGACACTTATCTCTTTGACATTGAGATGTATTTTTCAAAATTGATCATTTTATGTGATGTTATGCTTATAGTGAATTAATGATTTTCTTGAGGAAATGAATGGCGTAGCTTTCCCATATCAGAATATCATTTTTAAAGACCATAGATTCCACTTCATATATCTCCATGAGGCATTGTAAAGAACCAAATCTAGTACCATAAAAATGAATGTTTCAACTTTTGGTGGAATAAAAGTCTTCTCAATGGGGAAGTGTGATCTAAAGGATATTTTTAGATGTTACCTAGTTTTATTTAAATGTGATCCATTATGTAGAGATCATCAAGATATTTTTAGAAACTATTGGAATGAAAAATATGGACATCATATGTGCCAAATATCATTGGTCAAAGTTTGGTCAATACGTGGCCAATGCTAGTTAAATTGGAAAAAATGATGGTCTTGAAATATTTATAAATTAGTTTTATGGAATATAACTCATCATAAGATTTTTTATGCATTTTTAAAGGACAAATTCTGAGTTTGTATGTGAAAGTTATGACTAGTCAAAGTTGTGGTCAAACCTAGTAAAAGTGATGACGTGACAACATGGACCAATTAAATGTTGGCACATGGACAAATTAGAATGGGAAATGTGGAAAAAATTTCAAGTTAAGACATGTGCATTGAATCATGGATTATTTGATTCTATTTTAATGTATTTTTTATTAAAACATGTCAAGGCCTTATATTGTAATCTCACGATAAATGGGATAATTGTTAACCTCATCAAAATAGGTCTTGGGATAATTACAAATTTTATTTAAAATTTTAAATGGATAATCATCTAATCACACATTTTTTAGACCCATAAACCTATATAAAGGGTCTGGGGGTGATTTTAAAACACAATCAAAGTGTGAAGAATAACACACAAGACTTGAGAATAATCAAGTAGTACCAGAGCTAAGAGCCAGAGCCAACAACCAGAGATGAGAGATAGAATAAAGAGCCAGAGCCAAGAGCTAGAGCTAAGGTCTAGAGCTAATAGCCAATAGCTAGATCTAGTATCTAGAGCTAGAGCTAGTAGTCAGAGTTAGAGCTAGAGTTGAGGGTTAGAGATGAGAGCTAGAGCCAGAGTCAAGAGCTAGAGCTGAGAACCAAAACCAGAGCCAATTGCTACAGAGCTAGAGTTAGAGGATATCAAAACATTAATTTTTAGATTGATAACACATACTAGGGATAAGTTATGTAAAAATTGATTTTTTCATCAATAATAGATTAATTTTGCCTTTGAGCAAGACCCAGAGATGTAGCCCAGATCGGGTGAACTCTGTTATCAATTCTAGTTTGCATATTATCTATATTGATAGTTTTTATTTTTTATTTTAATTACTATGCCAATTTTAAGTTAATTAATGGGTAATTGATAATTTATAAATCATCCATAAAAATAGAGCAATTGGTGTAGTTTTGGACATTGCTTGTTTATAGATCAAATATTTTCTAATTGGAAGCATCTTGGCAAACTTGAAAGTTTGTTTTGCAATTTCAAAAATTACAACTCATAGTCCTAGATTTGAAAATGTATAAATATGGGGCTTATCTTCTATTCAATGTTTTTATTGGTTATTGTTTTAGGTGTTCATTTTCCCTAAGTCTAGGTTCTACAAAAAACATTATAGGATCAATTACTGTATATAGATTTTGTCTCCCTTGCTAAGGTGGTTGTATTTATATAGCCATTAGCAAGATTTGAGATCATATTTATGTCTCCCTTGTTAAAATATTAGTCTCACAATGCTTGTCCCCATGGAAACATTTTTAAATATTGATGTGTGTAATATTTATTTTCAATTTAATGAAAATGCTTGTGGTTCTTTGTTGTTTCCTATTGATGAAGTACACTGACATGTTTTTCAAAAATTATTGATTGGACATTTGGGTTTGTGATCACTATTGGTTATAATTTTGATAATATATTTAGATTATAAACTCTTTCTGTATTACTTCAGGATAGGTTGTTAAATTACTTGTTAGGGCACCCTAGGTTTATGGATTCGACAGGGAAGAGGATTTGAAAGATTAATTTTGATGTATGTTCTAGTCTTTCAATAATAATTTTATATTTACCATTATCTTGTATTTGAATTTTTTATGCATATTTTATAAGGAATATTATCATGAAATACTACAACATACCCTATTATTTGGAAACCACCAGCACACCACCCTCCTTATATTAATCATATAACTTGTCTTACATTGTCTTACCCTACAAATAATATACCCTTTGTATACTATAAGTGTTATTTGCCTTGTAAATGCATAATATCTTACTTATTTGAAATATGTTTGTAGTTTGTGTTTTAAATTCTAGCATTACAGTCTTTTATTTGACCCTTATTTTGAAGATTCTATTTAATGAACATTGTAGTCTCTTTCCCATCTATCTTTGTAGTTTATATATGGTTTAGAGAATTTGTGTATTTCATGTGATAAACCTTCATGGGTGAAGTGTTAAAACTTAGTTATGCCCTAGTCATATCTATTCCTTATGCCAAAAATCCTCATGGAGTTTGAATTACATAATCTCTCCATGTGAGCAAGCTACCCCATAGGTACTATCACCTTGGTTTAGGTAGAGCCAAAAGTAGTAGGGAGCTGATCATACCCTTTGTAGGTGCCTCTTAGTCATTTTATGTACTTGGTGTAAATCTTGATGCCAAAATTTTCCCTGGCTATAATGACATACTAGTGGGTTTTTCATCATTGCTTGTCCTTTTTTCTCAAGTGTACAAGGTTGAGTGTACAAGGTGTACAACTGGGAACTAACACTCAACTGATGTTATTACCTAGGATAATTATTATCACTTGTATTACCAAGGACTCTTGTAGAGAGCTATGAGTATTTAAATTTGAATTTTCTCTACCTATATTTGTATTTATTTGATTATCTTTGGTTCATCAATGTCACCAACACTCAACTAGCACTATTATTAGGGACACTTCTTATCACCTATGTTGCTAAGGACTCTTGCAGAGAGCTGTAAGTATTTCAAGCTTGAAGTTTCTCTACTTATTATTTGATACAATTGGACAATATTAGACATCAACATCATAGTACTCCACTAGGGACACATTAGGAATTATTAAGGCTTGATAATTAACTTCTTCTATTTTCATCATAAAGGATTGTTAAGATTGCAAGTTGGAAGGTGTTTTTCCCTTTTGAACATTATTCTAAAAAATTTAGTGGCTTTGATTTTAATCTCATCATTAACTTCAACAAATTATGTTGTCAACATGTATCATGATTAGATTATTAACTATTATATTCTAGAATTATGATTATAGTGGTGACTCTAATTCTTATCACCTAGTTTTAAGGAATACTAATACCTACTCTAAATATTCTTTATTAAACTTTAGCTTTAAGTATTTTGTTATTTTCAAATTTTGAAGGATTGATATCATCTTTAAGAAGTGATCCATCAAATAAACTTATCTCTCCTTTAAGTTTTCATCCAAGGAGAAGGGGACAAGTCTAGAGGCTTATTGAAGGGCAAAGTTCAACTGTTAAGGGTTTTCAAGCATCTAATAATTTTGAACTATTTATCAACCCTCCCATTATTGAGGATGATCATATATCTCCTAAAAATTCTAAAACCTATAGTCCTATGTATTACCCAGCTCCTTCTCAACCAACTGAATCCCCTCCCAAGTTTAATCCACCAAGTCCACCTCATTCACCCCTTCATATTAATTTTCCATTTGTTCTTAAACCTCCCATTGAATAAATAATGAGACATAGGGATCAAGATGAGAATAAAAATTCTAAATTATATGTTACCAAATTTATACCTATCAATTTAAATGAAATGGAAGGCTATCCTAATGAAGTCCCAAATGAAGTAAAAAAATGCCTCCCAAAGTTCCAAGGGAAAAATGTAGTGAGTGTTGATTATCACTTGAGGTCTATTTAATGAATATTATGATGTTGAGAATGAGGATGTGTGAACTAAGTTATTTGTGTACATGCTAAAGGAAGACACTCATGAGTGGTTCAACTCTCTTCCCCATGGATGTATGGATTCATGGGAAGAGATGAAGAATGTCTTTAGAATTTATTATAGTGATAGAGTTGATCTAAGGTTTCTTTTGATTGATTTTGATAACATCAAAAATAATCATAATGAGTGTGTGCAAGAATTCAATAAAAAGTTAAACAAAGTTATGATGTGACTACCTAAAAACATTAGTCCCATTAATACAATGTGATTGATAAAATACTCCGATGTCTTTGATAAGAAGGTTATGTACTACTTGAGGGACAAGGCTCCCATAAACCTATGGTTGGCATTCAATATGGCCATCTAAATTGAGAACAATATAAAGGCTATGGGAAATACCATGAATAATTGGGATAATGTGAAATTAGTCAATCTGGAAAAGATAAAGTCCACAAAGATAGACAATATTGAGGAGACTATTAAAACTTTGGTCTCTGCTATCAAAGAAATATCATACAAGTTGGCTATAGTTGAAAAGGGGATCCCTCATGCATCTATTAGTTAACAGAGGGCTCTAAATTTAAATAAAGCATAAGGAAAACCTAATTTTCACCATCAAAATAATGATAGAGGAAAGAGGCCTACATGAGAAGAAATAATAAAAATAAACTAGAATAGAGGGGTTGAAAAAGAAGTGCTTGATGCTTTAAATACCAAGGTGAATGTTGTAGATTATGACATTGACATTGATTAGTCTGATAAGTACTTCCTTCCACATCCCCCATGTGATAAAATTGAAATGATTGATGAATATGTGGATGAAATTGAGTCTTCATCATTTGGTGATGAGATATTGATGTTCAATTATCAAAGCCCTTGAAGTGAGATGATTGCCTCAATGGAATTGTTGAGTTCTACTATTGTTAATCAATTTTGGACTGTAGTTGAAAATGTAAGTGTCCCAACTCCTAAATTTGTTTGTGATGTTAATATAACATAAGCATATGAATTACCCATTCATGATTTTGATTTCTTACATTCCATTATGATTAATAAATATTATAGGGGGATTCTGTCAGTTGAGAACAGGTAGCTGCTAATTAATGCAACAATTACCCAAGAGAAGGAGTATCTCTTGAGAAGTAAATATCAAGTTTTTGCATCTCAAGAAACTACCCCTATAAATCCAAAATTAGGGGATGCTAAAAAAGATGATAAGAAAACTACATCAATCCATAACACTTCCAAACTAAGCCTAGAGGTGCTCCAACCAAGAATAGAATTCCCATTTTTTCTAGTGTCCCTACGGATGCTAATGAATTTAAACAAAATCCACCTTTGAAGGTTGTTATTAAAGATTCAAATCCATCCTAGCCTACTCCACTTTAAACCTTGAGTGAATGTATTATATCTAAAGGTATTGTAACCCTTTTACCCAATACTCATCTTTTTTAGTATAGCATATGTGATATGGCCCAAGTGTTGAGACAACTAAAAATCATCATGCCACTTGTTGAATTATTAATAATAACTAAACATAGGAATAAGGCCTTTGAATATTTATATTTTTTTGATAATTTATCTACAAATGAAATTGAGATACCCCAACAACACCCAAAAAGTGATGAAGAATCAAAAGAGGTTGTTGAACCCACTCCAAAGGTCTATTTGGGGATTGCACTTGTAGAAAGATAGCTTAATGTGGATCCATTTTATACATCCATACTAATCAATGGTCTAATTGTTCAAAACTACATGTTTGACTTTAGAGCTTCTTTTAATGTGATGCCCCTAGGTGTCCTAAATGAAATTGAAGTTAATATTATGTCAGCCTTTAACAAGTTTTATGCCATGGACTCACAAGAGGTTTTAGTTATTAGAAAAGTCAAGGGGTTGGTGGTACAGTTGGTAATGCATCTAGGAAAGTATTTGAAAAGAATGTGGTAGTTGTGGACTACTCTTATAAGTGGGGGATGTTGTTTCCATGTAAATGGGTTACTAGCATGGGTGGAAGTATACAGATGGACTTATCTTATGATACCATTCCCCTAGAAGTTAATATCATCAAGATTTATAGAAAGCTGAAGATGCTACATGTAATTGAAGATATGAAATGTGATATGATTGACATAGATGTTGAAATGGGAATTTTTTTTGGGAATTTTTATACTAGTAAACAACCTATTGTTCTTATTTTTGAACTTGACAAGAAAGTGCAGTTTGGAAGATGTGTTTTGATGGGGCTTGTTCCAATCTTAGAAATGGAGTTAGGGTTATTTTATATTCCCCTAATGGTAAATGTTTTAATTTTTATTTTCAAATTTATTTTGATTACACAAATAATACTACTGAGTATTGAAGCACTCTTGCTTGGTTTAAGGAATGCCTGTGAATATAGAACTAAAAGTTTGATTGTCAAGGGCAATTCTAAGTTAGTGGTTAAGCATATCTATAGTGATTATGCCACAAAAACTAAAAAGGTTGAAACAATATCATAATTTTTTTTTCAGATTTTCTTGAATTATTTGATGTATTCAATATTTTTTATCATGATATGAGTTTTAATGAAGAATCTGACAAACTTTCAAGGTTAGGTGCTCAATTTTATATTGTAAATATGAGCCCTCATTGTCAGTACCAAGTAGAGGTGTTTGTTAGGACCTCAATCCCAAAAAAAAAATTCATCATTGGTAGGTGTTTGATGATGATGAATAGATAAAGAGGTTTATAAATTATGAGGTTGAATTCCATGATCAACTCATAGACTTGGAATCTATGGTTCAAGTTTATGAGGTGAAAGAAACCCTACTTGGTAAAGACATTATTCAACTAAATATAAACATGTTCCAAGGGGATTGGTAAGTTTAGAAGCATCTTTTGATGAATCTGATAGAATCAAGTCAAGAGATTCATTTATCTCAAAAGATGTGACTAAGTGCAATTTGGGTTCTAATGAGAATCCAAGAAAGGTTTGGCTAAGTACTCACCTACGCGTAGTTGATAAGCGAGTTTACATAAAACTTCTTAAAAAGTACTAAGATTGTTTAACATGGTCTTATTTTGAGATAAAATTGTATAGGGAAGACCTTTTTTAGCATGTCATCCCATTGCACCTTGATAGCAAGTATTTCAGGTAGAAACATAGGCATATTAACCCCTTCTTAGCCACCAAGATGTGAGAAGAATTAAAGAAGATGAGGGATGGTGGAATCATTCAGCCCATCAGGTACTCATCATGTGTTATGAATTTAACCCCTATGAGAAATAATAATGGTGATATCCACTTATGTGTGGATTTCATAAATTTGAACAAAGCTTCTTTAAAAGATAATTATCCCCTACCTAATATGGAGAACCTATTGTAAAGTGTTATGGGATCAGAGATGTTGTCCACATTAAATGGATTATTAGGGTAAACCTAGGTTGTGGAGAAAGAATCCAAGAGACCCAAGACCATATTAACAACACCTTGGGGTATGTATATATATGAGGATGCCTTTCATGTTAATTAATGTTGATGAAATGTTCCAGTGAGCTATGGACATCACTTTTATAGGGATAATTAACTAGTTCATTACTATGTAATCCAAGACTAGAGAAGAACATTTGGAGCATCTAGAAAAGTGTTGATCAGATGTAAGGAGTTCAACATTTCACTTAATCTGAAGAAATTCCAATTTGGAGTATAAAAGGTCAAGTTTCTAGGACATATAGTCTCCATGGATGGTGTCATGGTTGACCCTAAAAGGGTAGAATCCATTAACAAAATGCCTATCCCATAGTCCAAGAAGGGAATTAAATCCTTGTTTAGGAGAATCAATTTCATAAGGAGGTTTTTGTCTAATTTTTTAGAGATTAATTTGCCTATTAGTTCCATGATAAAGGAATAGACCATAAAATGGGAAGAGAAGGCCATGTAGGAATTTAATGACATCAAAGGAGATTTAAAATTTTCCCCTATTTTAACTAGCCCTAATTACACTAAACCTTTTTATATATTCTTTTTTGCATCATATAATATTATTATTATTATTGTCTTGTTTCAAAATAATGAAGAAGGTCATGAATAACCTATTGCTTTCTTTAGAAAATCTATGCAAGGTATTGAACTAAATCACACCATCATGGAAATATAATCCTTCAGTCTCTTTAAGGTTATTAAAGCATTCAAGAATTATATTTTAAGTTCAAGGATTGTTGCTTATGTCTCACATACCATGGTGAAGGACATCTTGACTCAGACTAAAGTATCCAACAAGAAATGAAAGTGGGTCAACAAGTTGCAAGAATATGACATGCATATTCATACCACCAAGTTAATAAGAGGGATGGCTCTAGCCAAGCTTATGTTTGAGACCAATTTGAAATTTGTTGAGGTAAAAACTACTATTTTTAATGGTGATGATTCCTTGAGTCAATTTAACATGTCTCCATGGTATAGAGATATTGTTTACTACTTGTAAAATCTGAATTATCCCCCTAAATTAGATAAGAATCAAATGAGAAATATTAAGCTTATTTCCCAAAAATACCTCTTGATTGAGGGTGAACCAGCATAGAAGAATCTAGATGGGGTTCTCGTAAGATGTGTGATATAAGATTAATTGAATACTTCTATAGTAGAGGGTGTGGTGGTCATTTTAAACCTAAAGTCATATCTCATAAAATTTTGAGATATAGCTATTATTGGTAATTTTTGTTTAAATGTGTTTCTCAAATAGTCAAAAAGTGTGAGAAGTGTTAATATTTTACTAGGATGATGAAATCTTTAAGTTTTCTTCCTTTATAACCTGTGACAATTAAAGGCCCATATAGACAATGGGGAATGGATTTCATTGGAGAAATTATTGATTCTTCAAGAACTAAACATAGATGAATACTAATTACAACTAAGTAATTCATGAAATGGGTTGAGGTGATCCCTAAAATGAAGGCTACACACCAAGTAGTTATTTATTTTTTACTAAATCAAATTAACTATAAATTTAGTGTGCCTATCAAAATTATTGCTAATAATGACATGAGTTTAAGAGCTAAACCCTTAATGGAATTATGCAAATAATATGGGATTTAATTGACCTATAATTCCTATTACAACCCTTATGGGAATGGTAAATTATAATCAAGTAATAAGACCTCACTCAAAATCATTAGATGAACATTGGAAGTAAATAAGAAGTGGGGTGAACAATTAAAGTTTTCCTTATGGGTTGATAAGATTATACCTAATAGAGATATAGGAAAAATACATTTTGAGCTTATTTATGGATCTCAAGCAAATTTTCCTATGAATTTATAGTTACCCACCTATTAGCTCATGTAGCAACTAGAGGATGATGAGCAGATTAACCACTATGAAATCAGGATGAACCAGATTATTGAGCTTGATGAAATTTGTATACAAGCTCATGAAAGACACCTCAAGTTCAAGAAGATGCTAAATAATATATTTGATAAGAAGGTCAATCTAAGAACCTTCCAAGTAGGTGATTTGATTCTACTTTAGGATAGCAGACCTAAAGAGAAAGGCAATCATGGAAATTTTGATGCCTTGTGGATGGGTCCTTATTACATTGAATATTAGATCAGGGAGCATAATTTCTTCCTAAAATATTTGGATGGTGAAATAATATAGCTACCAGTCAATGTTAGACATCTAAAACACTTCCTAGATTGAATTCATCTGCAACTATGTACATAATTATATAGTGTTTTTTCATTTCTTGTTTTGTCACTTTGTTTCCCCTCTACTTTGGGCCTTATTTGTAAAAAAAATTGTGTTTTTATGTGTGTTTCTATATCCTATTGATATATTTTTGTTACGTCTACAATGTTTTTTTGAGCCTTCACAAATGTTTGCTAAAATTGTTAAGTCTTGACTTTGTAACCCAATGTATTGGTACCTAGTCTTACATTACGGGGTTCTTTACACACACATAGAGGTGTACATCCCTAGGTGAGAGTGAGTGTTAGTGTCTAAAATTATAATGAAATAATTGTGTCCTTGTCAAGTATAAATTCATAATTCTAACATAAATCAAGTATTTATGCCTAAGTCCATAGCCCAATTTATGTCTTCAAGTGTTCCTTTGAAATGTCAAGTTCATGTTAAATTAACTAAGTGATTAATTTTGTCTTTAATTAGTGTGAAATATCCTTATTTATTTTGGTAAAAAATTTCATGCAAATATTCAAAAGACTTATTTATTTTATAATTTTTATCCGTAGTAAAAATTCTACAAGTCCATTTGTTTTGGACTTTTTATCCATGACAAAAGTCCAAAGGGTAATTTTCCGTCAATCATTTTTACCACAGAAAAATAATGACAAATATAATTTTCTTCGACAAAATTGTAAAGTAAATTTCTTTGACAAAAGTCTAAATTCAACTTCTTTAGGGAAACTATTTCAAACAAAATGTCCCAAACAATTTTCTTGACAAAGACAAAATGCCAAAGATGGAATTATTGTAGGATAAGTGTCTAAGATATTTCAAAACTTAGAGAAAATTACCTCAGATAAAATGTATAAAATAATCATCCTGATAAACAAAGGGCTTAGGAGTATAAGTGCTAAAAATAAAAATCTCATAATAATTATTGTCGAGATAGAAATATGAAGATAAAAGTCCTAAAAGATAAAATTCCCAAGGTACAAAATATCTAAAGAAATTATCCAAAATTACATAAGTTTCGATCATGTTCCTATCGATCGATGGTTTGTGCTTGATCCATACAAGTCCCAATAAATGATGCAAGCTAGAATGAGGACTTCTTTAATAGAGTTCAAAGCAAACATAAAAATGGACTGATCAGTGTACTTGTGAATTTTTAAGTTTTAATGAAAAGTGTCTCATGGTAAAAATATCACATAGAATAAATATTTTGGGCATCATGAACATCTCCTACAAGTTTGGTGCCTTCATGTTTTTTTGACTCAAGATGAAAGCTTTCAAAAAGTTGAACAAGTAGTGTGATGGTTGTGAAAACATCTTTGATAGTCATATGGACATCAAAATTAAGATACTCGATTATACATTAGGCTTAAATTTTATGATCATGTGGATGTTATTGATAGTCACGTAAACATAAAATGATGGCCACACGGATATAAAATTTAAGCCATTATAACTATTTATTGGGGTTTAAATTTGATGATCGCATGCCCATAAAAAATGTTCATGTGGATGTCAAATGATAGGTGTGTGAGTGTTAAAATTAATTTTTATTATTATCTATTGGGGATTAAAATTAACATTTGCATTCCCATCAAATATGTTCTTACAAACATCAAATGATGGGCATGTAGACATCAAATTTAATCCATAATAGATGGCCATTAGCATGTAATCCTTAGTATATGGATCAATGGTTCATGTTTGATCATGATTCAAGATCAATGGAATGAGTGATATATAACTTATCAAAGGACTTAGTTTGAATGAGGATAAACCATGTGGAAGAAGGGTGCTAACCTAATAGAGATTGACTATGAAAAATGAAAAAAGATGTAGATTATCCAAGTGGCATGATCTTGAGGGTCTTGATAAGGATCTAATAGATTAGAATAAAAATTTAATTGTAAGGGGATATTGAGAACCCATAGGTCTACCATGTGGCATGCTCGCATTCGTCACATAGATAAGGACCTGACAATGCTAGTCTTAGGTAGATTGTTTAATGATCTAGACCTAATGACATGTTGACAGATATCCTAGGGGTAAAGGTCACATTTCAATTTAATGAAAAAATTGAAATGGTGATGCCACATTGGCATACTTGTCATATAAATAATATGACCTTGTTTAATCTAGTTGGTTAAACTTTTACCAATGGTAGCAGGTTGACTAGCCTAAATAGCAAATGAGTTATGGTGACTTTGTAGGAAATATGAAGATGACAAAACACTTACAACTTGTTGACATTGATGCTATAATTTTGACAAGCTAGTATAAATGGGTTTATGCTAGAATAATTAATGATCTGGTACTAACCTTGGATAAATCCTACATAAGAAGAGAAAATTAATATTTATTTAAAAATGGAATAGTCAATGCTCAATTCATTATAGTTTAATCTGGCTTCATTAGTCCCTTATGTACTCATTTGAAGATTTCCATCCTAGAAATTTTCAATTTGTAAATTAGCAAGAGGGTCCATAATTTGCTTAATTAGGTAAAAATTTGAAAATAATGCATTTATGCATTAAAAATGAAAGAAGCAAAAGTGATAAAATGTGAAAATATAAGTTGGATACAAAAAGTAAAAGTTCAAAGATGACCTAAGTTTCTAGCTATGTAGGCAAGTGGTCAAGAGTATCCCTAGGCATTTGCACATAATGACAAAGTTTTTTCAACCCTCTACCATGAATATTCTCCTTCTAGCTCATTTAAAAGGCATATCCCACCATGAAATCAAAAGATGTGATCCAAATATTCATCATTCCTCGTAGAGGCAATTAGAGTTATGATTTTTATTGCAAAGGGATGAAGATTTTAGTTATGACAAGGGAATATTTTATAGCTGGAAGCATCTTGGAAAACTTGAAAGTTTATTTTGAAATTTTGAAAATGTATAAATAGGGGGTTTCTCCTCTATTCAAGGTTATTTTTGGTCATTGTTTTAGGTGTTCATTTTCTCTAAGTCTAGTTTCAATAGAAATTTTTATGGGGTCAATTACTATGTGTAAATTTTATCTCCCTTGTTAAGGTGGTTGCAGATGTACAACCATTATTAATATTTGAGAGCATATTTATGTCTCCCTTATCAAAAGAGCAGTCTCACCATGATTGCCCCATGACAACATTTTGAAATACTAATGTGTGTAATATTTATTTTCAAGTTAATTAAAATGCTTGTGGTTCTTTGTTGATTCCTCTTGATGAATTAAAGTAACATATTTTACAAGAATTTTTGATTGGACATTTGGGTTTGTACTCACTACTAGTTGTCATTTTAAGCATAGATTTAGATTATAAACTCTTTCTACATTACTTTAGGATAGGTTGTTGAATAACTTGTTAGGACACCCTAGTTTTATGGATTTGACAGGGAAAAGCATTTGAAAGATTATTTTGTGTATGTTTTATTCTCTTAGGGATCATTTCGTATTTACCATTGTCTTGAACTTGAAGTTTTTATGCATCTTTTCTAAGGAATATTATCATGAAATACTACAAGATACCCTATTTTTGGAAACCACCAACACACCACCCTCCTTTTTAATCATATAACTTGTCTTACCCTACCTTACCATGCAAATAATATGCCCTTTATATACTATAAGTGTTATTTACCTTGAAAATGAATAAGAACTTGCATATATGAAATGTTTTTGTAATTTATGTTTGAAATTCTAGTATTGCAATCTTTTATTCAACTCCTATTGTTAAAGATTCTATAGAATGAAGATTACAATCTATTTCCCATCTATATTTAGTAAATTGTTTATGACTTAGAGCATTTATGCATTTTATGTGACAAACCATCATAGGTGAAGTGTGAAAACTTGGTTATACCCTCGTCATATATATTCCTTGTTCTAAAAATCCCCATGGAAGTTGAATCATATAATCTCTCCATGTGAGCAAGCTACCCCATAGGTCCTCTCATCTTGGTTAAAGTAGAGCCAAAAGTAGTAGGCAACTGACCATGCCCTTTGTAGGTACCTCTCAATCATTTTTTTCATTTGGTCTAATCTTGGTGCCAAACTTTTCCCCTAATAAAACAACATACTAGTGGGTTTTTCATCATTACTTGCCATTTTATCTCAAGTGTGCAAGGCTAAGTGTATGAGGTGTATAATTAGGAACTGACAAAATGAATTTGGCATAAAGCTCAAAAATCTAATGGTAGATTATGGTTTTTAAACTTTTGGGATGAAAGGCTAAAGTCATTTCATATATGAGAATCATAGAGGGGGAGAAGGGGATGTGTAGGGGAAGCATAATGAAAAGGGATGAGTAGATTGACACTCAAGAGCTCATAAGATAGACCTATAATAAGATATAGTTCATATTGATGGAAGATATGTAACTTGAAAGTGTTGAGAGAACTCATAGTGAGTGGTAAGGGCATGGGGAAGGATCTATTGAAGTAAAACAATGTGAAGATGACAGATACAATGAAACAACGAATCGATCTCAACACTTGATAGGTGTGGAATTAATTAGGTTCCTATACAATTTTGTGACTAAATATATGCTTAAAAAACCTACCCCTTTAAACTTATGGTGCATGTTCACATGCTCGATCCCCCAATTAAAGAAAGTATAGAAGTAATAATCAACTCTATTGACAACTTAGATCTTAAATGTTTTACAAATTGAGAGTCCAAATTTGTGATTGAACATATTATTCCATACAAAGATGTGAGTGAAACTACCACTAGAACATTGGGTGATAGCTCAACATAATATAAATTAAGCATAATCATACCAGATTAGTTGATGTCAATAACACAAAGTGGGAAACAACCCATAGGATGTGGTTTGGTACCAAAAATAAGTAGCACAACACCATCAACATTAATTATGATAGTAGTAATGATGGGACCAACATGTAACCTAGTGGTTGGAAGTGTTGGAGAACCACCACCAAGATAGATGCTAGGGGGAAAAACACCTCAGATCCCAACTGCTCCTTTAGAAATAAATCTACTACAAAATGGTCATGTACTTGCTAGAGTATCACAACATGGATAATGCCATAAAGCATGTGCTAAACTGTGAACTTCAATGGTGCATGTGGGGCATAACCCAATCAAAGCACAAGGAGACCTAATTTATGACCACTTTACTTAATCACACCCACACTTGGTATATAAAATTTTATCCTAAACAAGATATGGTTGAATATGATACCCTAAGGGATGCATTCCTAAAGTAATTTGACATTCTATATTTTGAATAGTAAAGCATCACCACACTCAAAGAGGTTACGCAAAGACTCTCATAACGTGTGCACCTCTATGATTCAAGGTTCAAAAATCTCTAATCAAAGATCCCATATGATATTCACCCTTCCTAACATGCATAGTGGTTCATTGGAGGGTTTCTAATGCCATTATAAAGAGCACTTTCCATGAAGACATTTATATATCCTCAAGAATCACTTGAAGCCACACTCAGAGTAGAAGTAGTGAAAAGTGTAGATACTATAATCAACACATTTATGGAGGTGAAAATTATATCTATGGCTTCTTAGCTCCAAAATCTTATTATTAGCTCATTTCAAGATGCTTAGCATGGATTATGGTGTACCGATTATGAAGTATAAGGCCATAATAGGAAAAATTGCCCATGAAGGAATGTGCACACCCTAATTCTAAGCTGAAAATTTTGTTGAGAGGTACATGATGTTCATAACTACCTTTTTTTATAACATGATAGCTAGGTCAACACAACTATATATTTTTAATTGTGCAATGCCTACTCCCATACCACTACTGATTAGGTGATTGACAAAATCCATAAGAATATAACATGGAAAGAGGTTCATGATAGGACACCATAGTAGTTGGAGGTAAGGATAACCAAGGTAATGAGGGATATGACCAACAAAACATAGGCTTTGAGATGCAATGAGGTAACAAAGGGTGAGGTGGAAGACAAGGTGTTGGAAGGTTCCCATCATGCTCGTGTTATAAGTGTGGCTCAAAAAATCATTATCAACATGACTTACCTACACATCCCATGTGTGGGTATTTTTAAGGGTCCCATAAGGTCAAAAAATTCCCTAACTTATACAAAAATTTGACCCAAGGCAGGCCTGACATAGATAAGGGCACAAGAATGATCATGCATGATTTAAACATATAAAAATAGAACCCAAAGGTGTAATGGACCTGCATAGAGACAATCAAGGTACATGTGACTACTTAGCCATGATTTGAACCAATACCTAAGTTACACTTATAATATGGGGATAAGGGTCACACTAAGTGCATAACATGTCTTAAACTCATAGATGCACCTTACCCAGACCTATTATGCCAAAAATATGTATTACAATAGACCATGAGTGTAATCCAAAACCTGTAAGGGGAGATATAATTTGCATGAGACTTAAAAGCACATGTTACAACCTCTCAAAAGAAGCAAGATATCCAAGAATTTGAAATACAAGAATTAAATGAGATCCTGTTCCTCCTACAAATAGAGGGAATATTATCCCTATTAAATAACTTGATTTTGGATCATGTGGGTAAATATCAAGTTGAGGTCATCATGCCATGCATGGAGAGGGTGTGAGAAGTTTGGCATGCACAAAATGTTTAGTATGACCAAGAACTCCTTGTAGATGTTACTATTGATGGATGGTCCATCTGTGAGGTCCTTGTCGACATAGGCTCCAAGGTTAACATATTAACCAAGAATGCATGGGATAAAAAGGGTAGACTAGACTTGTGGCCTTTTCATTATGTACTCTTCATGGCCAATAATACTTGGGTGTAGCCTATCAAAATTCTAAAGAGCACAGTTGTAGATATCATGGCCACTAAATTTTGCATTGACTTTGAAGTGATTGACTTAGCAAAATAGGACAACTACATGGTGCTTTTAAGAAGGCCATGGTGTTATGAAAATAATATAGATATGTGATTCAAAAGGCACTACATGAAATTTAAGAATGGAAAGAAGAGGGTATTCATACCCCTCTTAAATGACCAAGGACCCCCCTATGTTGAGTGCATGAACATTGAAGATGAGATCAACCACATATATAACATCATGGAGCAAGGTGCCAACATTTTAGACCCCAATGAACAAGGAGTCTTCTCTTATTAATATGGATAATTATCCTCGAATACCATTGATGTTGCCTATGACCTATGGGTTTATGAAGTATATGAGACCACTTGTTGAAGGGGCCACTTAGTACATGCAAAGGATTTGAAACTAGTAAATATAGGCTAGGTCTAGATTGATCACACTTATAAAATGTAGATATTTTGCACCAAGAAGAAGGGAAAGAGAGTATTTCACCTTATTAAGGATAAACTTGTAGTATTTCCAAAATATTATGGGATTAATCATGGAAGACTATGTCTATGACCTTGAGTCATGTATCAAAAAATACATGGATAGAATGGGTGCACTAGTGTATACATTAAAGACCACTGTCGCTCATTGGTGGGTAGTGAAAAATCCTTTCTTACTAACTTGGTAATATTTTAAGGTATCCATTTGCATTATATTTGGAAAGAAAAATGAGGAACTAGACATCTCAACCTACTCTAGTGACTCTGACCCTATAGTGTGCATGAACCTTTGTGAAGAAACATGGACTATATGTAAATAAAATACACCAAGGAATCTATGGGTGCATGCCTTTTATAGGACCTTAAAGACTTATGCTTGGGTATGGTACATTATTAATGAGATATGCCACACGAAAACTAATTTCAATGTACGTAAGGAGCAGTTTGTTCACACCTTCTCCTTCACCAAACCTTGAATTGATTGAGTCACTATAGGTAGTTTAAAGGTTAGTGTTTGAGGACATTGTAATATTAGAGGACTACCTAGAAGACATATTTTGTGAAAATGTGTTGGTTCTCCCAACTTTATTTGATGAAAAAATCTTAATAGTGATTCTAGTGATGAAGATGATGAAATATGGAATGCATGCACTTTGAATAATCTAATAGGAAAAATAAATTTACTATGTCATATTAAGGATAGTACCCTAAAATAAGAATACCATACCCATCCTCAAATAGAAAAACTAAGGGAAATATACAAGTCAAGGATTCACACCAAGAGAAGAATGAACCCTACTATACATCATTAAAAACTACAAAGGTAGATATCATTTTATAATGGGAATGAAAGATTGGCACTTTGGGTACCTATTAGTCTGACACAAAGCTGGTGTATATTTTTGATCCCCTAAAGGAGTTCTAAGACTTTTTCCCTCAAAAATATAGAGATATGAAAGGCACACACCTATCCTTCAAGAATATGAGCATAAAACTAGTTGATGGCATAAGACCCTTCAAGAAGTGACCTTATAGGATGAACTCCCATATTTACACCAAGGTCAAAATGGAGATTGATGTTATGTTAGTTGCAAGCATCATCTAACCTATGTAGTAATTTAAATGGGTCATCTTTACACCAAGGTCAAAATGGAGATTGATGGTATGTTAGCTGCAAGCATCATCTACCCTATGTAGGAATCTAAATGGGTTATCCCCATGGTCATCAAAATCAAAAAGGATAGGTGCATCTAAATTTATGTTAACTATAAATTATTGAATTCCATCTACATAATCAACCACTTTTCAACTTCATTTACTGATGAAGTCTTAGATGGACTAATAGGTTACAAGATATACACCTTTACTAATGGGTTCTCAAGATACCATCAAGTCTAGATTAAGGATGAAGATAAGCCCAAAACCACCTTTGTGACAAAATGGTTTTGATCCAAATATAACATGATGTCCTTTAGAATTAAGAATGTACCAGCTATGTTCTCCCACATGGTGATCACCACTCTGAAAGACTTCATTCACAATTTCCTCCAAGTATACTTAGAAGAATAGAATATGTATGGGTTAGTGAAGGATCACTATGACAACTTAGCCTTATATTTTAAAGGTGTGGTAAGTTTTAAATTTATTTTGACCTCAATAAGTGTGTTTCTATAATATCATTTGGAAATTTTCTTAGGCACATCATTTGTAAAGATGGTCTACTTATTGATCTAGAAGAGATGGAAATCATCCTTCAAATTTGAATCCCATCAATGCTAAAAGACATTCACACCTTTCTTGGACATTACAAGTCCTATATGAATTTCATAAAGAATTATTCCAAGATTTCAACACCACTAGAAGAGATCTTGTAAAAGGATGGCCCATTCTATTGGGGCACATCGTAGGAAGATGCATTTGAGATGCTAAATCTCAAACTATTAAGTGCACTGATATTGCAATTCCCCAACTAGGTGACTCCCTTCCATGTCTACATAGACACATATGGTACTATGATTGGTGCCATTTTGGTGAAACTAGGCAAAGGAAAAATGGATCATCTAATTTTTTTTGTAAGCAAAAAACTAACCAAGTCAGAATAGAAATACACCATACTTAAGCATGAGGTGCTTGCCATGGTCTATGCCCTATATAAGTTTCAATAATATTTTTTAGTAACCCCCTTTATCTTCTTCAATAATCATGAGGATCTTAATTACCTAGTGAACATTCACATTCTCCATGAGCACATTTGTCGATGGATTGTTTTGTTTCAAGAATTATAGTTATCTATTGTAGTAAAACTTGGAAAACAAAACTCAGGCCTAGACCATCTATCCCATATCAACTTTGGTCTTACAATAACACCTATTTAATATGATATGCATGATTCACAAATTTCTAATGCATACTAGAAGACTTGATAGAGATCACTACAATTATTGCATTTATATCTTCACCCCAGACCATGATGAGTAAGGAAAAGAGGTAGCTCATAGTTTGTGCCACCCCTTTTCAACTCATTAGTGTGGAACTATTTAAATTATGACACAATGAAGTCATGCATCAACATATCCTAGAGCATGAATGGGACTCAATCTTGAAAGAGCCACATGATTGGATTATTAGAGACCATTATGTGGAGATGTTATGTCATGCAAGGTACTACAATCAAAATTATGGTGGCAAACCCTATTCTAAGATGAAAATGATGTTCCAAACCATGTGAAAGCTACCAATACGTGGGAAAACCAAACCACTAGGATTAGATGCCTCTCATCCCCATATTTTCCCAAGCACAATTTGAAAAATGGGACATTGAATTGTTGGTCCTATTAATCCTACTGATAGGTGAATTGGAACATGATACATTATGGTAGCCATAAATTACTTTACAAAGTGGGTTGAAGCAGCACCAACCAAAGATTATACCACTACCATAGTAGTAAGATTCATCTATGAGAATATCATTATTCACTATAGATGATCACTTAGTTTGACTAGTGATTGTATCACCTACTTCATCAATGAAACCATTCAGATCATATTGACTGAGTACATGGTGGCACACCATAAAATGACACCATATCATCCCTAAATAAATGGCACTACTAAAGCATTCAATAAGATATTGGGAACATGCCTCACAAAGATATATGATGTTCTTTTTAACTATTGGGATGATCATGTGTCAGTAGTATTGTGGGATTATCACACTATGTACAAGCACCTGAATAAGGCTAAACCATATCAATTTGTGTTTGGCATAGAGTCCATCTTACTTATGGAATTTATAGTACCCTTATTATGCATTGTGAATATTAGTTGATTGAATAACCAATAGTCTTTAAGCACATACCTAAAATACTTGGATTGCTTCGACAAGACACTTGCCCAAGCAAGATGGAGATATAAAATAAAAAGGGCATACTAGAGGCTATGGTATGATAAACACATTAATCACAAGGTATTTACCACAAGTGCACTGGTCTTACTATATGACTTTAAGTATCTTAATCACCTAGTCAAGTTGTAGATTAGGTGGATGGGACCTTATATCATCCATAATATATTGAATACTAGTGAATGTAAGCTACACATATTGATAGAAAAAATGTTCCCTAGGCATTTCAATGGCAATAGATTGAAGCTATACAATCACTAGGATGGTTCTTACAACATTAGATACCAAATTCCTAGACATAATTTGATTACTTTGTTTTGACCACAATAAAATTTGGTGCAAGACAAATCTTTCCTTATGTTAGGTGAATAAGCATGGCACTTTCTGGCACACAGGAAATTTTTTTTGATGCTTACATACATAAATCCAATCAATTGAGTCGAGCAAGTTCACTTTTTATGTACCTGAAGTTAGACACCTAAATTTTTAGGCATGTGAAGTTTTCCATATTTATAAAGATAAGAGTATGAGTTGAGAAAGGGAGGTAAACAATATGATCATGCATAAGAAATTGAGAAGAGATAATGAAGCATTAAAGGGCTAACATAAGGATTTGTATGGGATAGGGAAGGCCAAATCAAGAGACATGGAAGCACATAGAAATAAACCAAGAGATAGAGGCATGATTGAAATAAAGTGTAACACTAAGAAAATATGGGACAGAAGAGGATGAATCACATGCATGTGAAGTGTTATGTCCAGGATGCCATAAGAAAGATGAAGGTCATGCCAATGTGAATAAAGTGTAAGAGGAAGATCATTGAGATAGAAGACACCCACTTAATAGTTGGTGTAAAGTGACCATTTTAATCTCTTATCAATTCGCCAAATAAAACATTTGAATAATTAATGTTTTCATGGTAGAAACACAAAGATCAACAATAAATGAAAATTTATTGGAAGATTTTAGTGGATTTTATGGGTTTAGAATATATCAATAAATACATGTGCCTCCAAGCCATTAATCACTAATGATATCTCAAAATAGAGTATAAAGGGGACCTCGTGAGAATTCAAACTAGAACACAAAGTTGAATAGAGCCAAAGCCACTCAAAGACCATAAAATGCTACAAGTGAAAACTATAGTATCTATAGCCCTCTAAGCAAGAATGGTTGAACCATATCAATATTATTTTCACTTTTAATTAAAACAGAGGCAAGTGGAGAGGTATTGAGAGAGGAACAAAGTAGTATAAGTTATATAAAACTATGATACCACCATTAATGGTACAAGATTCTTGAGTGCCAAAAACATAGACATAGTTCTAGTGACTATGAATAAGTGATAAGCATGATTAAGGTCTTCAAAAATATCAACCAACCATTCTTTAACAACATATAATTTAGAATGGGTAAGAAAAGGTTATGTATAGGTTTATCAGAGGTGTATAAGGATGTGAAGAAAGTGTAAATGGTGAAAGAAGAAACCACTATGAAATGAGAGGCATAGCTAGTAGAAGGCATAAGCATCATGGTAATAGACCTAGAAGAAAGTGAAAAGCTTACTTATAGAGATATATAGTTCCCCTTAGAGGTCAGTGTGGGGGAAAAATGGGTGTCATTTATGCATATGTGCAATCTCAAATATTAAAACCATCAGACAAGGAGAAATGCATAGGAGCTAAAATAAGATTATATGTTAGATACTAGGAAGAAGACAAATTTAGGCACAACACTCTTTGATGTCTCCATCTAAGACAAATTGGTGACCACCAGTGCAACCCAACTTTTCAAGCTACCAATATTTGGCAAGCTAGAATACTTATTGTAGTTAATCCTCTCACAAGTCCATGGTGACCAGTTTTAATTCATAAGATGATGCATAAGGATCTCAATGTGCCTCATCATTTATATCATGGGGCTACCAAGCATAGGGGAAAACATCCATCAAATGATGGAAGATGAAGTGGAGGTTGAGAGGGTTATAAAGCTCCTAAGCTACTACAATTCAGGATTCATATTCCCCATCAAGGACATTTAAGGCCCCATCATAAGGGTAGAGATGAACATGGTTAGATGAAAACTATACCTTGTTATATGGTGGTCTAACATTAGTAAAACCTTCTTGTTAATAACCCACCATATGGTGTAAGGGGTGAAATTCAACATCTATAAATTCATTACTAAGGAGATTATTAAGAATGTGTAAGAGTGCCATCAAGCACATGAAACCTTCAAGTAGGGGTATATGTTGATATTGATAGTAATAGAATAGATAGGTGTGTCATATGGCAATGATGATAACCTATGGGTGTTTCCACCTCACCATGAGTCCCTTAAAATAAATTAGCAAGACTTCACTTGCCCACCCAACTTCTCATATAATTACAATACAAGGGTATAAGGGTGGTGTGATAGGTGTAGCAAAGCCTTTGGGATTTAATGACACATCCCTCAAGAACTTACTTAATTTTGGTGGGAACAAAAAACTTTACCGTAATACAACAATTCTATGTAGTGCACCTAGCACTCATGGATGAGAACCTATTTAGATGACTCAAGTTGCCTTATGAATTTTCTACCAAGTATTTTATGGTGATTCTAAAAAGGATTCCCAATGCATAATAACTAGATATCTTGATCAACCATGGATCAAGATAAGAGTAGGTTGAGATAGAAATATTTTCACCCTAGATCTAAGGCCATTAAATATGAGGAAGATGACTATAAATGGATGGACCTCTATCCTCTCTAGAGATAAATAATAAATGGGTGCATCTTCAACCTCTACTATGAAATTAAGCCATGAAATAAGGGCACCAATCTTAGAAAGGATGATGATCACCCCCTCCTATTTAGAAATGAAGGAAAGGTTTCACTAAAGCCATAGGAGAAGACTCTCCAAAAAAATGGGGAGATAAACTTTAATAGATCATGAATCACATTAAGTTTAAGATCACCTCTGGAGAACAAATTACACCCTAGCTCTTAATAAGTGTGTGACCTTCATGCAAGAGAGTTCTTGATTTATCAAGAAGCACAAGAAAATGACTAAGGGATCCATTGCAATCCCTATAATAAATTTGGTAGAAATGGATAAAGAGGTGACCCTCACACTTGAAATGGAGGAGGGTACTAAATAATATAAAGTAGGGACATATATCCTATAGATGAAAGAAGGGGAAGAGGAGCGAAGTGGAAGGGATGTACTGAGAATCCCTACAAAGTGGCATGACCACTTCACTTAAGGAAGAAGAGGAGTCAATAATCCCCTCATCTCTAAAATAACCATCCACACCATATCCACAAATAGAAGAGGAGAAAACAAGGGTTTGGAAGAAAATGGGCTTGAGAAAAGAGTACATTGAGAAGGCACTAGTGATTGAAGACAAGCTTAGACTTGCCCAAGAAAAATAATTTGATAAGGAAGAGAAAAAGGCCATGAAGGTTCTTGTAAGTGTAGGACCAATTGTTGAAGTAGTCAAGCAAGTGATAAGTGCCCCTACCAATAAGGTAGAAGAATCTACACAAGAGGCATACCCAAGTAGTGAAGGGGTGCCTCAATAATAAGGTGTTATTGGCACCTTAGAAAAATAAATAGAGACAACATAGGAACCCCACTAGTAACAAGGTGAATCTAGCATTGAAGGAATTTCCCTGAGGGTGAGTATTGAGAAAAAACATGAGGAAGAAGAGGATGAAGGGGAAAATTTTGAAGAACAAACCCCTAATGATCAAATAGGTGAGTCCTATCAGGAGAAAACCAAAGAGAGTGGTAGTGCTAATGAAGAGGAAGTAGAAAAAATAGAGATGGCCATTGTCAAGAATTATGATAAAGAGATGAGTATAAGGGAGAAGGCACAAAAGGGATGGGTGGAGAAAGAAATATACATGTATGACATCATCCCCCTCTAATACACCATAACTAAGATGTAAAAAATAACTCATATTTATGCTCAATCAGTATATGCATGAGTCTCATTTTGAGGCACCTATAGTGGCTACTTCAAACCTAAAAGAGATTGATGAGGGGAAAGACTTATTCCTTATAAAAATTCATGCCATGAACCTAGCTTGATCTAGGAATGCATTGATTATAATGGTCATTGAATTTTTGTGATAGACAATCATCAATGATGGTAGGGTGAGAAAATGGAAAAAACCTCCATAAATAAGCACAAGATTAAGTGTAGGCCACAAATTCAAGCTATAACAACTTTATGATCAAATAGAGATGGCCAAACCATCCCTTCTAGTTATAATCAATACTTCAAACCTCTTAGAGGGTTGAAAAAATCTATGTGATAGTGGACCATACGATCCTAAGGTTAAAACCCAAGTTGGTGAAAGAATAAGATCCCTATGTCACACTATACAAAAATCTATCTGATAAGCTCAAAGAGGTAGAAGACCTCTTTGCTAAACTATAGTTGTGTATAAATTTAGTATATTGTATCTTATTTACCTTATCAAACCAAGCCTTAGTTATAGATGCATGCCTAAAACATGTAAAGGAATAGGATGAATAGATGATGGCATAGGTGTACTCAAAGAGTAAGTTAGAGTGGGCACTAATCAGTGAGAGAATCAACACACTCAACAATCACTTTAAAGATCAAGATAAAAACTTAGAATCACTCTTTTGCACTCTAAAAACTAAGGCTTATGAGCAAGGAACAAACCTATATGGGCATGTGGAAAAGGCAAAGGTAAATTTAAAGGCCTTATAAAATGAGCTAGAGAAGTCTGATGTGTTTGCACTTAGTGTTGCATCCACTAAAATAGATAGAGACATTGAAGATATCAAGATCACCATTAAGGGATTTGAATACTTCAACACATATCTTAAGGAAAGTTTTCTTGATTTCTATGCCACCAAGACCTTGATATCCTAGTCCAAGGATGGACTAAATTTTTTGTATGGGGTTATGTTCAGCCCCTTATTTCATTAAGTATAGGATTCATGCTAACACAACATCCAAATTGGTATAAAGGGATCATTTTACATAATGATTGGTATTTTATAATATTAACATCAGTTAGAGGTTACAACACATACCTTGTGCCAGTTGGTAGGTAGTTAATTGGTTCCTAGATCTTCAGGGAATATTTTAGGATTGGTGATATGTGTCAACTATAGTGCAAACTTCACAAAGTAATAGAATTGGTAACAATGATCACCAAATATTTAGATCATCACTTGGCATGTGCATTCCACCCTAGCAGAGATGATCTTATGATTTATTTAAGGAGCTCAAACTAGTTGATGTAGAGAGATGAAGATATTGTAGTAAAGTCCTGGTAAATTAGAATTACTATGTATACACTACTTCATTAGCTATTAGATTTAGGAGTAGTATGGATGCCATGAAGGCTCTATTTTTAAGCATCCAAGCTCGCATGTGAACTCTAGGTCATTAGGTAGATTGAGGTAAGCATACTCTATTCTAAATTCCATGAACTGTATACTCTATTTTTAAATTGAATTAATGACAAAGATGGTTGCAGTAAAACATATCTAGTTTAAGCATCTTTTGTATTGCTATTTGAATGTGGAATGATTTTAATGTTATAATTTTAATTTCGGTATGTTGAGTAATGTTTATTTTTTCTTCTGGTTCACATCATTAATGGAGTCCTTACAAATATGAATGACATCATCCATAACTTTCATAAATACTAAGTATAAATTTGGTGTCAAGTGTTCCTATCTAAAAATGTGAGCTTGGTATGAGTACTTGAAGTGGAAGTATCCCTTTGATCATTTAAGTGCCTATATGAAACTAAGATTAGTTTAACAAAGTCTTATACCCATATGAATCTAGGATTAACCCACCAAAAGGCTTGTGCCTATATACCACTAGGCTTAGTCCATTAAAGTCTTGTAACTAAGGATCTAATTAAATCCTTCTTTGAACTTATTAAGTCCCATAATTTATATCTTGTGCTATAGCACAACTAACCTAATGCGGGCCCTAGTTCCTTCCTAGTTACACTTTAGGTGAGTGTATAAGGCATGTGCCTTATGTGGATTGATGATAGCATAGTTGGGTGATTTAAATGTTGAGTGTAAAAAGAATTTCCCATTCTTTCATTTGGTTGTAATAAACCCTAAATTGACTAAGACAACTTTGTGCACTCTTTTATACAATATTTAGGATCTAGATCTCTCTTATCAATCCACAAGGTAATAAATCTTTATATGGTTATAGGATATAATTTACATGCACTAACAACTTAGAAAAGTATGAGGTGTTAATTCTAGGGTTTTAGTTTACATTAAAACATAAGGTAACATAATTGAAAATATTTAGTGACTCACAACTAGTTATGAATCAGGTGAGTATTAAATTTAATTGTAAATTTCCATACCTTAGGAAGTATAAACATAGAGTGTTGGATATAATTAAAATGTTTGATGCATTCAATGTCATCCCTATCCTTAGGGAATAAAATTAGGTCATTAATTCATTAACATACTTAGCTATGAGTTTAACTCCCCTTGATTATATTGAATTACATGAGTTTTCCATTCAATTAGTTCTTTGTACCTTTATCCTCGATAATATAGGGAATTTATAGGTCTTTAAATATGACCAAAATATCATTAAATTAATTAATAATGTTTGGGTGTTTGAATCCCAAATAATTAATGAAGTAGATAGGGGTATCCTAAGGGAGAACTAGACAAATATGGAATTCTAAATATCCAAGGGAATAAGGTCCCAAAGTGGATGATCTCTCTAGAAAAGGCATTTGATGCATTTGGCCTTACACCCTAAATTGATAAACCTAGATTTACAACTCAAAAGTATAAAACCATTAATCTTGGTTCCTTGGAGATACCCCAAACTATCAAGATAGGTCCTGATTGGACAAACATAGAAGTTGATTAGCTTCAAAATTTATTGCTAAGATATAAATATGTAATTATTTAGACCTATAGAGACCTCAAATCTTCAACCCAAAGGTAATTACTCACACCATTACCATTAATCCAGATCAAAGACCATTCTGATAAAAACATAGACCTATGAACCCAATCCTAGAACTATTGATATCAAAGGAAGTTCACAAACTACTCTCAGTCAGAATAATATTTTTGGTTTGCCATTATACTTGGGTGGAAAAATTGAAACCCATATAAAACAAAAGTGACAAAATCAAACCATGGAGACTTACAAAATATAAAAAAATATTCAGATAAGGATAATTATCCATTGCCTTCCCTTGATGAAGTAATTCAAATGGTTAATGGATCCCAAATGATGTCATTCTTAGATGTATTCTCAAGATACAATCAGGGCATAGTTAATTCAGAAGACCTAACCAAAACTACATTCAAAATAAAATGGGGTACATTTTCCTATAAGATAATGCCTTTTGGGTTATTCCATATTGGAGCAATAATTTAAAGGGCTATGGATTTTGTATTTGAAGGTTTAATTGGTAAATTCATAGTAATTTACATGGATGATTTAACTATGTTTTCAAAATTTAGGTAAAATAACATCAATCACTTTTAAAAAGTGTTTGAGAGATGTATAAGGTATGGCATTTCATTGAACCCAAAAAGAGCATGTTTGGTATCATCGAAGGTAAAATCCTTAGTCATATCATCATACAAGAAGGTATTTACATTTATGCAAAGTGAGTTGAATTAATATATAAATTAACTTAACCAAATAGTAAAATAAATTAAAATACTTATTTGACAAAATTAATTCTATTCATAAATTAATTTATGGATTTTATAAAATCTTATAACTTCTAAATTCTATGTTGAAATAGGATGCCAAAATGGAGTGGCAGGGTGAATATAGAAAATAATTTTAGGATATCAAACACACCATCATGTAGTCACCTATATTGATCAATATTGATTATGACAAGTACTTATACATTTATCCCTTTTTTTCTAAATACACCATCTCTACTTGTCTCATGTAGAATATTGATGAAGAGGAACATCCAATTATTTTTATGATCACCAATATAAAAGATGCAAAGTTGAGGTATTCCACTTTGAATAACATGCCTATGTTTTAGTCAAATTTATGAAGAAATTTAGGCACTATATTCTTAGGAATAAAGTTCACACAATCGTGCCTTACCTAGCTATCAAGATCATGTTGGTTTCTAACAAGAGAAGGGAGTGCAGACATAAATGGATAACTAAGCTAGTAGAGAACGTATTAGAGATTTAGATAAAAAAGATAGTCTGAGGGCAAGCTCTAACTTTGTTGATAACTAATATTAACCCAAAGATCACTATGCATCAAGTAGACTAAGAGTGAGTGTTTCAGTAAAATTGGTACAACCCAATTATTTATTAACTCCTATATGGGAACCCACCCCCTAGGTTTAACCAAACACAGAAGAGATCTCTTATATTAAATGCTACATAATATATACTAAATAATGGATTTATCTTCAAGAAAATCATGAATTTATCTACCTTAAATGCCTATCAAAAGCTATAGCCAAAGAAATCATGGTTAACTTTGATGAAGATCTAGGAACTATTCATCTTGTATCAAATACAATGAGACAAAAACTATGAAAAATGGATACTATTTTCAAACCATATTAAAACATGTCCATGCATATGTTGAGGGTACCATCAATGATATACCTTTGCTAAGAGAGAAATCCATGCTACAATCTTGATGTAGCTATTTATTTAAGTAACACCATTCATCCAATGAGGGTTATATTTTGTGGGAGTAATCAATCCAAACTCCTTATTAGGCCAAAAATTTATCCTTACT
The DNA here is from genome assembly GCA_037957365.1 of Torreya grandis. Lineage (NCBI taxonomy): Eukaryota > Viridiplantae > Streptophyta > Pinopsida > Cupressales > Taxaceae > Torreya > Torreya grandis. Next base: position 2,342,107 of record JARHVA010000260.1, on the reverse strand, counting down.
ACCACAAACTATTACATGAGATGGAGAGAAGCAATAACCATAAAGAATAGCATAACTAATAAAGTAATCACATTCATGAAAAATAATGTGACTGCATAATTTGGGACCCTTGTATCATTAGTTTATGATAATGGACCTAAATTTCAATCCAAATAATATATTGAGTGGGCATATGACAATGGGATCACATTAGGGTTCTCATCCAAACACTACCCACAAAGGAATGGATTGGTTGAATCAACTAAGAAGAACATGATCAAAGCCATCAAGAAGTTTGTAGGTAAGAAGTCTTAAAAATGGTATTCACTACTAAATTTTACTCTTTGGCCTGACCTCACCAAAAAAAAATAGGTATTTAATAGCTTCCCATTTCTATTAATCTATGTACTAGAGCTAATTTTGCCTATAATTCTCAAGCTACCTACCTACAAATTCATGTAACAGTATAGGAAACATAATGAAAATTTAAATTTCCATACTTTTAGACATGGTGAAATTGGAATAATCTTGATATAAGTAATTACTAAATTTTATTAAGCATCAAAGCACTACCAAGTAGTGGTCTAACAAGAAATCCAATGTGAACTCCTTTAGGATTTTAGATATAATGCTTCTATGGGACAAACCCCATGAGAATAAGTGACAACATTTTAAGTTTGACCCACTTTGTATTGGTCCATACCAAGTTTTGAGATGTTGGTGAATAATTATTTCCACCTCAAGGATCTATAAGGAAATGATCTTCCATTACTAGTGAACAGGTAGTTCTTGAAGCATTGCTTCTCAACTATCCCTTCTAATGCATCTTTAAAATAGTATTTGCTGATTAGTATGGCGATTTATAATGTACATAATAGTTTAGTTTCCTAATTTCTATGATTTCTTCCTTAGAGTATCCTTTTTATTTTCTAGTTTAGTAATAAATTAGTTTCAATTCAATTGTGTATTCTCCTTTTGCCTTCCCATTTTTCTTTTCCTACTTTTATTTATTATCACTTATTGTAGTGTAGTTTGATTTTTCCTTTTTCCTCAATTTTATCTTCATTATTAGGTACAACTTCATGTGTTTATTTTGTATTGAACATGTTATTTTTTATTGAGGGTTCCCCTTGATAATCAATTCTTAATGGAATGAAGGGTATATCTGTATGAATAACATCAATGGCATCATAGAGCCTAATTGTCAATATTGCTTGAACATTCTATGTGAACTATTGTAATTATTTATACATTTTAGGAATTATGGTGGCCTATGATTATTAATAAAACACATGGATTCAAAAACATTGATTTCTTTATTTAAATCTATTAAATACACTTAACATAAAATCTAAATCAAACATAAACCACTATCATTTATGTTCTACCTTGACTGATTAATGGAACTTTTAAACTTTAATAGAACCCATGAATTGGTCCCCAAACCTAATAAAAATAAATGGAAAACCCCTCTCAAAAAATGGAATAAAATAATATAGTGAAAATAACATGTGAAAAACCAAGCTCCTCTAAAGGGTAACTTAGATAACCTCCACCACAAGATTTTGTGGCTTGGTTAGTAGTGGATCAAGGTCTTGAGGGTAACCAAATCTATCTCTTTTATAGCTATGAACTACCAACTAGAAGAAGATAAATTCCCATTCCATTCCCCCTTGAGCCAAATTATTGAATCTTACCCCTTCTAAATTTCTAATCGATTGAGTAGACTCAAATTATTGTGTATGAGTGCATAACTATAAATGGATTAATAACTCAAAACACACAAGTTTATGGGATTTTTTCAAGGAGTATCTCAATATTTTGTGTGTTAAAGTAGACTTTAGTACCCACTCTTCTCATTTTGTCTCAAGTTTTTTACTCATATCTAATGATTTTATTCAGTTGCATGGACCATAAATTTTGAATTCTCCATATACTTAGGAGTATCTCCTAATAGGAAGTCACCATTATTAGTTCCTTATACCAACATACCCTAAGTTCATTAGTGAAATCATGGAATTTATTTTTTCTTTGGAGTCTAGTCCTTTTTATCTCACCAACATATTTGAGCTTACAGTCAATTATAGAGATATGTCTAATTTTGAACCCTTCCCTAATTGGTAGTAAGCCACATGTTAAGTTAAAAGTGATTTAACATACTTAATTTTAATGTCTTTGTATTTCTTAATTTATTCTAATTTTTCATCTAGGAATGTGTTTATTTAAATATCTTAATTTGTATAATTATATTAATTATTGGTATATCGTCATGATTGTGTTTTGAAACACCTTTAAAGATTACTTTCTAAATCATTTTTGCATTAGATTTATACAAGTTATAAAAATATTTTATATTTATTTATGACTTATTCTCCTATGTAATTTAGTACATTTATGTGTTAGTTTGATTCAAAATGACTAAGATTTCATATTGTTTTATTTTTGTCATTAGTTATTTTTATATAAAATGGACTAAATTATCTTTAGTTCAATGAAAATTTGATTTTCTTACAAGCTAATTTTTATGATTTCACATTTTTATTTGGCTCTTTACCTTTTTATTTTCTAAGCTTTTACCTTGGTAATTTGCTTTTAAAATTACTTAGCTATTGAATTTACTTTTGAAATTGAATTTTTTGACTTGACTTGTATTTCTTCTACCCGCAAGTACCTATCGCATTATTTATTCCATGATATGAATTTTTATAGATCCTAGTGACCCAAACCCATTCAAAATTATTTCAAAAACTTATTTAATTTTTATTTCTTTACTCAGAGCCATGTGTCAAAATTCTACTTTGTGGGACTTAGCCAACTTTTTGAAGAATTTTCCTAGTAGGTTTTTAAGAGAAGTAAATCTCTAGTAAATAATATCAAGGGTATTTCACCATATGGAATAATCCTAGTGACCTATTATCCTAGAGGTGTCTATATAAGAGAAATAAAGCTCTAAATGAGAAGACTAGTGAGATGCTACCAAATGGCATCATCTTGATTACCCATTATTCCTAAGGTGTCTGTATAATAGAAACAAAGATGAAAGAAAGTGAATTAGTGAGATGATTCCATGTGATGAAATCCCATTGATTTTTGGTCTCAAGGTGGTGTGTAACCTGATAATGTATCATATCTCTAAGTAAGTGGGATGACATGAATAGTAGAGTAACCAGGTTGGGTCAAGGCTAGTTGGAAATGATGTTATCAATACAAGGGTATAAGGGTTATTAAAAATTATTAATGCCACTTATTTATATCCTATACACTTGGTTATTCCTATAAATAAACATATACCATTAAACTAGGCAATGTAACTAGCTCAATATACAATCATTTACACATGAACATTTTAACCAAATAACAAGAAAAAATACCATAATACATTTCTATCATATAGTCAACAATTGCATTAGTAATTAATTAAAATATATTTATACTAGGGTGAGGTACATAAAATCTCATACAATCCTAATTTAAATAATATGTCACTATTACCCCTCCTCTTTTTCTTATGGTAGTGATATTAACAACAACCAAAATAATCCACAACAACTAACCTCAATAATAATAACCAATAATAACCTCTCATCCTTGTTATGAGTTGTTAATTTATAGTGCTCAAGAGGAGTGGGAAGATAGTTGGCATCATCCCTATTTAACATTTGAATACTCCCTCCTTGTTATCTTGCTTATCTTTCCATTAATCATGTCTTAGATCGTAGTTCCATCTTCTCCACTCCCTATATTTACTTCCTATACCACCTCATATATGTCATCTCATTTTAGTATCCTTTCCATGTTCATGGGGTAATTGGGATGTGATCCACTTGAATCTCAAAGCCTATCTAAATGTATTGTGAACTATGGGAATTTAGTGGCAGTTAACTCTCATTCCTTTTCCCCCTTTTTTCTAGAGGACATGGCCACTGTTGATCATGAATCCTATTACCTCGGGTCAACATGATGGATTTCTGTATAAAATAAATAATAGTTTAATCTATTGATGAAAGTGAGGATGAGAGTGAAGTTCCTAATTTTCTATTGGAAACATTTATGGAAAACAAAGGAGAATGAGAAATAAAGGAGGAACCAAAATTGATTAAAAAAAGGTGGAGGAAATAAATTAGGTGGAGAGTGTAACAAATAATGAGGATTCCAATTTGAATCAATCTACAAAAATAATAATTCTAGATTAAATGTGGTCAAGGGAAGTTATTTCTTAAAAATCTTTGATAAAGTCCCAATGTTTGGACTCATTTGAGATATTTGTTCCCATTTATATGGATTTAGAATATGGGGGATATTTCATAGTGGTCAATAAAAAGAGGAAAGGTCACTTTAAAAATGACCTATAAACATCAAACATGACCCTTCAATCCTAAAAAAATAATTGTTTGGGGGGGATCATAGAGTATGATCCATTACAGTTTATGTTTTTGTGCCATGTAGTGGGTTTTTATTACATTATTTGATGTGTTGATCATTTTTTATGTCTATTATGGATTTTTAGGTCATTATTACATGTATTTGTTATAGTATTGGGTTCCTTTTTAAAAAAAAATCTTTACCAATAATTTTAAAAAATAAGCCCCAAATGCCCCAATTGCAAAATCATATATGTTATTCATTCCAATCTATTCTTTCTCATGAAATGCACATGAGATTGGGCATTCCTTAAAATGGTAAGGTGGGGGAAAATATGGTATTTCATCCTACATTTTAAGAATGATCTAGGATCAAATTAGGGCACAATTGTAGATATTTAACTTCACAAATGGAGTCTACGTGAACAGTCTCCAAGAGATGCACTACCACCACCTAAAGTTCAATCTAAAGTTCATACACACATATCAAATAGTGTTATTATAATTTTATTATTATGATTTTTGTTACTAAACACAAGGGGAAAGGTTATTTCAATTTAAAAGAACAAAAAAAAGAGAGGGAAGGGTAAGGCAAAAAAGGGAACCCCCATATCTAGAATAAACTCAATGCATTGATCATTGAACTAAATGACTCTGCCATAATTATACCACTATAGATCAAATTTCACTAAATTTATACCTCCAAGATCATATAGTGGGAAGATTCTAATCGAACTAGGATTATTCCTTGAATATGATCTCTCACTAAAGATGAGTATTAGAAGCTTATAGTAGAATACACATAAACACCATATTTGAATTTTTAAATTAACACAAATTATTAGTACTATAAAAGGAAATGAGAGAACTCACACAATGATTATAATATCTAAGAAAATTATAACCATAACACACATAAAATAACAAAGTATTAATCTAATCAACCTAGCCTTGACTATCATTCAAGAATAGGGATGAAAGAGAATTTAAACACAAACAAAACCTCTTGTATAAAATAAAGATTATATTAATTATGAGAATTAAGTATTGTTAAAATAATTCATTTGGGCCAACATTAAAATCTATGGAGATGAAGGAAAAGTAGATGAAATCCTATCCATAATTTGACAACACTTTCAAGAAATTTTTTTTGACCCTATATTACAATATGGTTCTTCCTTATATAGGTAAGGATAGGACTCACCTCCAAATAGCATGAAGATCCCATCTTGGGCCATGATGGCCACTCATTATAGTTACAACAATATTTAAAAATTTAAAACAAGTCAATCCCTTCAAACTTTCAATAGATATATGGAGGGCCACTTAATTAGCATGAGGAGGCAACTGAAAATGTCCATCTCCCAACTAATTTGACCTAACATCCTTTGCTTCCAATGTGGTCACCATGAGGTCAAACTCCTTATCCAACTTGGAAAGGTTAATTGGGGGATCCATATATATTACCTCAACCTAAGTCACTAGTCTTGGATAGACTTATAAATGTGATTCCATTGATGCTTGAACCTCAAAGACTGGTTGATGCTTTTTGTAGATAGTGTTATAGATCCAGCACCACTTGGTCCCCTTCTTAGTTTTCTATGATGACATTCTCCCTCATGACCTAATTGAGTTGACCTAGGTAGATTTCAAATTCCCCTTAATATAGAAAGGTTACATTCAAGTGAAATATCATAGATATATTAACCTTATTGAATTAGGTCAATATCTTCTTCTTTCCCTCTTCCAAGGGTCCCATTACAGTGCATGCCACAACTAACCATTCTTCCATATCAGCACTCATGTTCATAGTGTATGTCTAATACAACCGCAAGTATGAGGTTGGAATATGTTTTATCTATAATAACATTTATTTTTTGACCACCACTTGTAGATTCTAACATTTCCCATAAATATTTATAATCATGGTGATATGCTAAACTACTAGGTTTCCCTCCTAAATAAACCTATACATTTGTGTCCTCGTCCTACTTCTAGAGGCTTGATCGAATCTCCATTACCTATGACCATGGGACCATTACCTAGTTTGTGGGAGGTGTAGGAGGGTTGGATGATATGGTCATGTAGGGTGGAGGATAAGGTAGAGGGGAGATGGAGGAAGTGGAGGGAGCGAATGAGGAAAGTAGTGGAGGCATAGGTGGCATGGGAGTGAAAGGAATGAGAATGAAAGGGGAGGCCCAAGGGAACATTTATACTCACCATAGTTCCTTTTTTAAGTTCACTTGATGTTTAATTACCCCCAAGAAAGGGACATTAAAAATAAGGAAAGAGATGGGCTAGTTGAAGGCAAGTCCCATGGCACCCTGGGTAATGAAAAAAAAGAACTATGGAGAAAGGTTACGAGGTGTTGTGGCTTAGGATAGAGGAACTATTGAGTCATGTAGATGAGATTTAATTGGATTAGAAGGCATTTGGGTTGGATTTGGAGTGTGATTTTCATTGTAATTCTTCTTCATCCTCTTACCATTGTCAGATCTTGATGTTGTAGTAGATGGACTAGCTGGGATAATAGTAATTATGATGGCTAATGGTGTAGGACTCAAAATTGTTAAGGGAAGCATCAAGAGAACTAAAGTGGGAACTAAGAGGGTTCCTATTATAATTATTATGTTCTTGATAGTCAAAATCACACTTTTTGATAAAGGCACACCCAAGGAAGGCATTGATAGGACTTTGAGTTGTGAAATGGATGGATTGGATGGGAATTATGAGGTAAGGACACTTGGTAGGACTGAGACCAAAGGTACTTAGTAAAATTATGGAGGGGTGCAATCCATAAAAGAGGGGTAACCACTTGGGGGGCTTTTGGTGGTGGAGTAAAATTGGTGGATATTGGGACATGGAGTTGGAAAGCGATGGGAGTGAGAGGTGGAAGGGAAATGGGAGAAGTTGGAGGTGTGAGAGTTGGAAACTATATGGGTGCCTTTTTTGAGCCTCAAATTTGTCTCACTTTTAGGATACTAGCCACATCAAACCTTAGGTTTTATGTGGCCTAATGTTGAGGTGTCAATGGTTGATATGGATATGCCTATGCTTCCTATTAATGACTAGCTTAGGTCTTGCTTTGCTACAATTAGGCTATTGGAGTTGCTAGAGGAGGTGGAGGTAGAGACAAGGTTCAAGGATCAACTATAGAATGTGGAGAAGGAGCCAAGGCATGAGTAGTGGGAGATGTTAGAGGAAGTATATGTAGACTTGGAGCCTAAGGAGGAGAAGCTAGTAAAATGCCCTGTAAGATCTTCTAGGAAATAAAAAGAGATATCAAAGTTGGGTCCTCCATAGACTGAGTAGGAGCTAGAGGAGTCTCATATGAGATTACTTAGACATTATTCCTTTCCTTATTCTTTTATGCCATGATTTGGGATAACACCTCCTAGGCATCAATGGCACTCAAGTAGAGTTCATCATCATCCTTGACCTAATGACCTTAGTTGATATTGAGGTAGGTTGAATGCCATGCTAAGTGAGATCTAATTATCCCCTTTAGGTTCCAGTATTAGATATTTCATTTTGAAAGGGTGAAGGAGTCTTGCCTAGCTTCTATATTCTAAATTGGAAGGAAGGTCATGTAAGTGTGGTCCCTAATTATAATTAGAAGTGGTGAGCATGCCTTCTAATAATAAAAGATGCATAAGTTGAATATACCCTCCACTAATTAATAGGAAATATCCTACTCTACTAGATGATCTAGAACTAAATACAGTAGGTAGAGGGAATCTTTAAGGAAACCCATAATATATATCATAGTGTCCTCCTTATAAATCCATTAGTCATAGATGGTAATGATGGAATCCCTAATTGCCTTTAAGAACTAGGGCATTAAGGCCTCATTGATGGCTTGGTATACCACTAGGTATAAATTCTTGAATATGTCCTGAATGTGATTATGGAACTAGTGGCCATACATCTTGTAAAAGGCCACATGGACTATAGATCCCCTAGGAACCCATACAAATAAAATTTAAGGCTTGAAAGAGATCATCTCATTGACCACATTTAATGGGTATTTCATCATGATAAATTGATCAAATCTCAAGAATCTATGATGACATTGACCAACTTGAATTTGATCAATGCTCGCATGTCTAGGACTTTTGAGAATGTGAGAATCATGTGAAAGAGAGTCACCCATATCTAATTGATGTGTAATCAATCTTGGGACCTAAGCAACTAGGTTTGTAGGATCATGCCCACCTAAACTTCCTCTTGAAAGGTGCAAACCATGTATGCATTAATATCAACCTTGTTAACTTATTTAGTGTCTAGGTTCTCAACCCAGTCATAGAGGAAGCCTTATATTTGGTAGGTCCCCATCTAGACCATTACCACCACTATATCATAGGAGAAGGTGTATTCTTGGAGGGAGTAATACACCTTGAAGGCATTCCTAGAGATATCAAAAATCTATTACCAAGAGTTAGGTGAACATACCCAATCATGGATTTTATATTATATGTATATGGCATTGTAGAGGAGGTTGAAAAGTAATTAACTACACAAAAATTCCTTTAGCTTGGCAATGGCTTTATTAATTCCACTCTTCTTGTAGGATCAAAGGGCATCCTTAAACTCTACCTACTAGTCATCATCTAAGATTGAATCCTTAGGGACTTGATTGACCACTTTAAGTAAGTTATTGTAGTGCTTATATTTGGTCAAGCCAACCAAGAATGTGGTATCCCAGTACTTAGGTTCAACTTTTGGATTTGAGGAGGATGCATCCATTTTAGTATGACAAAGGGGAAATAGGGAAGTTTTGAGCATAGAAAGCATAGAATATAGGGGATCTCTATGAGAATTGAAAATCTAGAAGTTAGAGTTTTTTTTGAAGGTAGCAGTGATAACTATTAATAACCTGAGTTTCACCCTCTAAAGGAGACTATTCAATTCCACTTCAAACTTGGACTAACATGGGAATGGCCTAAAGGCTATGGGTGACATTATCATTAGACCAAACATGTAGGTTATGGGGCTAGATCCCCTAATACATCACTTGTGGCTCAGAATCGCTAAGACCAATTGATTAGGGTGACAAGGGATAGAAGTGCATAAAATAAACCTAATATAAGGGTGGTGATGCACTAATATTTCTTATCCACTCAAATTGAACTCATATCAACACTAATGAACTAATCATGGAATAAAACACTACCTCCATAGATCCTATGCAATAGTGTTTTATATGAAGGTCATGGTGAATGACTTCAACTTGGAGGTGATGAGTGAGAGGCCTATCTTGAGATGCTTTCAACCAAACTACACTTCAAATCTCATCACCAACCTTTAGCACTTCATATAACCTGCATAAGATAACTTGTTATCATACAAAGACATGCCAAAGGGAGATTTATACCACTTATGAACATCAAAATAAGAATTTACATGTTATAAACTCTTCATGGAGAAGATTTAATAGTCTATTAATAGTTCAAGAGGCCTATCAAGTACAAGTCTAGGTAGAGATTCCTCATACTTGGGTGAGGGATACAAATTAAGGCCTTAAAGCATGAATAAATAGTATAATGAAGAGATAAGGAGAGGGAAAATGGCATGGAGTTATAGATGAGAAGTCATAAATGAACATATTCCACTCATACATATGTTGCATTAGTTATTACCATCCTCTTTCAACTCTCTCCATATATTGATGCTCTTCAATTAGCCCTTGGGCATTGAGGTGGGGTAATGGAGGCTATAACTAACCTATTTGATTCCTTTCAAAGCATGACCATGCCCAATAAGGGGTTAGTTACTTCCCTATATGATATTTAAAAAGTGTAATAAGGTGTAATTAGGCCTCTAAGAGGCATTAAACAACATACTAATCCTCTCATGTAAATTGATTAGGTTTAAAACTACTTCCATTCCTCCATAATGGATGTGAGGAGTGCCTAAATCACCCTTAAAATTAGTTTCATGGTGCAATAACTCTGTACTAACTTCTCCAAAATTCTTTTTACACCATTATCCAACTTCTTTGTTGACCAAGTATGCCAAATAGGCTACTAAGCCTAGTTATTAGATTATTGGTTAATTGAGTGACCATGAAACCTACATGAGACCTTAGGAACCTATGAATAGGTGAATTTGAGGTCTAAATCAACATCCTACATCATGTCATAAGCCTTTTTTAATAGCTCACACTTCTAAACTTACAAAACTAAGTGACTGGGTCACCTTCTCTTTCACATCTACATAGTGACTATTTGGAGGAGGCTTATAAAGGTATTTCCAAGCATATTTTTGGACATATAATGACATGAGGAGATAAAACAAGTCCCAAACCTCCACCTCCAATGATTAGAAACTTCTTAAATAGATCCAAAACCTATTCTCTATCTAATTACTTGAAAAAGTACTATTTTTAGACAAATATGTATAGCATCTTTATAGACTAGTACCATAGGCAAGGTATCCTCTAAGTGTACTTTATGGTTTAGGTGTTATCAAGGTCATTTAAGAGTGTTTGAGTGAAAAATTCTTCACTTTTCCCAAGTCAATTTTATAGTAAGATTTAAGGAGGGTTTTGGAGGTCTAAAATATTAATGATGGTTCATAAATATGACTCTAATGCCAAATTTATGATCATGGATGTGTTAGTAATTTGACCTATCAAGGTCAAATTACTACCCCTATCATTCAAAAATTTCATAAATCTCACCAATATCCCTTTGAAATAGGTCAAACTGATCAATTATGACCAAAAAGAATTAATTTTGATAAAAAATATCAAAAAAGGATTGTAAATGGGTCATTATCATTTCAAAATAGCATTTTCAAGTTTAAATATGCAGATAATATATGCACAGGAATCAATTTTGAGAAACTTTCTAGGAGTTACAGGTGGTTCAAGACCTCAAATTTTGTACACAAGGTCATCATGAGTTGGAGAATCTTCTGAAAATTTTTCATGTCCATTGGATGAGTGGAGATACTCACTTTTTTGTAACAGTCCTTAGCATGTTCGTTAGAGAACACCATTGAAGTAGGCATCATTCTAAAGTGCCACATAGGTTTCTAATTCTAGGTAGAAGTTTGAAAATAATGGAATGATTTTTTTTACATAAAAATCAAAACTTTAAAGAGTGTCTAAAGTCTAAATTTTAATCAAACCATGCTCATACAAGGTTTTCCAAGTAAATAGGCATAAAGGCCAAAAAGGGGTTTTTTTTTTTTACTTTTTAAGAAAAATGTGATTTTAGAGTGTTTTATAGAATTTTTAAAACCCCATGATGATTTATTTATTAATTTAGAATCATGTGAATAAATATTTTAATTTTGGTGAAATTTTAATTTTTTTAGTTCTAGACACCCTTCCTAGCCTCCTGTTCAGATGCTCATATCTTTCACCACATGCAGAGTTTGGATGAATTATATTATTATGTTTTTATTACCAATATTTAATTATAATTTTTAAAAAATTGAGACAATTTAAGTTGTTTTTATTTATGAACAATCATTAAGAGTGTAGGCAGCTTAGAATGCAGTCAAAACCTCAGAGGTAGATTTATCCACATGGTAACTTATTATATATTTTGAATGGGAACCCAATATTTTAAGGTATTTTGGGTAGGTTATTTTTATATACATAAATGAATATATATATATATATATATATATATATATATATATATATATATATATATTTGGAGGTTTGTACTTCATGAACCATCATTTTGAAAATTTAGCTTCAAAGCCTGCTTAAACCCTAAAAAACTAGTTTTGAAAAAAGTTAATTTTATTTAAATCAAATAATATTTTATCAACCTAAAAAAATTTAAAATTAAAATTAGAGAGGATTCAATAAATTTAAATTTTATTTATGGAGATGTATGGATGAGGGCATAAATCATGTTTTTGTGGAAAAAACATGTAAAATGAAGTACAATGCAATTTAATAGAATATAATCATTGGAGATAAAATATTATAACTTTTTACTTGTCTTAAAATATTATTTTTATCATAAATAATCCTCAACTTTTTCTTATTAGCTCAAGCAAAATGGCCAGTCTATTGGAAATTTGTGCAAAATTGGCCTAGTCAAGCATGTTGACTAATTGGTGAAGTTTTTTTCATCAAAATCATAATTTTGATGATGAATAATTATTTTTAAGGTGTATTTTGTTGTTTTTCTTGTTTCATGGCTTATTTTATAGGTTTCATGGTGTCCAAGTTTGTAAAATAGACCTATTTGGCTTACTAGTCAAATTGGCTTAATTGTTCAAAAGGCTAAGTTTAAGTTTGATATTAGAAGGTTGTTCAAAGAGTTCCAATGGAGTTATATGCCATATATTTTATATTCTCATGAACATTCATGCTATTTTAATTCTTCAAGGTCCATTTCCATGCAAGGGAAGGTTCATTTGAGGTTGACTAATCTTGAGTTCTAGTTGACTAATTGTCAAAGTGCCACATCTACGCTTGGTTTCCATGAAAAAGGGGACTTTCAATGTTCCAACTTAGCTTCAAGTTTAAATCAAGTAATCAAGTGGAGTTTATGTTTGAAGATTGGCATAGCATCATGCATGGAGAAAGTTTTGACTTTCCATTAGGGCCCACCTCCTTATTTCCATGCCAACATTGGATTCATGCATGTTTGGAGATTTTTGAAAGAGATTTGTTTATTTAAAATATTAATTTTATAACTTGGCCCCACCACCATATTCCTATGCCAATTTTGGAAAAGCGTGCATTTTTTATAAATAGAAAAGCTTTTATTGAATATTTTAAACATTATAAAGGGATTTAGATCTTGAGTTAGTCAACCAAGACTAACCCTTCCTTTTTTGATCTCCACATTGGCTATAATTAGGGTTTGAAACTTATATATTGGCTTAATCAAGACATTATTAAAAATAAAATTCCTAAATCTAAGAGATAAATTGTAAGTTGGATCATTTATTAGCAAAGGATTTTTTGTTATGAATCAAAGTTTTTGATAGAATAATAGTGTGTATTTGATTTTGCATCAGCATACAAGTGAGATTTATCTCCTTTTTTTAGGTCCCTTCCTCACCTATCTCTCTCTATCTCACCCTTTTGCAAATCATTTGAAGAGTTTTTCAACCCTTCATCTGAAGCATTTTCACTTAAGGATAGAAATATAAATTTCATTGATTATATGTGTACATTGATTTAGATAACTTCAAAGGATTTAGACAATTTAGGTGTATCACCCCCTTTTAATTAGAATTTCTTTTAAGTTTCCTCTTCCCCTTTTCACCCCAAAATCATATTACATCTGATATAATTGATAAAACTAAATAGAACCAGCCCTCTATAGAGGTTCTTCTCATCAAAGAGTCACCCACACTCTAAGAAGTTTCCATTGTATCAACTAGAGTGAGGGTGTGATCTACACATCTTCAAGCAAGGTGCACTCCAGAGTGATAACAGTTTTTGGCATGCCCACTGGGACACCATTCTTCATACTAGCCTTTAGAGGCATTCAAAAGATCAATGTAACTTTTAGGAACTCAAAGCTAGTTTTGAACATTATGTATCATTTAAATATTGATTACTTTCAATATTTAGCTTACTAATGGTCTCAAATGGCTTGTTTTAGTACAAATCCATATTATCCTCACTATGATCAATATGACTAACTACACTATGATCCTCACCAAGAGTATGAGGATATATATCAATCATATATGCAAGATTAATACCCTCATCCTTCCTATAAACAACCATTCTATCATAATACTGAGCTTTACCAGTCTTATACATGAGTCATCCTACCCATCTAGCCAACTTAATCATGGTCATTTTGCATCTACCCAATCCATACTAGCAATTAAACAAACTTTAGTGAGCCTTGAAAAACATGCACTAGAGTTGTATTCATAGAGCTATTATGGCCAAGATACCTATTGTGTAGACTAATTACCCAGTGATTACCATATTCACCAGTCTGATTAAAAATTAATTATCAACCCAAGGTGCATAAGATTTTCAAGAGTGTCAGCACTATATAAGCATTACTAATTTATAAATCAACTTGCTTTTCTAGTTTTAGTAAAATGAATTTATATTGAATTTACCATATAGATATATTATGAAACTATTATGATAGAATTACAAAACTATTCCACACTTATATATCATACATGTATGACACTTATCTAATCAATCTTAATGGTAAAATCAACTTACATAACACACTAATAATTAAAGAGGGTCAGGATCTTCATAGTAGCTCATTCTAAGGGGGACCTTCCTCATTCAGAACTAAGCTATAATTCCTCTTCAAGAGAATTCACAAAATTCTTACAAATTCAACATTCTCATTGCTTAATTCTGAATACAAATACTATAGTTTTAAAAAATTTGCTATTACCTTCTCAAAATTATCTCTCATAGTCTGATCTAGGTTTTGCCTTTAAATACATAAGGTAGTTTATTAACTCTTAACCAAAAATACCAAACTAGGAAAAAATAAAAATACTTCGAAACTACCCCAGTCAACATTTAAGTGGTTAGTAACTGAAGTTACTTGTTTTAGGTTTAATTAGGTTAGAGATAAGGTATATTATTTTGCTACTTTATTTCCTTTTGTCTTTTCTCATTATCTTTGTCTTTCTCATCTTTGGTAGCACATCCAATGTCTCCTTGCATGTAAGTAATCCATACAAAAACTATGATTCTTCCCAATCATATATTTAGTTCTCCAAGATATCTTGATGTGTCTACAAGATCTCCTCAATAATGACTCTAATTTACATAGTGGTTACACGCACTCTACAATAGCTACAAGAAACCTATAGGTGAAACCTTTAGTTGTTATGGGCACTCTATAGTGGCTATAGGTAACCTATAGGTGTAGCTTATAGTTTTTTTGAATATTTTTTAGTGGCTATAGGCAACCTATAGGTGAAGCCTACAGTTGTTATGAGTATTCTATAGTGGCTGCAGGCAACCTGTAGGTGAAGCTTACAATTGATATGGGCATCTTGTAGTAGTTATGGCTTATCAAGATCCCACATCCTTTCATGACCATTCACATGTTTTTTAGATAAATTCATACCAATATAATTCAATCAAATAAAATCATCAATAATTCATAACACAACACACACACACACACACACACACACACACACACACACACACACACACACACACACACACACACACACACACACATCAATAAACATACAAAATCATAACTTCATTCATTCATTTTCTTTAGTGATAGATAGTTATGGGATTTACATATAAAAATACATAGACTAAGCATGGATTAGGACATAAAATTAATCAATTGGTGGCCTCATCACTCCCCCTACTTATCCTCTTTCTTGACCTCGATCAAGTCTTGGTTTCATTCTAAAACCACAAAATTTTCTAAAGTCTATGGGTTCAGGATAGCCTAACCCTTTCAAGATGTAAGAACCTTTAGCATTCTCAATGTACTCCCATCTTTTCTTCTCTGCCCTTTTATCAACCAGAACATTTCCTTCCCAGTCAAGAATTGGGAAACAAAATATAGGGGGTTAAAACATCAATCCCAATCATTTTATTCTCCACTTCCTGACAAGTTCAATATACAATTATACGCTATGGATGACCTCCCTAAGGTTTTGAGGGGAGTATGTTTCCTTTCTTTTCAAGGCATCAGAGAGTTCCACCAATATATGAGAGAAGGTAACAAAAAATTTCCTTTCATCTCCTATGAGACTCAAATAATGGTTTTAGACTTCCACTTGCTTTCTAAAAACCCATTCTTGTGGATCATTTGTGTTCATGAATGAGATCCATTCTTCCACTACAACATCTAAATCTTTGGATTCACCCATGATCATCAAGGTGGCTTCCTTCTCCTTCTATTGATATTCTTCCATTTGTTTTCTTCTTTTAATTTCATTCAAAACATATGAATAAAATGCATTTAATAAGACATCCCCCAAATAGATGTTGGGATTCGATTTTGTATCACTGGAAACAACATATTGGTGAATGCAAAATTCACTTATTTGGGCTTGAATATTAGGATCAACATGTTTATACTCATTAAATAAAGATCTTGGGTTACAGACCATATAAGATTGATCATTATAAATCCTATCATACCTAAATTTTAACCATTTTTATTCTAAGTATATGGCATACACCCTAGAAGGGGGTCTGCACTCGATCAATAGTTTAGTAGTTTCATGAAATTTGCTAATATTTTTCTTTAGATATCATCTTATTCTAATTTTATCAAATTTTAATTTTTTTTGTAATTCATCAAGTTATTCTTTTGATCAATGTATCCCTTGAATCTCTACACCAATTCTTTGTGGTAGGCTTCATTATTACTAAATTTTTCTTTCAAAAAAAATTGAAATATTATCAATATCTACTAAAGTGGTGGTTGATAAATTCACATCAATAACTTATTTTGTAGTAGGTGTTGGTGTAGTGGGAAATAGAGGAGGAAATCCCTGATAGAAGGGTACCAAAGCTAGAGCATACTCTATTGTAGGGGCTTTTATGGCCAAGGTGGATGAGGATGTTGTAGGTTCCTCCACTATATTATCTTTATCCCTAGAGGGTTCCACAAACTCTACTACTCCTAGAAGCATTTCAATGCCTCATTTTCTTTTTAGTTTAGTTATCTCATTTTTAAGTCTGTATATTTCCTCCATAGCTTGTTCTAATGTTTGGAACTCCTGATCATGAGAAAAAAAAATTGTCTTCCTTTTTCTATAACCTCTTCTTCAACAAATTATTCTTATCTTGCATGATGTTCTGCCTCTCTTAATTCCTCCTCTTTTTATCCAATGTTTTGGAGGAGATCAATGTCCTCCTTAGTGAATCTAGATGGGAGAGGTGATCATTCTTCTTCCTCTACCTTAGCATATCCTTTATCAGTAGATCATTCCTCTATTTCAAATCCAATAGGGTTTTTTTTAAGCTTAGAATCTTTCCTTGGTTCTTCATCATCACTAATAGCTATGGTTAAGGAGGATATAGTGATCTTTTGTTTCTTCATCCTTTGAGATCTCCTAAGAGGAGGTCAACTTATTTTTGACACTATGGGTTTCTTCCCCTTGGTTTTCATTTTCCTTGTAGGAGGGTGATTGATGGAGTTTTTTTTTCTTGTGCATTAGTTGAGAGGGTAACTTCTTGTCTAGCAAGATATAGTATGGAGGAATCAATTTGAGGTAAGGATATAATGGAAGAAGGGACATGTTGTTGTGGGATTTCTTCCTCTGTGTTAGAAGGGAATAAGACTAGTCTTCTCCTCTTCTTCTTTCTCGTAGCAATCTCAGATGGACCTTCAGTGACTATAGGCTGACCAGAAGCACTAGTGCCCTCAACATCTTCCTAAATAGTTTATTGGGGCTGCTCTTCAAGGGATTCCCTCTCATCAATGTCCTCTTCTTATTGGGGTGCAATATTTTTTAGGGCCAAAAAAATACTCCCAAGTGAGGTCAGGTCTGACAGAAGCTACTATTTGTTTAATTATGAGCCATATTAGGCAATGGTGAGATAGGGTTGTTTTACTACCCTTTTGATATTCTTTGGACATTCTTTTCAAAATATTCTATAATAAAATGGTAAGATTAATGACTCTATTATGTCTTAAATGATTTAAAAATTTTAACTAAAGAATGTAAATGAGGGAATACTTTCCCTCATAGGTCATGTACCTAATAATATATGATGTTATATCTCTCCATTATGTAGGTAGACTAAGTCTTTCCACACCTTATTTCTTTAATACTGATCTTTCATTTGCTTATCAAAACTACTACTTGGCTTCTTGGCCATTGGATCTATCCTGTTACTTTTCCCCCATGCTTGGTAGCCTAGTTGCTTGGCTCACCAAGGTCTCAGTAACTAGAAATGTGATACCACATAAAATGGCTTGGTTTACATCAAAATAACCTACAAATTCCCTATAAAAGGATCTAAAAAATGTTTCAACCATTCAAAATAGGTGATCCAACTAGCTCTATGGAAGACATCCCAATTGGCTTGGTCTCCTTGTAAGTTCATATGGTCTGAGGGCTTTCTCTACATGACTGGCCATCCTATTTTAACTTCTATATTAGTCCCATAAACTAATAGTCAGTTTCACACTCTTTGGAGCTATGTAAATCTACCTACAATAGGTTTTTTCTATAATGGCAAATATGGGGTTTATAGGTTGCAAACTTTGATTCATGAATGGTGAATGTGAAGTTAGCAATTGTAGGATTTGGCTCAATAATGGTAGATGTGAAGTTTCTAGTTTTTATTTATGTGAATTAATAATTTGACTTATAAAATTAGATTATTATGGTGTTAGTGAATGAAACCAAATCAAAAACACACTAAGCTAACATATTCATGCCTAGTTACTAGGGTGATCTTAGTAACAAAAACAAATGACAAACATAACTAAAAAATAAGGAAAATTAAAAAAATCATTCACCTTATTTGGATGCTCAAAATGCCTTTGTAGTAGTGGCTTTCTTGATATTATGCTCACGAAGTCCTGGGCAATGGAAGCTTGGCTACCTCCATCTCTCCTTGGAACCTTTGGCTTATGGCTTGGCTTGGCTTGGAATCAATTTGACATGGTAACACTAGTTTGCATGAAGCTTTTGGAATCAATCCTACATTATAAATTTGCACAAATTAAGATTTTTGAAGATATTTGAACATAATAACTTCGAAACAAAATAGCTTAGAAATGATGTGGTAAGGCCTTCTATTTATAGATTTTTGAGATTGATCAAAATCAACCTAAACCATCCATCTCAATATTGAGATGTGTGGATGAGGATTAATCTAATTTTGAAATTAAAATTTATAAATAGGATCATCAATATTTGGGATAGAAGAGTAATTAAGAGGCATGGAGGTCATTGATGAGGCATGAGAGGCACGAATCTTGATATTTTTGGCATTTATGGACTAGGGATGTCTTCCCAAGAAATGAGGTCACCTGATGATGTAGATATTCAATATTCATTTCCAAAAATAAGTATTAAACAATATTTTTTGGAATTATTAATTAGGATCTAATTTTTTTTAATTATCTCTTATCATGTTTAAGCACTTTGTGCACAAATTACTCAAATTGATCATAATGCCTTTTTATTACTATAAAATTTGACTAGATTAGAATTGGAAGGTAATGTTAGATGTGTTGGACCCATTATCCCATTTAGGATATTATCAACAAAAAATAACAAAGGCATGCATCTTGTGTAAGAGATTTGATAGGAAAGAGAAATCCAAGCACCTAGGTGAGAAATTGGCATTTTGACTTAGAATGATCTGATCTATGTTAATTGGCCCATAAATTGCATTTCCCCATTTAGGGATACCCTAGCTAAAATCAGAACTTCAATATGTTAGTTTTATATATTTTAATATGCTTTAGTGTTTTTAGGCCGAATTGTGTATTTTAAGTGGAAATTGGCCAAAACCCTGATTGGAGGTTATTAGTGGCTAGATTTAGGTGTCTATAGTTTTCCCCTATTTAGAAATATGTTGCAAGTTATAGGCAAAGCAATATCTTCTCAAATAATGAGATATGGCCTATATGCCAAAAAGAAGATGATGATTGAAGGATAAATCTCCAAATGGTTTTGGGAAGCCTATGCTGATGCCCCCTTGAGGGAGTGGTCATCACATTTGTTGATGGGTGGTTCCTCGAAAATAAACAAGAAGAAATGTGGAATTAACCTATAGTTGAGATTAATCTAAATAAGAAAATGGTTGTATGCATTGATGTAAAAAGGATACTAATTTACTCAAAGGTGGTTATAATCAGGAATAAAAGTCAAAATAATGATTTTCCCATAGGTGGTTATAATCATTAAGTAGACCTGGATTGGCTAAAATTGATGGTGCCCTAGTTAGGGATGATTAGCAAGTATAATTCAAGGATATAACCTAGAGTATAGATTAAAGATGAGTGGGCACAAATTGATGAAAGATATGGATAGAGGAATGAGATTGATAAATAGAATGATTTAGTTATACCTATCAATGAGGAGATGCTCATCCTAATTAACAATGATATAAGAATGGTCAACTGAGTTATATTGATCAAGGTGGGTGGGAGGATTTGTGAAGGTACCAAGGAGAAACTTATATGGCTCCATTGATTGTAGACCTTTTTGAAGTTAATTTTTGTTGTAGTATGTGATGATAGGCATCATTATAGAACACCATGAAGACTTGGCCAGTAAGGAATGACTCTCAATCTAATAAACACTCAAAAACAATGCACCAATGATAAAAACCATGATGACAATGTTAATGGATGAATATAGATGGACTAAAGAGTAATTTGCTCAAAGAATCACCTAATGAACACATATATATTTATTCAAGGCAATAGTGTTAAAATCAAACAAATAAGGAAGTGAATAAACAAACAAACAAACAAATAACCTGAAATAAACAAACAAACAAAAAGCCTAAAAACAAAAGCAAAATAAAACATCTTAACAATGACAATTCCCTAGTAAGGCAGATCAAGGATAACTAACTAGGCTTAGATAGGACAAATATTTTTGGATTTTGAAATATTATGAATGTTTTCAGCATTTTGAGGTATTTTAACTCGTTAGAGAATGACAAGATACCTACTCACAAAATGGTAAGAGCATTTGTCTTAGGTTTCTCGTAAAATGGTGAGAGCATATGGAAAGGGAGATTGAGGTGACCTCAACATGAATTGAGCACGACCCACATAGTCCTGAAATGAACTCAAGTCACAATATTTTTTTCCACACAAAAGGTGAGGAAAAACCAACTACGTCCCAACAAGTTCTCAAATACAAAAAATGGCCAGTCAAATGAAAATAATGATGGCAAGGTGATGTGGCAATGCATGATAAACAAATGTTACCCCTAGTTTTCCCATAGGTGGTTATAATTAGTAGCAATACTGGTGAAACACTGATTTTCACATAGGTGGTTATAATCATGATCACATAAACAAACTTGATAATATAAAAGATATCTTTCCAAATTGACTATCAGACTACTTTCATAGACTGTCATTGAAACATGAATTAGATTAATTATTGAAATGTGATTGGAATCCTCTCATAAAAAGTCTAGGAAGAACCAAAATAACCAAGATCAAAATAGGAGTAGGTAGGATGAGGAAAAATAGGCTTTGTTTTAGATAGGAATGGATTGATAGAATGGATAAAATAGTAAGAGGGTTTTCCCCCAAGTGATAGGGTAAATAGAAAGAATATACGATAATGGAAAATAGATATGTAATAATGGAAATCACATGGAAATGAAATGGCATGGTACATGTTTTTAGCCTAGGTGTGGTTTTTTATTCTATTTTTCCTATTGATAGGGAGATGCAAATTTTAATCAACAAATGATACAAATAGAATACTTGATCATGCTAATTGTTGGCATGCACCTCATCTAAAAAGTTTCTCTATCAAGAACCAGTTACAGATTTGGTTGTTAAGAATGATTTTGTGATCTTCATTGGTCATTGATTCTAATTTCTTCAAATGTTGAGATAAGGTATCCTTGTAGCCTCTAAAAATGAAAGTATGACCATGGATGTTAAACAAGGACAAATAATGGATGGTAGGTTTAATTATGAAATGGAGTGGTTGATGATAATGGAATGTGTAATGGTGGGGGAACAAATGAAGATCATGACTTTCAGTCACATGTAATATTTTTGATGCTAGATTTGACATAATTTTTGTTGTGGTAGGGTCAAAGACTTATTCTCTTGATAGGACCACCATATTTTTCTATTGTTTGATATTGATATTAGCTTCCATTTGATTAGGTTGCAGATGGGAAGTTATTTTGATTTGATCTTTGATTTTATCTTCATTTAATAGTGAAGAAATTTTGTGCTTAGCTATTGGTGCCTCAAAGAGGTTTTCACCAGTAAATTTATCTTGATTGTCTCGTAGCACCTCTAAGCAGGTTTCACTAAGGAATGTTGACTTTTGACTTTAATTGTCTTCTAGTGCTTCCAAAAAATGTTTCACTAGAAGATGTTGAGTTTTAACTTTGATTGTCCCTTAGCACCTTCAAAAAGGTTTCACTAGGAAAGTGTTCTTATGCTATATGAATGTGCTCTTGGCCTCCTTGATCTTCTTCAATTGCTATGTCACCATAGATGTAGTTAAACAAAGTGTGATTTTATCAATCCCAATTGATACTTGTGGGAGATGTAATGTCCATGATATGGCTATTTTGGTTTATGGTAATGGCCTTTGGAATGCTAATGGAATTGGGAGAGGCTTCATGATCTTCATAGAAGATACTAGGATAACTTTTTTCAAAGATAAATTACTCATACTCAAAAACCATAGAAGGATCACAAATGTATTTTAATTGATTTGTAAGGCATGTGTAACCAATGTTATAATTAGCCATGAACATATTATTCTTTTGAATCTGATTATAACTCAAGGGACTCTAAATCCAATGTTGAGACTGATGTTGATTCATATTTTAATGGTAAATTAGATGTCGATTCAAGAATATAACCTTATGCTAACTTTGATTCTTCATCTAATGGGTACTCTATTACAATGGTGTCTTGTTGAAAATTCATTTTTAGACAAGTAATTGTCTATGATGGCATAATGGGCTCCATAAAGACTAGTTTGTCAGAATGGGACTCCTCTAGGATGGAAAAAAGGTCAAGAGACAACTCCTTAGAGATTGGCTTGTCAATAAGAGGCTCTTAAAAAATAAGCACATGGTTAAGGTAATGATTTTCCCAAAGGTAGTTATAATCATTAAAAAGTGACTTGACAAAGACTAGCTCATCAGTGTGAGACTCCTCGACAACTAGGATAAGATCAATAGGCAATTCATCATAGGTTGACTTATCATAAGTGGTTGGTTCAATATAAACATCTTAGATTGGTTGGTTCTCTTGGCCTGGCTTCCAATGAGTTAGAAAATACCAGTTTTGAACATAGATTGGTCTTTGAATGATTGGATCAATTGAGGTTTGGATGGGATTAGTACTAGATGAGGAATGACTTATGGTTGGATAATTGTAGGGCCTTGTAGAGAATGATTGCTCACATGAGCCAAAGGATGAAGTCTTGAAATGGTAACAATAGGGAGGTGTGGAGATTGATTACTCACACAAGTCAAGGGACTAGGTCTTGATATGATGAAGGGGTGTTGTGGAGCTTCATTGCTCACACAAGACAAAGGAAAAGGTTTTATAATGGAAATGGTGTGATGTTTTAGTCTTGGAATATAAATGGTATGATGTGGGGGACTTTGATTACTTGGATAAGCCAAAGCATCCAAGTCTTCCTCATAAACCATATCATCCCAGTCATGAGTTGGCTCATAAGCTAGTTCTTGACTATGTTCCATGTACTAATTATTATAAAGAGGGTATGGATCCATATCCTAAACAATATTATCTATATTTGGGTCTTCAAAGTCCTCCTCTAAGCCTCTTCATACTAATCAAGGTCTTGAGTTGGATTGTAAGTCAATTCATGACTTTGTTCTCATGAATGATTATTATGAGGTGGATATAAATCTACCTCATAAACCATATTATCATCATTGGGGTATTTAATAAAGCCATAAAAGTCATTTTGTGTGGCAATTCTATCATAAGTTAGATTTTACATGACTCCATCATAAGTCTAGTTAGACATATCCATGCAAATTATCAAAGCTTTAAAACAAAAAGGCTTAGAGTTCTATAAACTTTGAATAACTATCCAAAGGATAAATGGTTCAAACTTGGTCTAACTTGGGTTAAAGGGTGGAACTGTACCTCTAATATGGTCTAAAAGAGGAGATATATCTCCAAAATGATTTGTGTTAAGACTTAGCATAAAATAGTCTAACAT
The DNA here is from genome assembly GCA_037957365.1 of Torreya grandis. Lineage (NCBI taxonomy): Eukaryota > Viridiplantae > Streptophyta > Pinopsida > Cupressales > Taxaceae > Torreya > Torreya grandis. Next base: position 2,317,922 of record JARHVA010000260.1, on the reverse strand, counting down.
AAAATGTCAAATGTCAAATGTCATATGCACAAAAGGTCAAGTGCCTGAATAAAAACCAACATGTCAAAGGTCTAGGTCAAAGTGTTCCAAATAAGGTCTAAACTAGGAAAGGAAAAAGTTGAGTTACTAGGTCTTTTGTCCAAATGTGGAGTCAAAAGATAGGCTCAAACAAATAGGTATATGCTAGGACTTTTGGCCAAATGATGTCAAATACTAGACTTGAAACAAAGGTTGATGTGATTTGATTTAATCTAACAAGTTTGGAAACAACTTTGACATAGACCTGACACATGGAATCAAACATAAACATGATAAGTTGGCATAAGGTATGAGGAAAAATTCTTTTGGAGAAAGGTTTTGTTCTCCCAAATAAAGGCACAAATAATAATAAGGATAGGTATTGAACAAACAAACCATCAATAGTTTTCAAATTTGGATAATTGATTGATCAAAGTTATGAAACTCAAAAGAGAAAGATATATGTATTAGCCCCACAAATTGAGGCTTAAATAGAAATCAATCAATGTTTGGATCCAAACTTAACAAAGTTAATTGAAAACTCAACATTGAAAAATAAGATTTGACCAAACAAGATAGACAAGATTGGATATCATGACAACACAAGACAAAGGTACAAATGGTATACATGACATGGTTTGAAACAAATGGTTTTTAACATAATGGTAAACTAGTCTTGAAATAAATTGAGCAGCCTAATGGCGTAATCATGCTTGAATGATGTGGTTAATGTTATGCTTGAAAAAGACTCAAAAGAAAAATTGTTTGATATGATTTTGGTAGTGTAACACTACCCTCTATAACTCAAATGACACACGCACATATAAGTTTGGAAAAATTTTCAAGGCACAAGTGTGGTGTAAAATGGCCAATATAATGCCTCTTTAGATAAAAGAGTTACATATAAAAAAATTAATTTTGACATAGATTATGAACAAACAAACAGGTTTTAGTCTCAAAACATACCAAGAAAAAATGGCTAAAATACACTAAGTATAATCATCCAAATCCTAGTAAGGGTATGGAAATGTGGGGTTGACTAAACTAGTAAGCTTTCAAACATTTCTAGGGAAATCAATTGCATAATGACTTTCACATCAAACAATGCAAAATAAAAGCATGGAAATTGGGTGACCAAGGCATTGGCTAGTTGTAAAAATGTCTAGTCTTTTTTACAACCACTACATCCTACTAGTTTCTCAATGTAGTGTGATGTCTAAATACAGATACATCCTATGTGCAACTCTAATATAGAACAAAATGAAGTCAATACTAGGAGATAAAACCTTAGATTAAAGCTTCCCTAAAGAAATATTAGGAGGTAGTGATGTCACCCTCACAAGCCAAGTTTTCATGAAAATAAAATACTAAAATAGAAAGACTTTAGGGTCATTTTCAAGGTCACCCAAATTTTGACAAGTTTTTTGTTAGTGCTTTAGATGACATTCTTTCTAAGCCTTACACTAAGATTTTTGCAATAGGAATGACACTTTTGATTCCAAGAGTTCCCTAAATGGGATAAATGGAAGAGCATACATGCAACACCCCTCTCTTTGCTAAACAAAATTATATCAAGCAACTATTGAAGACAAAAAACTTTTAGAAAGATGAGTTCATTTTTAAGCACCAAATTTGAAAGATTGGGTGATGTTCATTTGACCCCTTGGTCTTAATATTGTGAACTTTGAAAGCCTAAATTATGAAAAAAATCACTTAAGAACCTAAATATTTCATTAAGTACCAAAAACAAGATTCTTAATTCATTTTAAAATCATGCCAAAGATGTTTTAATAGCATGTTTTAACAAGTTTCAAATCTGTTGGTTACCTGTCTACCCTTAAGGCATCACCCCAAAATCAAATATATTAGATTAAAAACATTTTAAATATATTTTCAATTTTTTAAAAAAAATCTATGAAAATTGAAGCTAAACTAATGTCAAATTCTTAAAATTTGGGACAAAACACATAGTTTAAAAAAAAGAATCCAAAATAGATTATGTATGACCCCAAACCAAAAATTTTAAAATGGCCTAATAGCTCTCAAGTTTTGTGTTTTTTAAGAAAAATGTAATGACCAATGTTGGTTATACTAACTGATGATGGTTACACTTACTAACTAATTATGGTTATCTATCGACAATATTTATACCAAAGTGACCAATGATGGCTATGCCAACTGACAATGATTTTACTAATTGATGATGGTTACTGTGTAAACCTGTGATAAAGAAAAATGGCAAAACAAAGTTAGAAAATCAAATTGCAAGAATTTTAATCATTCAAATGAAGATTTTAAGGTTGCATAATGATCTTCTTCATGTTTGGGATGCATCTGGTCCCATCGAGCATACCATTATGTGAATTAGGAATTTGACTAAGAAGAGGAGATTAGTATGGTGTTAGTGAATGAAACCAAATTGAAAACACACTAAGATAACATATTCATGCCTAGTTACTAGGGTGATCTTAGTAACAAAAAAAAATGACAAACACAACTAAAAAATATGGAATAATAACAAGAATTCCTTCACCTTCCTTGGATGCTCTAAATACCTTTGTAGTAGTGGCTTGCTCAGCTTTGTGCTCATGAAGTCCTTGGTAATGGAAGCTTGGCTACCTCCATCTCTCCTTGGCACCTTTGGCTTGTATCTTGGCTTGGCTTGGAATCAATTTGTCATGGTAACACTAGTTTGCATGAAGCTTTTGGAATCAATCCTGCATTATAACTTTGCACAAATTAAGATTTTTAAAGATATTTGAGCATAATAACTTTACACCAAAATATATTAGAAATGATGTGGTAAGGCCTCCTATTTATATATTTTTGAGATTGATTAGAATGAACCTGAACCATCCATCTCAGGATTGAGATGTGTGGCTAAGGATTAATCTAATTTTGCAATTAAAATGGATAAATAGGCTCATTAATATTTGGGATAGAGGAGCAATTAAGAGTCATGGAGGGCATTGATGAGGCATTGGAGGCATGAATCTTGATATTTGTGGCATTTATAGCCTAGGGATGTCTTCTCAAGAAATGAGGTCACTTGATGATGCAGATATTCAATATTTATTTCCAAAAATAAGTATTCAACAAGTTTTCATTGAAGTCTTAATTAGGCTCTAATTTGGTTTATTTAGCTCTTAAGTATGTTTAATCACTTTATTCACAAATTACTCAAATTGATCAAAATACCTTGTTATTGGTCTAAAATTTGATTGGATTAGAATTGGAAGGTGATGTCAGATGCATTGGATCCATTATCCCATTTAGGATATTATCAATAACAAATAACAAAGGCATGCATCTTGTGTAAGAGATTTGATAGGAAAGAGAAATCTAGAACACTTAGGTGTAAAATTAGTATTTTGACTTAGAATGATCTGATCAAAGTTAGCTTACCCATAAATTACATTGCCTCATTTAGGTATACCCTAGCCAAAATCAACACTTGAATATGTCATTTTCAAATATTGTAATGTGCTTTAGTGTTTTTAGGCCAAATTGTGTATTTTAAGTGGAAATTGGATAAAAGCCTATTTGGATGTTATTGGTGGCCAAATTTAGGTGTCTATAGGGTTTGGCTCAATAATGGTGGATGTGAAGTTATAGGTTTCAAATTATGACATCTCAAGGGTTCCTGTGGCATGTGAGGTTCTAACCTATAGCATTCTCCCCCCACTTGAGATGTCACGTGTCCTTAGGAGACATGGAATGAGTAGGATGTACGGGATAAGATAAGTCATCATGAGGAATAGAAGTGAGGATTTAGAGGTGATGTGATAGATTTTTTGAATGAATGACTAAAGTCATAATTAAATATGCTTTATTAATACCATATGTGATATATTAGAATAATGAAGACATTTTCAATGATGAAAGATACAATGTACTTTTTAATAATAGTGTTCTAGATATGATGCTTAGGTATTTGCATGTGTGTTAGAATGAAAATATTTGCATGTGAATGATTAACAAATGCAATGATTGGGTTTTTAGTTGGAATTGGAATGAAGTGGACTCTTTGTGAAGTGATTGGGAGATCATCGGTGGTTAGGTGTTGATGATGACTATATCTCATGTGCATGTGATTTAGGATAGTCTACATGGAACAAAGGTCTAAAAATTGAAGGATAAATGATTTCTTTCATAATATAAGGTGGAAATTGAAAAGTTGAGTGATCCAAGTGATGAGTTAGAATATCCTGAGTAGGTAGCTAAGGGCATTACTGCCTAGTGACCTTCATCTACATGAACTAGCTAATAGGTGTCTAGATGTTACTTATGCCCTAGAGTTTTTGTGCTTGGTGGGCTTGGATATAGTAATTAGTGGGTTCTTTAAACATGTAAGCTATGTGCCAAATAAATATGAGATCTCATTGGTCAACACAATGAAATGATCTCCATAAAATGACCAAAATTGAAAATGAATCATGAGAGTCCTTGGAGGCATAAATTTTGGTCTACAACACTCCCATGTGGAAAGGGAAGTTGTATTCTTTGTTTTGGCTCTAAAGCTTGGTATTTAGGGGTAGTTTTAGGTAATAGATATGACATTTTCTGCCCCAATCATCTTTTATTCTTCCATAAAGTTGTCTACTGACTTTCATGCAATGCCCAAAAGCCAATAGCCAAGCCATAGGTGAGATTTATAAGAGGATATATCTTGAATGGTCTATAAAAAGGTGAAAATAGGCATGAGAGGGTACCTATAGTAGCTAAAAAAGTGCTTATAGCAAGATGCAAAGTGATGGCTAATTGTGTAGAAGGTGTCCATAGTAGCTACAAAAATGCCCATCACAACTAGAGAAAACCTATGTTGACATGAAAATTTGGGATTTGAGGGATTGACCTCCCTCTACATCCTTTCTCACTTTCCCTTTTTTCATTTATTTTTGATTTTACCCCTAAATAGCTAGCAATCTAGTTTTATACTTAGGCCCTTTTTACAGATCTAGATAGCTAGTAGGTGGGTTTTCAACCCAAAAGCTACCAACAATGCCCAAAAATGGGTTTTCATTGTTGCATTTTTATTTTTACTTTTTTGAATCTAACTGCTTGTTTGTAGTAGAATGTTTATTCATAGTCCTGGCCAAGTCACCTAGAAATGTGACTTATCAAGGACTAGGTGAAGGTCTCATTCATCATACCAAAGGAGGGTAAGGATGTCCTCCTCTCCTTCTTCATCTAAATGTGGATTGGTTCTCTCATTATCTAGTGAGGTAACATGCATATCTAGGACATCATTGTATCCATCTTATAACTACTAGCATATATGACTAGTAAATTCTTCTTGAGTAAGTGGATTTTTATACAACTTGAGTTTGTGGCCATTGACTAGTAGATAGAATCGCATTGGATCAATGGTTTGGATTTGGACTACTCCATTGTCAAAAATATTCTCAATCTCAAAAGGATCAAGCCATCTAGTCTGGAATTTACCCTTGTGGTCCTTGTATTTAGATTTTTAAAAAAGGGCTCAAACTCTTGTATGCGATTGTCTAGTCTTAATGTACCTATCATGCCATCCAATCTAATACTACTGTACAAGATCTATATTTTATAATGTGTATTATCTATATTCATCTAAGGCATTCAACTATAGAAGCCTTTCTTTTTAGGCTTTAGATATATCCATTCTAAGTTCTAGTGTTATCAGTAACATCTTGTGCTCAAATTCAATTGGTAAGATAAGTTTATTTGCATAGAATAACTCATATGGAGTGAATCCTATAGTGGTTTTCTATGTGATTTGGTAAGCCCACATAGCTTCATAAAGCCTAGCCTTCCAATCCTTATGAGATAGAATAATAGTCTTTGTCAGAATATTTTCTAACTCCCTATTGGTGACTTCCACCTGTCTATTAGACTATGGATGATATGGAGTGAATTTATTATACCTAATATCATATTTATAGACTAAATAAATAATTAAATTAGTAGTGAATTGAGGTCCCTTATCAGTGACTATTTGACATGGCAAACCATATCTATTAAATATTTCTTTATAGAGGAAAGCTACCACCTTCTCATCCTTGTCATGTGTAAAAGCCTTTACTTCCACCCATCTAGTGACATAGTTAGTATAGACAAGGATGTAATATTTGTTGTTGTCTTTTATATCAAAATATCCTACAAAGTCTAGGCCCCACTTTTTAAATGGTTCAAGAACCATCTAGGGTTGCAAAATCATTTCATCTGAATGTGTGGATCTCCCCATATGCTAACATTTGTCATAATGAGTGGTATATCTTATTACATATTTATGGAGTAAGGACCAATAGTATCCTATATTCAAAATTTTGACTATTGTATGCTTGGATGCAAAGTGTCTTCCATAATGTTCATCATGGTAGGATTTGAGGGTATCTAGAATTTCATCTTCTCTAAGACATCTTCTGATGATAGAGTCAGGCCTAGTATAGAAAATGAATCTAGACAACCATTAATATCTAGCACTTTTATGAATTAATTCTCACCTTTGTTTGGGGAGGAAGTGTTGTGGAAGTAACCCTATTATAAGGTAGTTAGTGATATTGGCATACCAGGGTTTGATAAGAGTGAGAGAGAATAGGTGCTCATCTAGAAATGAGTCATACACTATGGTTTCTATTTTAGGGGTTTGCAAGCATGATAAAAAGTCAGCCACTACATTGTCCCTACCAGGCTTATCTACAATGGTGATATCAAATTCCTATAATAAGCATAGCCATCTTATCACTTTGGCTAATATAGTTGGTTTATTCATAATGTACTGAATGGCTATGTGGTCAGTATGAACAAAGCCCTGATACCCTATGATGTAGTGATATAACTTGTTGATAGTATAAACTAATACCAAGAATTTTTTTTAGTAATTATGTAATTTAATTTTTTTGCCTATAGGTTTTTGCTTCGAAAATAGATGGCATAATTGAGTACTTCTTATTTTTGGTTGAGTACAGCTTTGAGGGTAGTATTTGAAGCATATATGTGAATATGGAAGGGAAGATTCCAATTAGGACCATGTAGAATAGGGGTGGTGGTCAATAATTCCTTCAATTATTTGAAGGTTGTATCACAAGTAAGAGTCTAGAGAAATTTAACATCTTTAGTTATAATGGTGAAAAAAGGTGTTGCTACTTTACTAAAATTATTGATGAACATCCTATAGTAACCATCATGTCCTAAAAAACTCCTAAAATCTTTTTGTTTTTGAAGAATAGGCAAGTTTTTGATGATACTAATTTTTATAGGGTTAATATTTATTCCTTCAATAGATACATGATGGCCTAAGATAATTCCTTCTATCATAATCATGTAGCATTTCTTGTGGTTGAGAGATATATGTTGTTCCTGATATAATTGTAGAATTTTTTCTAGGTTTTTTAGGCATTTATCAAATGTCTCTCCATAAACAGTGAAGTCATCCATATAGATTTCTACACATTCATTTGCCATATCTGTAAAGATACTTAGGACATCCCTCTAGAATGTTGCATGAGAATTACATAGATCAAAAGGTAATATAACATAAGCATAATTACCCTAGGGACAATTAAAGGTGGTCTTATCTTGGTCCTCAGAAGCAATTCTAATATGGTTGTAACCATTGAAGCCATCCAAAAAGGCAAAATATTTCTTCCTTGCTAGTGTGTCCAATACTTGGTCAATGAAGGGTAGAAGAAAGCGATCCTTCCTAATTGTTGTGTTGAGTTCCCTATAATTGATGCATACATGTTATTCTCCATTTTTTTCATAAAATTATCAAAGGTGACACCCATTCACTTTCTAAAATGGGATATATAAATCCAGTAGTCAAAAGCTTTTGTAATTCCCTTTTGACTATTTCGTAAAGAGTTGGATTCATCCTATGTTGTGGCTATCTAATTGGTTGGAACTCTTCTTTGATGTAGATATGATGTGTTCATGTTTCTAGGTTGATTCCTTGTATATACTTATAATCCCATGCAAAATCATGTTGGTTTGCATGAAACATGTTGACTAGGCATTTTTCCTCATTTAACTCCAACTTGCTATTAATAAACAATGTTTTTCCTATAGAGATTTCAATTTCTTTTAAGAGTGATTTTATTATTTCCATATTGTTAATGGATCTAGTTTGGATACAACTATGAGGTAGTAGCTAGTGTAATATTTTATGTACAGATGCATCAAAATTATCTATTTCCTGGAAGCTAGAAAATGGGCACTCAACATATTACAAGTGGTTGAGATCTATAAGAGTTAGGTAATTATGTTGAATAACATTGGAGACAATGGTATCTTCCTCCTGATCATCTAATGTGTATGCATGGTCTATGGTAAATATGAGAATCAAGAAAGGCTTCTCTACCTCATCTTCTTTAGCCCATAATGAATGCTCAGGTGTAAAAATTGGTTGTGTTGGGGGATAAAGAACCAATTACTTAGTTTGGTAGTCTTTGGATATCATCATGTTACCTATTCTATAGATAATGAAAGCATAATCTATGGTAAGCTAATGTCATCCTAAGATAAGGGGGTATACACCCAAATTAGACTTAGGATACAACACAATAAAATCTATTAGATACTCTCAAGAATCTATAGTGATGACAAGATCTTCAATGATTCCATCTAGTCTGACTATAGACCTATCAGCCATTTGTAGTAGTGTAGATGTGGGATGAATATTATTCAGCTATATTTTGTGCATAATTTTGGTTATCATTACATTTATTACATCCCCCAAATCTATCAATGTATTAGACAACTACTAGTCATGGATCTAAATTTTTACTACCAATCATCCTAGATCTAAATATTTTTATTGGAAATATTGTCATTGATGTCAAAGGTCTAGCATTATTGGTGATAAAGGCCCCATTACATTTAATGTTGTTTGTAATAAATATATCTTGGATAATATGAGTTAATATCTATTTAATATTAACGAATATATTTTTGGTTGCATATGAGACAAAAGAAGGGCCCATGGAGAAGTCAAAGAGCCATGGGATAAAGACAAAAGAAGGATGGGACACATTTTCCCATGAAGAGTCATCTTGGGGAATCCAAAGAGTCACCAAGTGAAGACAAAAGAAGAAGGGTGCATTTTCTCATGGAGGGACACTTCGAGGAATATGAAAAGTCACCAAAGATAAGGACAAAAGTGGGAAGGACGTTTTTGGTCATGAAGGGTCACCACATGACTTTTCAAATGCAAGAATATGAAGGGTTATACAAGTTTGGCACCATTTTCCATGAGGATTGAAGGGTCATAAAGGGGGAAGGCCAAAGGTCATTTGGAAAGCTATAAATAAAGGCTTGAGAAGCCATTTGTAATATGGAAGATAGAGGTTGATTTGATATTGTAATATCTAGCTTAGAAGAGCAATTATGAGAGATGAATATGATTTTTATTTGTTATATCTAGCTTAGAAGAGCAAAGGTGAGAGAGAGGAAAGAGATTTTGTATTGATCTATCATTTGTTGAGATAGAAACATTGAGAGATAGGTGTGTGGTATACACAAAGGGGTTGGTGCTCCTGTGGGTTGGTGCTCACGAATTGTTGTTGGGTTGGTGCTTGGAAAAGGGGTTGGTGATCCTGTGGGTTAGTGCTCATGAATTTTTTCTAGGTTGGTGCTCAGAAAATGGGTTGGTGTTCCTATGGGTTGGTGCTCATGAATAGTATCTAGGTTGGTGCTCAACAAAGGGGTGCGGTGCTCCTGTGGGTTGGTGCTCAGCAAAGGGGTTAGTGCTCCTATAAGCTTGGCTTGTGAATATTGTTTGGGTTGGTGCTCATTCATATACTTGGGATTTTTCTTCGTGGTTTTTCCCACATTGGGTTTCCATGTTATATTTGGTGTCTCTCTCTATCTTGTGTGGTGTTTATTGTTTGAGTTTTATTTCATATCTTGAATGTTTGATTAAGTGGAATTTGGTTAAGGAAAAGTTTTATAAGATATATGATATATTGATTCACCCCCCCTCTTAATATATCTTGTGTTTAATAACAGGTATCAGAGCAGGTTCCTTCAGAAAGGGTTTAATAGCTTGAAGGTAGATCAAAGAAAAGCACAAGATGGCCAAGAAGCTAAAAAAGGAGAATCAAGAGTTGAAATATATGGTTGAGGCTCTTAAGGAACAGGTGTGTATCTTGGATTCTAAGTTGGCTATAGAAGTAAAAAAATAAGATATTTATTCAGGATCTTAAGAATCAGTTAGATGTTGCAAGTTCAATTTTAACATCAAAAGAAGAAGAGTGTAATTAGTTGAAGGTTGAGTTAGTTTCTTTAAAGGATAATCATGAGAAGCTTATAATCAAGGTTGAGAAAGATCATGAAATATTAGTCCAAGGAAAGAAGGATGCATGTTTTGAAGGCAAATCAAAGAAGCCAATTAGGCAGCCTAATTCTTTCAAGTTTTCAAACTCTTTTCATGGTCATTGTTTTGTTTGTCATCATGTTGGTCATAGGGCAAGAGACTATATGAGGAGAAGCAATTAGTCAAAGGGAGATCTCAGTCACATTCAAGAAAAAGGTATGAGAAATATTGTTTGCTTTTGTTGTCATAAGGTTTGCCATATTGCTAAATTATGTCCAAAATAAGTAAAGAGATCTTCAAAGTATGTCAAAGGTTACAAAGCCCCTAAAAGATATGAGAAGAGTCAAATTAAGGTTTGGAGACCTAAAATAGTAAAGGTTGATCATGTTGAGTTTAAGAGTGAAAATGAATTACTTGTTATAGTAGATAAAGAATTAGATAGGAAGGATTGTGCAGAATCTCTTGTTACATTTGAGCATGAGCTTTGTCAAGATAAGATAGTTGCAAAAGTTGAGAAGATGAAAAACATCATAAATGATAAGGTTAGTAATTCAAAAAGGCTAGACATGCTTAAACGAATTCTAAAATAAAAACACAAGAAGATCAAGGAAGAAACAAAGGAGATGTGGGAATCTCCTGAGATTTGTTTCTAGGACCCTTTTGTGTGGGGTGTCTCTTCTAGGCTTTAAGGAGACACTTTTAAGAAAAATTGAAGCATGGTGGATGCTTTTGGGTCTTGGCTATGTTGCATGACAAGAAGGTGAGTTGGCAGATTAATTTGTATATCTTATAAGGGAATACATTTTTGAAGAAAATTTTGCATCAGTATTAAGGTTTGAGGCTATTAAAATGATTCTTGCATATGAAGTGTTTAAAAGTTTTAAAGTGTTTCAAATGATTATGGTCACAAGAAATTAGAATGTTGAAAAAGAGCTAACAGTTTTAGAAAGAAGGAAAAGGATACTCATGCAGATTCAATCAAGGAGGATTAGAGTTTCAAAGCCCCATTCATTAAGAAGAAGGTTTAAACATGTTCATGGCAGAAGAAACAACCTGAAGATTCTTTGTTGGTATAGACAGCTTTGCATATGAGAAATGAAGATCAGCCATGGTTCATTGATAGTGGATGTTTGAGGCATATGACAGGAGATAAGAGTAAAGAAGATCAATGGTGGCATAGTGAAATTCAAAAATAAAACCACTGCCAAGATAGCCAGAAAAGGTATTTTAAGTTTGGATATTAGTAGAACCAAAGATAAGAATGTTTTGTAAGCATAATCTATTGAGTGTAAGTCAAATATGTGATCAAGGATACACCTTAAAGTTTCATGCAGAAGGTTGTGAGATTAGAAGAAAATATTCAAATGAGTTGATTGCAAATTCTCAAAAGATAGGCAATGATTTATCAGATATCTTCTCAAAGGCACGATCAAAGGATACATTCAAAGATCTGTAATAGGAGTTGGGAGTAATTTCTATTACTTCCTACCATTGATGTTCAACATCAGTTGAGTGGGAGATAAGTGTTAGCTCTAGGTAAGCCCTTTTCCATTAATGTCATAGGGGGAGAATAACAAGTATAGGTACAAGTGTAAAAAATAGGTACAAGGAATAGGTACAGGTTGCTACAGTAAGGGGGAGTTACTATATGTTTTCAGATGATTGTATGTGTAGGTGATAGGATGTGGCAGTTTCAAGATTGAGGTTGCCATCAATGACAAAGGGGGATATTGTTTGAAATATTGGCATTGATATCAAAGGTATAGCATTATTGGTGATAAAGGCCCCATTGCATTTAATGTTGTTTGTAATAAATATATCTTGGCTAATATGAGTTAATATTTATTTAATATTAACGAATATATTTTTGGTTGCATATGAGACAAAAGAAGGGCCCATGGAGAAGTCAAAGAGCCATGGGATAAAGACAAAAGAAGGATGGGACACATTTTCCCATGAAGAGTCATCTTGGGGAATTCCAAGAGTCACCAAGTGAAGACAAAAGAGGAATGGCACATTTTCTCATGAAGGGACACTTTGAGGAATATGAATAGTCACCAAAGATAAGGACAAAAGTGGGAAGGACGTTTTTGGTCATGAAGGGTCACCACATGACTTTTCAAATGCAAGAATATGAAGGATCATACAAGTTTTGTGCCATTTTCCATGAGGATTGAAGGGTCACAAAGGGGAAAGGCCAAAGGTCATTTGGAAAGCTATAAATAAAGGCTTGAGAAGCCATTTGTAATATGGAAGATAGAGGTTGATTTGATATTGTAATATCTAGCTTAGAAGAGCAATTGTGAGAGATGAATATGATTTGTATTTGTTATATCTATCTTAGAAGAGCAAAGGTGAGAGAGAGGAAAGAGATGTTGTATTGATCTATCATTTGTTGAGATAGCAACATTGAGAGATAGGTGTGTGGTATACACAAAGGGGTTGGTGCTCCTGTGGGTTGGTGCTCACAAATTGTTGTTGGGTTGGTTCTCACTAAAGGGGTTGGTTCTCCTATGAGTTCATGCTCATGAATCATTATTGGTTTGGTGCTTGGCAAAGGGGTTGGTGCTCTTGTGGGTTGGTGCTCATGAATAGTAGCTAGGTTGGTGCTCAGTAAAGGGGTGTGGTGTTCCTGTGGGTTGGTGCTCACGAATAGTTGTTGGGTTGGTGCTCAACAAAGGGGTTAATGCTCTTACAAGCTTGGCTTGCAAATATTGTTTGGGTTGGTGCTCATTCATATACTTGAGATTGTTTTCTATGGTTTTTCCCACATTGGGTTTCCATGTTATATTTGGTGTCTCTCTCTATCTTGTGTGGTGTTTATTTTTTGAGTTTTATTACATATCTTAAATGTTTGATTAAGTGGAATTTGGTTAAGGAAAAGTTTTATAAGATATGATATATTGATTCACCCACCCCCCTCTCAGTATATATCATGCTTAACAATTTCCTTGATAGGGTGTTCCCGAGCATGATGCATGTTAGTTGGCCAATCTGATGTATAGTATTGGGATCTTTTTTATTCCTTTCTAGTTTTCATAGATAGAGGTCTCTAATAGCTTTGGAATATATGGGTATATCCTTGATGGCCTGGAATAGACGGATTTTGATGTAAAAGTTCTTAATTTGTCCCATGAAATCAAACACAAGTTCAATTGCATGTCCTTGAAGGCTAAGGTGTTCTAGAAATGGGGGGGTGTTTCATCAATAACTTTATTTGCTAGTTCAGAGAGTTTTTGAGGTGATGGAGGTGGGTTAGCATGTTTTTTTAGGGTTTCATCATTTGACTCCCTTATTATGGGTGGTGTTAGGGGTGATATAACTTTACCTAAATGGATGTGAACTTTATTGATGTTCACCATGTATGTCAAGTACTAAATAGGTTCAGTATTAAATGTGGATTACATTGGCTTGTTTTTAAGATTCTATATGAGTTGGGCAAGTATATGGTTAGGCTTGGGTATAGCTTATGTATTGGGAATAAGAGCAATAATTTGTTGCTATTGTGGAGGAAATCCTCCTAAAGATCTTCCCCATAGTTGTTTACATCTCTAGGGCTATTACCACTAGTTTGTGAAGGGTGGGCCTTGTGGTGGTTGCCAAGATTCCATCCAAGATGGGGATACATTTTATGGAGACTACCAAGAGGAGGTGGGGTAACTTACTTAAGGTGGATACTAGTTAGAATTAAGAGGTGGAATGTTCATCTAAGGACTAGTTCGATTGGGAGTAATATTTGCAAATTATGAATTAAAGGAGGTAGAATTTGTAAGAAGTGGATTTTGTCCCATACCTTGATAAGTTAGTCATTGAACCAATGGCCTTCTTTGTGAAACATAGAAAACCTAGCCACTATCTCCTCCTACAGTGTGTAGCTTTATTGTTTCTAGTTTTTCAATTGTGATGTGAGCTACTTTAGCCCAAAGACATCTACAATTAGCATTTTTATTCTTATAATCTAGATAGTAAATGGTTAAGGCTTGATCTAAAGTTGCTTGATTTTGTCTTGAGTTTAGGTTGTCCAATTGGGTTTCAAAATGGCCAATGATATCTTATTTCATGTCCTATAATAGGTTACTAACTCAGTTTTTTGTAGCTGCCAATAGAAGCTTGCTACTCTTGACTTTGTTTATGGCAGATCTAGAATAATTTTTGCTCAACTCTTTGATATTTGAGAATGGTAGGTGAGAAATATCCCCTCCAATCATTAGGTACAAGGCTTCCATACAATCTTCTCTAACTCCTTTCAAGAAGATGAGTTTCAAAGGTTCTTCTCCAAGTGCACTTTGTGTGAATTTTTGTACAATGAACATGAACCATTCAACATAGTCCTCCAAGGATGCATCCCCCTCTTGAGGCATCCTGAAGATGTCATTTCTTCTATAACTTATTCCTCTTCCATATTCCTGATACTTGGCCAAAAATTTCTTTTTCATGTCCTCCCAAGTACGGACTGAATTGCTACCCAATCCAATAAACCATTAAAATGTTGAATCTTTGAGAGTAGCTAAAAAAAGTTTCAATTTTTGTGCATAATTCTTTTAGTCATGAATTCTAAAGGGGATATCAAATTTGAACAATAATGTGTCTGGGTCTTTTGATAATGTACTTCTAAAATTGGGCAAGGTTGAGGACAAAATATTTTTCATTTTTGTTACGCATGTTGCATCTAGAATAGGAAATTCAAAAGTAACTATGTTTGGAGTCCCATTGTCATCTAAAAAGTCTCATTCTCTGCTCATGATAGATATTCTTGTGATATGGGTACCAAAGGTACTCACTATCTCAACCTCAAACTTTGTGTCAATCCCTTGGTCAGCATGATAATAAACATTTATCTGTTGATCCTCAATCTTTTTACTAGATGAAGGGTCTAAAGATTCTCCTAAGCTTTCTTTGATTAGATCAAGAAAGCCTTGTTGAAATGTTATAAATATGTTACTCTCTAGAGTGTCTAATTCATGTAGTTCCTCTCTTTCAGTTCTTCTTACCAGCTCAACTAATTCTTCTTCTACTTCTTTTTCTTTTCTCAAAGCCAATAATGCTTCTTCTACAAGATACCTCCTTTGGTTTATAGTGTTGTCTTCTTCAAGAGCATTTTGGCTTATGGTCCATTATTCAATAGGATTCTTAGTTACTATAGGTATTTGTGGTTCTTTCCCAGCAGTAACTTGTGGCTTGTTTGGTAATAATCTCCCTCAAGAATATCTTTCTCTCTATATAAATGTTATGTCACTCCTTCAGCTATCCTATCCCTTCCTACACAGAGTTACTTTTTTTTCATTTTCATGTGTTCAAGGGGGTTATTTCAGACCAATTTTTTAAAAATAATGTAGAAATAAAGGAGTGTTGAAATCAAAACAATAGGAAGTGAAATTATACTTCTAGAAAGTAGTAAAGATTATCTACTGAAAGAAGGAAAAATAATTCTAGAAAGCAGAGAATGAAAGCATGAAAATTTATTCTAGAAAGTAGGAAATGAAAGTATAAAAATTTATTCTAGAAATTAAGAAATGAAAGTAGGAAAATTAAAAGCACATTTTATCAAAAATAAATCACTTTTACAGGAAATAAACTCTATCAACATGAATTAAGTAATTTATGCACTGTTTACTTCTAAAAACTTAGACATCTAGTATAAGACACTATAGTGCCCTCACTCAACTTGCCTAGCTGGAACTATATGTCCAGGAACTTAGACATTTGGCATAAGACATCATAGTGTCCTAACTCAATGTTCTCAACTGGGTAGAATAGTGCATTAATAAAAAAAAATTAATGATTGATTTTAGAAATAATAATTGACACCCTCCTCAACAATGACACCAAGATGTTGTACAGACTAATTATCTAGTGATTACCAGATTCACTAGTCTAATTAAACATTAATTATCAACCTAGGGTGTGTATTCTTTTCAAGAGTGCCAACACTATATATACATTACTAATTCAAAAATCAACTTGCTTTTCTAGTTGTAGTATAATGAATTTACGCTAAATTTAATAGACATATATATTATGAAAGTACTATGATAGAATTATAGAACTATTCCAAACTTATGTACCATACATGCATCACACTTATATAATCAAACGTAATAGTCAAATCAACTTACACAACACACTAATAATTAAATAAGGTCAGGATCTTCACAATAACTCATTCTAAGGGGGGGCTTCCTCGTTTAAAACTAAGCTCTAATCCCTCTCTGAGAGAATTCACAAACTTATTACAAATTCAACATTCTCATTACTCAATTTTCAATACAAATGCTATAGTTAAAAAAATTCTACTATTAACTTCTCAAAATTATCTCACTCCTAGTCTGATCTACATTCTACCTTTAAATACAAAATGTAATTTATTAACTCTTAACCAAAAACACCAAACTAGAAAAAAATACAAATAATTAGAAACTACCCCAGTCAACCTTCAAGTGGTTAGTAACCGAAGTTACTTATTTTAGGTTTGATTGGGTTAGAGACAAGGCATATTATTTTGTTTTTTTATTTCCTTTTGTCTTTTCTCATTATCCTTATCTTTCCCATATTTGGTAGCATATCCAATTTCTCCTTGCATGTAGGGAAACTATAGAACAACTATGATTCTTCTCAATCATCCATTTGGTTTACCAAGATAGCTAGATGTGTCTACAAGATCTCCTCAATAATGACTCTATTGTGCATAGTGGTTGCAGGCACTCTGTATTAGCTATAAGCAACCTATAGGTGAAACCTTCAATTATTGTGGGCACTCTGTAGTGTCTATAGGTAACCTATAGGTGAAGCCTATAGTTACTATGAGTATTATATAGTGGTTACAAGCAACCTATAGGTGAAGCCTATAGTTTTTGTAGGTATTCTACAGTGGTTGTAGGCAAATTGTAGGTGAAGCTTACAGTTGCTATGAGCATCCTACAGTAGTTATGGCTTAACAAGATCCTATAACCTTTCATGAACCTTCAAATGTTTGTTAGATAAATTCACACCAATATAATTCAATCAATTAAAATCATCAATAATTCATAAAACACACACACACACACACATCAATGAACATACAAAATCATAACTTCATTCATTAATTTATATTAGTGACGGATAGTTATGGGATTTACATAGAAAAAGACATAGACTAAGCATGGATGAGGTTATAAAAGTAAGAAATTTGTGGCCTCATCAATACCCATACTCACTAAATTCATCATCTGAGAGAGCCATTACAAAAAATAAAAGAGCAATGAGCTCTTATTGAGAGAGCAAATTGGGGTAGTCTCACTAGTGAGATGATAGATGTAGGTGGTTACATTCAAAGCATTGAGGATAAACTAAAAGGCCTCAAGGAACATTAGGTTAAATCATAGTCTTCTTATATGACATCCATTCTTCCTCAAGATATCATTCCAAGAGCCCCTTTGAGTTTGCCAAGTTCTTCATATATTTCTCAGACCTTCCCTTCTTAGAGTTTTATCCAAGAGAAGTATCAAAGAAAGAAGGAGATTGTTATGGCATAGCTTGTTGTTGAGTCACTAACCACTTTAAAGAGAAGATATTCTAGGAGAATATTGATAAGTAGATCAAAGAGTTGGAGCTAAAGACAAGGAAAGAGGAAGAGAATTAGAATCAAAAGGTCAAAAAATATCCTTTATCTTTCCCATATTGGAACCAAACCATGGAATTAAGAAAGAAAGAGGAATGATTAAGCATCATTTAAGATGTTAAATTCAAGAAAGAGATCATTCAATATTCATTTCTTCCTCCTCAAAAGCCTAAATCCTTTTCTTCATGGAATTACATTCAAGAAAAAGTGCAGTAGAGAGATGAGGTGAAGATGATCTAAGAGGATGCAGCTAAAGAGATAGAAAAGAAAGGTGACTTGAGTGATCAAGAAAAATAAATTATAGTTAGGACATTACTCGATAAGGACAAAAATGATTTAGTTTTCCATGATGAATAAAAGGGGAGTTATAAGAGGATTCTCAAGAGTTTGCAACAGCTGAGATAGATGAAGTACAAAAAAAAATCTTCCAAAGGAAGCCATGAAGACAACTCACATAGAGCCATTGCTGAGATGGAGAATATTCTTGATAAAGATGAGTCAAGTGCAATAGATCAAGAAATTTCATATGACTCCATCCAAAAGGTATAAATATGTGATCAAAATGTTTCAAATGATAAGATTGCAAATGAATTTCATGTCCTTTAAGTTAATCATGATGAAGAGGCCTTTTAGATGATTTGGAGATTTTTTATGAAAAAATTTATAGTCCATCTGCAATCCATATGGAGATTTAGGAATGTTTTGTAAAGAGTACTATTGTAGCAGTTCATCAAGAAGAAATTAATCAAATATTGCAGCCACATTTAAATGTATACCAAGAGGATGAAGATCTCAGTGAGACACTACCTCAAATGGATCATAATGAAGATATCAATCCAAGCATACCAGTTGATTTACTAATACAATTATTGAATGAGAATGTGTCAAATCATGATCAGCCTATGAATGAGGTAGAGATAGTAGTCTTGATGCAATAAAGAAGAATATGGGAGGAGGATGATTGGATCTTGGATCCATATCTTTAATCTATGTACCTAAGAATATAAGTTGGAGGCATAGCTACTGTCATGTCCCCTTTTTCGTGGACATTGACAGACTTGATGATTAGCCTATTATACGACCTTCGTAGGCTAATAGGATGGATAGAGGGTCATAATGGAGCTTGGCTTGACTTTGATTCACAGAATTTCTACATTTGGTTTTCATTCAGGGTATTTCAGACGCATTGGGCCTAAGCTCCTACTTTTTAGGGATATTTGACATGCAGTGGAACACCTTTATTTTGGTATGGTCATGTGCAGAATCACTCCCTGATTCACCTACTTCGATCGGTTTGAGGATCCGACGTATATTGAGGGAGATATTAATATTTGATTGATTTAATCAAATATTAATTATTTGGTCTCATTAATAATTAATTATTAATTATTAATTATTTAGTCTAATTTTAAATTAGAAACCCTAATGCTAATTTAAGAAACCCTAATTAGGTCAAGCATATCTTTTGAGGGTATAAGGGTTTCACATGGAGGCCATTATTGATTCATGCATAGATTATTGATTATTGAAATTGGAGAAATTCTTCTGTGAAGACTGAGCCAAGGGTTCCAGGATTCCATCTGCAGTGGAGAACGTCAACTCTTCATTGTGTGCAATTCAGAGGTTGTGAAAGATCAGCCGATCTATTGCCAAATTGAGAGATAGCTTCATTCAGAAGTTATCACAGAATTCCAGGTTTGAGAGATAACTTCACACAGAAGTTTATCACAGAGCTTTCCAGGTATTTTCTTTATTTAGTTTTTGATCCAATAAGTTATACAGAGATAGATCTTGTGTTAGAATCTATATTCGTGAGATCAGGCTGTTCAGCAATCAGGGGTTAAGAAGAGACAGGTTGGCGGCCGTACCACGTCCATACAAATCCGTTCAGAGCTGTTTAGGCACCGACATCGGCAGATATAGGGCTTCCAGTGACCGACATCGGTCGACTGAAGACCGACGTCGGCAGAAAGCCGACCGATAGAGACCGATGTCGGCGAGATATCGATCGACGACGGTGCCTGTGTGTTGACACAGAAAGGCCGAGACACTTCCAGATTCAGTTTTCATTTCCAGATTAGCAAAAGCCAGGGTTTTAAGACCAGGATTTTAATATTCTTTATTTTTTATAATAGAGACTCAATTGTGTAATCGTCCAGAAGAAAAAGTAATGAGATCTTTATTTGCTATTGAGGGATTATACTGTGATTTGTGTATGCTTATTTTGAATCTATTCTGCAAGTTTGTATCTGTGATCAGAGCTTTATGAGTTTATATATTCCCTGTTTGAAGGGGATATTACAGTTGTTCAGAGATTTTATAGAAACAAAAAGAGGCCCTAAGTAAGGGACATCACAGTGGTATCAGAGCTTTTGTGTAGATAAAAGAGCCCCTAAGTAAGGGACATCACAGTGGTATCAGAGCCAAATTCCTGCCATCCTATTGGGCACATCAGAAGTAATGTCTTGCCATCTTGTTGGGTAGTTCCAGGTTCAATTCGATTATCAGTATGGCTATAAGAGGGGTTAAAGATTTGGAAGAAAGCATGCACAATGCAAAGATGAAATTAGATCATCCATTTCAGCAAGCAGATGACACTCTAAAAATTTTGGAGGAGTTGGAGACTTATTTAGGCAAGGTTGAGCATTCAAATACTTATGAGATGCAAACAACATTATTTCTAGCATTTGATTCGTTGGTGAAGCCCCGATTATTGAGACATCATGATGAGGTGGTAAGACTTGCAGCTCTCTCTTGCATTAGTGAAATGATGAGGATCATAGTTGGCTTTGATTTTCATGATGATCAGATTATGAGAGAGGTACTTTATGCCATGGTAAAAAGCTTCGAAAAGTTGGATAACATTAGAGACCCTCATTTCTCAAGGAGGGCAAGATTACTTGAAACGTTTGCAAGGTATGGGTTTGAAAACATTATGATGTTAGTAGGTTGTATTGGTGAAATTCGCATGATGTTTAAAATATTTTGGAATATTTTAGATGAGTTTCATTCTAGCAATATATTGTCATCAATGCACTCTATTATGTTCACAATCTTGTTTGAAGAGGAGGATAAAATCTCTAAACTTTTGGCAGAAGATTTATGGTATGTCTAGACAAAAGGGAGAAATGTCTCACCTAGAGCTTGTATGTGGTTAAAGAATTTAATTAATAGGCCCAAGGATCGTAGTGCTTTTCCTATGACATGCAGCCACTTGCATGATGAGTTTGACAGTCATGCTGATCCAATACAGGGAGATATTAACACATCTTCAGGTAATGATTTATCTGCATTATCTTCACGGGCAGGAGTAGTTGAGGATGTTGTGGATGAGCTTTGTCTTAAGGTGAGTTTAACTCAGGGGTTAGACAGTGAGGATGAGTCTGATGCTTGCATTCAGAGTGTGGAGGTGTACTCAGATGTTAGTACACTGAGTGTGGGTGATGAGTATGTTTCTATAGCTACTTATGAGGAGCATGTGGTTGAGGCTCACACACATATTCAGGACTTGGGAGTACCTGATTTTGAAGAGTTTGGGATACCAGTGGAGTCGAGTCTCCAGATTGATTCTTCTCACACATTTGACAGTATGGTACAGTTGGTTGTGCCACTGTTACAGAGGGATCAGTTATGGGATGGATTAACACCATCTTTTGTAGATGGGATTTGCAGTTGCCAAGTACACAGTCTACAGTATCGACACATCTAGGGCAGTTGTGATTTTAGAGATTGGTTGAGTTGTGTTCACCAATTTGATTATGGGTTCCTCTTTGTTCTACTTCTATTGATGTTACAGGTACTTGCATTAATTCACAACAGTGCAGAGCATAACTACATTTGGGATCCAAGTGGATCGAGTAGTTCATTGTTCCGAGATTGCTTGGGGACAAGCAATTTTTGGAGGGGCGGATCGTCATGTCCCCTTTTTCGTGGACATTGACAGACTTGATGATTAGCCTATTATACGACCTTCGTAGGCTAATAGGATGGATAGAGGGTCATAATGGAGCTTGGCTTGACTTTGATTCGCAGAATTTCTACATTTGGTTTTCATTCAGGTTATTTCAGATGCATTGGGCCTGAGCTCCTACTTTTTAGAGATATTTGACATGCAGTGGAACACCTTTATTTTGGTATGGTCATGTGCGGAATCACTCCCTGATTCACCTGCTTCGATCGGTTTAAGGATCTGAAGTATATTGAGGGAGATATTAATATTTGATTGATTTAATCAAATATTAATTATTTGGTCTCATTAATAATTAATTATTAATTATTAATTATTTAGTCTAATTTTAAATTAGAAACCCTAATGCTAATTTAAGAAACCCTAATTAGGGCAAGCATATCTTTTGAGGGTATAAGGGTTTCACATGGAGGCCATTATTGATTCATGCATAGATTATTGATTATTGAAATTGGAGAAATTCTTCTGTGAAGACTAAGCCAAGGGTTCCAGGATTCCATCTGCAGTGGAGAACGTCAACTCTTCATTGTGTGCAATTCAGAGGTTGTGAAAGATCACCCGATCTATTGTCAAATTGAGAGATAGCTTCATTCAGAAGTTATCACAAAATTCCAGGTTTGAGAGATAACTTCACACAGAAGTTTATCATAGAGCTTTCCAGGTATTTTCTTTATTTAGTTTTTGATCCAATAAGTTATACAGAGATAGATCTTGTGTTAGAATCTATATTCGTGAGATCAGGCTGTTCAGCAATTAGGGGTTAAGAAGAGACAGGTTGGCAGTCATACCACGTCCATACAAATCCGTTCAGAGCTGTTCAGGCACCGACATCGGCAGATATAGGGCTTCCAGTGACCGACATCGGTCGACTGAAGACCGACGTCGGCAGAAAGCTGACCGACAGAGACCGACGTCGGTGAGATATCGACCGACGACGGCGCCTGTGTGTTGACACAGAAAGGCCGAGACACTTCCAGATTCAATTTTCATTTCCAGATTAGCAAAATCCAAGGTTTTAAGACCAGGATTTTAATATTCTTTATTTTGTATAACAGAGACTCAATTGTGTAATCGTCCAGAAGAACAAGTAATGAGATCTTTATTTGCTATTGAGGGATTATACTGTGATTTGTGTATGCTTATTTTGAATCTATTCTGCAAGTTTGTATCTGTGATCAGAGCTTTATGAGTTTATATATTCCCTGTTTGAAGGGGATATTACAGTTGTTCAGAGCTTTTGTAGAAACAAAAAGAGGCCCTAAGTAAGGGACATCATAGTGGTATCAGAGCTTTTGTGTAGATAAAAGAGCCCCTAAGTAAGGGACATCACAGCTACATCATCTAGAACACATGAACATATAAATACTCCCATTTTTAGAAGAGGGCTATTAAAAGGAAGCAATCATATTTTAAAGTTCCATGGTGCATCAAATAGCTTTCCATTTGATCTAGGAGGGCCAATAAGTTGGAGATTAGTTTTTACATAATAGACTTCTTATTGTTTCTTTCCTCTAAGTACATATTCACACATGATTTTAGTTTTTGTTTTTTCCCTTTCCAAGTTGTTATCCATTCCTCTAAGTGCACATGTGCACATGTTGTTTTTTGTGTCAGTTGTCTTGTTGTGTCTTTATCTGCAAAAAAGCTTCCTATTTCAGTGTATATCCAAGTTTCATATAGAAAAAAAAATTGAGTTATTTGAAAATTAGGATATTAAATGCCCAAAATTTTCCAAAATTGTTAGTAATTTGACCTATTAAGGTTAAATTACTACCCCTATCATTTTAAACTTTCTTAAATATCACCAATATCCCTTTGCAGCAAGTCAAATTGATAAATTTTAGCCTAAAATCATTAATTTTGGTAAAAAATATCAAAAATATATTGTAAATTGGTTATTATTATTTCAAAATATCATTTTCAAGTTCAAATATGCAGGTAATCCATGCACAGGGATCAATTTTGAGGAAAAATTGAAATTTTTGAGAGCTACATGTGGTTTCAAGACCTCAAAATTTATACACAAAGTAATCATGATTTGGAGAACCTTTTGAAAAAAATTCATGGTCATTGGATGAGTGGAGATACTCTATATTTTTTAATAGTCCTTAGCATGTTCATTGGAGATCACCATTGAAGTAGGCATCATTCTAGTGTGCCACAGAGGTTCCTACATCTAGGTAAAAATTTGACAAGCATGGAATGATTTTTTTACATAAAAATAATACTTTTAAAGAATGTTAAAACTATAAATTTTAAGCAAACCATGTTCATGCATGCTTTTGAAAGCAAACAAGCATAAAGGCCAAAAGGGGGTTTTTTAACTTTACAAGAAAAAAGTTATTTTAAAGTGTTTTTATAGTATGGTAAATAACCCATGATGATTTATTTATGAATTGGGAAGCATGTGAAGAATTATTTTAATTTTGGTTAAATTTTTATTTTTTCAATTCTAGACACCCTTCCTAGCCTCTTGTTTAGATGCTCATATCTTTCACCACATGTGGATTTTAGATGAAAAATATTATTATGTTTTTATTACCAATATTTAATTATAATTAATTAAAAATGTATACTATTTGAGTGGTTTTACTTTATGAACAATCATTAAGAGTGTAGGCAGTTCAGAATGCAGTCAAAACCTCACAGGCATATTTCTCCATGTAGTAACTTTTTATATATTTTGAATGGGAACCCAATATTTTTAGAGATGTTGTAGAGTTAATTATTATACACATTAATTTAAAAAAAATTGTATTTGGAGGCCTATACTTTATGAACCATCATTTTAAAAATTCAACTTCAAAGTTCGCTTAAACCCTCAAAAAATCATTTTTGTAAAAAGTTGGTTTTATTACCATAAAATTATCTTGGATCAACCTTAAACCTTTTAAATTTTCAATTAAACTTAAATATGATACCATAAATGTCAATTTTATGTATGGAGATATACGGATGAGGGTAGAAATCATGTTTTTTGTGGAAAAAAGCATGTAAAATGAAGTACAAGAGACTTTAATGAAATATGATAAATTGAGATAAAATACTAATAACTTTTATTCATCTTAAAATTTTATTTTGGTCATAAATAATCCAATAAGTGTCCCAACTAGCTTAATTAAAATGGCCAGTCTGTAGGAAAATGGAGCAAAATAGGCCTAGTCAACCCTATTGACTGAATGATGAGTGTTTTCTCATCAAAATCAAATACATTGAAATTAATTTTTTTAATATATATATTTAATTATTATTTAGGTTCCATGTCATATTTTTTTAGGTTTAATGGATTCCAAATGCCAAAAGATAGGCTATTAAGCCTAATAGCTTAATTGGTCAATCAAACATGTAAAGAATGGCATTAAAAATATATAAAATAAATTAAATTTGGAATTAACACATGGAATATATGTTTTTAAGTGGATATATCATTCTAAATTCAATCCAAAAGTTTTTATTCATGCAAGTTGAGCTCAACTTGAGTTAACTAGTCCTTAAGGGTCAAATCTCTTCGGTTGACTAGTTTGACTAGTTTCATGCATCGCCCATGCTTTTCATGCAAGATAAAGACTTTAAATAACTTAAAATCACTTTAAATATGGATTTATATTCTAATTTATGGAATTATTTTCATTAAAATAATATTTACAAGTCAACATGGGCCCACCACTTCTCAATTCTATGCCAAAAATGAAGAACATGCAATTTTTGAAGAATTGAAAGATTTTGAAGCCTTTATTTAATATTGTAATAGGCTTGTAGTATTATTTTAACTCTAGGAAGACTAATCCTTATCTTTTCCACATGAATTTGAATTTATTTAAGGTTTAGACTTATATATTGGCTTTTTGAAGCCATTTTTTCAAAATTTCTGAAGCAAAGCAAAAATTGTAATTGACACCATTTATCAAATAAAGAAGATTTTTTCCATATGTTTTTTTTGGATCAAAATAAAATTGTATTTTTTTATTGTATACTATCATATAGTTTATATCTATATCTTCTTTTTTCATTTTATTTCCTCACTTGCTATGAAAATCTCATCCTCTACAGGTCATTTGAAGAGCTAGGAATAGAATATGCTTTACAAGCTTCTTGCAGGCCTTCTTTTGAAATGATTATGTTCAAAATTGAATGCAGAGTTTTATTTTATATTCATATGTGTGTCTTACTTAGTTTTATAAATCTTTTAGAGAATTTCAATCATTCAGGTGCATCACCTCATTTAGATAGTATTTCCCATTTTAGCTTCTTTATTCCTTTTTCACACCAAAAATCATAGTAGATCAGATTTAATTGATAAATATTAAGGGAACCAACCCTCTCTAGAGGTTCTTCTCAACATAGAGTCACCCACACTCTAATAATTTTCCATTGTATCAACTAGAGAGAAGGTGTGCTTTTACATCCTCAAGTAGGGTGTACTCTAGAGTGATAACAGTTTAGTCCATAGACTCCCCTAAAAATCCTAAAAATATTTGGTTCCCATTCATCTTATGTGTGGATATAATAGTAGAATATGATAGACTATGAGCTCTTTTCAAACCTTCTATAAATATCTATAATCTTATAAATGATTCATAAAAGTGTGCCCCTCAATCTAACTCTTTTTACCATGGATCTCAAGTGTGTTGGGGTCCTCAACTCCTGCTAAGAGAATTAGCCTTGAGTCCTTTTATGATGAGATATTTGAGCATTGAAACAATTAACTCGAACCGGTTGCTTGGAATGTGCAGTTTAAGGAGGGTCTTAAGACTAATTTAATATTTTTTTTGTATTTCCACTTCTTGAAATCTCCTTTTGAAGTTCTAAAACATCATTACATATTTGATCATGGACCTAGGTTTGCTTGAGGGTTGGCATGACATGTCATAAGGTGGAGTGGGTGTATTTAGGCCTTAAGGATGGCCTTAGGCCTAAAGGCCTAGATTGAGATTTTAGAGCTTTGAATTTTATATAAGTGAGTCTGTGGATAAAAAAATCACAACACCTTCTCCATCTTATTCCCATATTCTATTATAACTTATAAATGCTTAAACTTTGACCCTATTCCCCTTTTCATGTGACTGCTTATATATCACTGCCTAGACTACTAAGTTTGAGTGCCATTAATAGGCGTTGGATGCCTAAGTGATATCCTTATTTTATACAATGATGGATTTTGTAAATACCATGAAACATAATCTTCAATATATAATATAACCCTTAGGTTTAATTCCTTCATTAACTCATTCAAATGCACACTCTTATACAATAGTCTTAGGGTTTGTTAGAGGTCACACCTATGTAACCCTATGGGTTTGATGATCACTCCTTATATCTCAATTGATAATATTCTGATATAAGAAACATGGTTATAATTCTCTTGCTTCCTCCTTTGGATGTCTTCAAACCTTCATCGAATCTCCAAACCTATACCAACCCACAATTTCCACACGTAGGGATGATTATGACTACTTAGGCCTAGTTGGTACACCAGAATCTTATTTACCTTAAAATATCAAATCACTCCAAAAAAAGATTGTGTATACATTTAAGGTAATTTAAAAACTATATATTTCATCTCATGTTTTACCTATTTATATGGTTTCCCACATGTCCTCTATTGTATGTGTCTATACATGCTACATTTAGGCCTGTTTGCCTCAATTTTAGGACTATAGGCCTACTAGGCCATTAAGCAGATACCATTATGAGATATTTGTGACTTTAAAAAATTGATAGAAATTTATCATTCACTTTTTCATCTTTTCTCAACCCCTTTATAGCCACAAAATATGCATAAATATCCAACATTTAGGTATAAGCCAGTTTTAAGCTTATGTAAATCCATTTTAGGCCTAAAATTCCATTAAGCTATTTTTATACCTCTCTCCATTGAATAAGATAATCTATTGTATGTGAGAGTCTTGGGAGATTATTTCAAATGTTCCTCTTCATATCTATATTGTGCTTCTCTACATGATGTTCATACCTCTATTGTCTTACAAGTGACCCTGCTTGTAGGAGACATCTAAGGTCTATACTATGTTATGGGCAAGGTAAGATCCTATCCTTTATGTATTAAAGTCCTCATAATTATGAGACATATGTTAAACATACCTCTCTTAATTTTTAATTATCTTCATCCCTCTAATAATTACTTAGACTAGTAGATGTTTTTAAATTTCATGCACATGCATGTTTTAGGTTGTGGGTTCCTAATTAGACCTACTTGGTCTATCGAGGCTCCTTTGGTATCATATAGAAAAAATTAATTATATAATTATTGAGATAATTTTAAATATGGATAATACTCTCCTATCATTATCCCTCTCTATCATAATTCAATATCTTGGCCACCTTCATCTTCTTAGATAAAATCTTGCCTATAGGTTTCTTTCAAGGCCTGCTCTCTGTGAAGGTGTCTTATAAGAAAAGGGATAGTGTATCTTTGAGTTCCACCACATATTTGTTACTACTTACATTTTTCCTCATTAAATATCTAAGGTGGATTTAAGATATCATCCCAAGGTCAACCTTCTGTGTGATTAGTTAACACAATAGGCATGTATATGGTATTTATAGGTCATAAACTAAGTATTAACTTCTCTTGGAGAAATTTATGGTGTATTTAGACTATTTATAACCCTAAATTTATATATCCATGTCCTTTCATACATCTTCATGACTCTTAAATTATCTATAATGTCTTAAACATCTCCCTCCTTGTGTACCTTTCAATCAACACTTCACCCTTTTAGCTTATACAAAGGCCTGTAGGTCTGAAGGAGAGATATTGGGACTATAGGTGCTCATTTTTAGAGGGTATTAAAATTTAATTATTTTCTTTAATTGACTTAGTGTGATGGTAATCCTTAATAATCACTATAACTCCTTGAGACCCTTTGATCTCATCATTTTTTCCATGTCCTTTAATTTATCACTGTCACTCTGTATATGTACTTGGGGTCCTAACTAAGTTCATCTCTTTTGGAATAAGTTTAAGGTATTAATATTACTTAGCATTTATCTCCCATTTATCATGTATTTTAAAATTATTTTAATTCCCATTTTTAAATTTCTCGCCTCTATATCCCATTTCAACAGTGACCATCTTAAAGGGTTCTTGTCAAGACTAAGTAGAGTTTGACAATGTAGAATAGGCTAAAGTTGTAGATGGTTCTTGAGGGTATATTTGATGAAGGTAAAATTGGAAAAAACAAATAATTATTAAGGAACATATTCATCCCTAAAAAAATGATGCATATGTACACCTATTGCATTTTCACTTTGTACATGAGGTAATTAACACAAACATGACAATCATACTGTAAATATGATCTTTAAGGGTTCTTACAAATAATGGTGGTTCAATTGAGTGTTTTTGAGGTATTTTAGTATTGAAATGCTTAGATTAACCCACTATATATTTTAAAACATCATTCACCTCCATTTACATATACGAAGGAATCTGCAACCAGGAGCAACATTGCTTGCCATCTACAAAATGAAGAAACTTGAAGTTATGTTTATTTCCACACTCTAATACATGTGAAAAATGGTTTTATGGTGATGGATATGGTTTTTAATGAATTATAAATCACTCATCAATAATTATATCTCATAAAAAATTTAAATATGCAACAAAATTGATGCCATTTCAATTCCCGACACATGATAAATAAGCTTATTAGAGTGGTCAGGTTGTTAATGTTTGTTCATAAAGATCAATACATGAAATTTCATATAAATTTCATTAATAAGAAGTTAAATTTACCCCATTACTCTATCCAATATATCAAATCTCCAATTTTTATCTCATATATGTACTCTCCACAAACCTAAAAGCTTGCCTTGACTACTAAAGAATCGATAGAGAGAGGAATGATTTTGAGCTTGTTTTGCATTATATGATCACTAAAATTATTCCAAATATATAACATGGGATCATATGCAACCTTTGATCCACTTTATATGGAAATTTCAACATAAATCTGTATATCCTATAAGAAACACATGAAAATGCTCTCTTTCTTGCATTTTCTCCTAGTTTTTTATCTTGAATAGTCATTGAAGGATGAAGGTATGGAAAAAACAAGTAAATTGACATTTTAAAACTGATGGTATGATAGGGGAGGTTAAAGAGGCACCTTTTGTCATGCATGGAGTCTATTTGTTGAGTGGGGAGTATAAATGGGTCTTAAAAAGAACTTTTATGATGTGAAATGCCTAGTGGTGGCTATAATATGAGGATAGAACCCTATAATATCATTCTCAATCTATGAAACAATTGAAATATCACCTTTTTATAAATATTTTATAAGGATATACTCATAGGAGATGCTTGGAGGGTTATTGATCACTTTAGGGGGAATTAAGGTGTGAATTGGGCTTAGATGAGTACATCATGAATAATAACCATAAACACACTATTATACCTCCTGTCATGACTTCAAATAATGCTTAAACACCCTTATATCCCATTATAAAATATCTCCCTTCTTTAAATAGCTTAGGTAGGCCTAAAACCATAAGCAATAGAAACCTTATTTCCTCCAAATTACCTTAATATTTGATAAATGACCTTAATCTTATCAAACAGGGTTAAGACCATTATTTGTACCTTAAAAAACTTCTTGACACTTCCTCTATCACTATAGAACCATTATGAGGATTGAAAAATTACCAATATACCTCCAAAAAACCATGACATACTAAGCTTATAAGCATATTTTATGACACACCATGACACTCCTAACAAGACTCAAAGACTCTCAATAGACATTTATGATACCATGATAGTTTAGGCACTACAGATAAGCTTAGAGTTGTTCTTATGCAATTTTTTTGATGGTGGGGGTTAAAATTTGGCCTGTGAGACCAAAATGTCAACATTTTTGGTGACTTTTAGGGGTTACCAATTTGATGGTCAAGAGAACCTATTAACTTTCATGACAATAATGACTCAACATGACTCATGACTTAAAAAATCACCTTAATCAAATGTCAAGCTGATTTAGCACTTAATGACACCTCCTAGGACTATAAAAACTCATAATACACAATAAAGATAACTAAAGAAACAAAACCTAACACCTAAGTAGAAAACAAAAAAGGCACCAAAATAAATAATAATTATGCATGACACACTTATTAAAACATGACAACAAATGACTAGAAAAAACTAACTAAATAACACCTCATTTCTCCTCTACGATCAAAAGGTAAACTCCTTTGATCATGTTAGCTCCATGAGGTCAAGTTGCCACATGATGATAGGAGTGAAATTAGGTATTTTTTGTTGAATGAGGACTCCCACTTATAACTAAAGATATTATCATACTAATAGCCTCTTAATAAGGTAGATATATCCTCTTCCTTAACCCTTATTTGCATTGATTGACTATATGAGTCTAACACCTGATCATAACCATCCCATATCTATCTACCTTTCATGATCAATCTCATCTCTTCCTCAGTCATGTGATGCTCTTGATCATGTTGGGAAATTTAAGGTGGCCCTTGTGTTATGGTTACAAGGTTGGCTTCTAAGAGATTACATCTAGTTTCATGACTTCTTAAGGCCACTTGAGTTTAGTTACACCTTCCAAGAGTGAAGAGACATCTAAAGATGGAGTGATTATTTTATAACCTTTATTGAAAAGCTCAAAGAAGTCATCTCCTAATAAGACAACTTCTTGGAATGGTGTGTTTGGAGGGATGACTCCTTCTTACTTGATGGAACTACTTTTCTCAATCTAAATTGAATCACATTTAAGAAAAGAGCATCCTGAGTTGATGATCTCAAAAAACTCCATTGATTGTTTCTCTTCTAGCTCAAGTGTGATTAGACTCTATTTAATTTGAATAGTATAAGGTAAAGGAGTAGGCACATCATAGTTTAAAATATCACCTTCCTAATCATGTTCATGGGGATATAAGTAATTCTCTACTATCTTTGATTGGTCATTTGAAGTTACTTCATACTTAGCAACATCTTGATGATTTTTCATTATCTCAAAGTTACTTTTGTAGGCTCAATTTTCACCCTTGGAGAGAGTTCTTTAGGTTCCCTCTAATTAATCTACATAATGGAAAAAACCCCAAAATGTGGGTCACCTATGGTGGGGTTGGACCTCCGAAGAAGGTTGGCTTCCACTTGATGCTCACCTAAACTAATGATTTATAAGTAAAAGGGTTAGAAAGAGGATAAGTGATCCTAATAAGGACAAAAGGGTGATACACCAAAGTTAAATGGACACTCATATAATCTTGAACATAGACTAGATCAACAAAATACAACAATGGCTTACTCAATCTCACAATCTCACTAGTTACATAAATGTTTCATAGAAGAGGTTCCAAGTAAAACACTAATATATACCTAAAATTTAGCTTAAAAATACCTTCAATGAGGTAAGCAAAAGGATAGTAAACTAGGAATAATATCCTTCAAGTTCACCATACACAAGCATACTAAGCACTGACTAAAGAAAAGAGATAGGCAAAGAGTTGATACTATTACTTCAAAAGGTAGTTATTACAATATTTTGATAGGGTTTAAACATATCAAATGATATTTTTTTTGAAAGAGTCTCAATGAGTATCCTTGTCCCATAAAAGAATGAAAATTCTAAGATTTGACAACCCCTTTTATGGGAATAAGACTAGGATATATATGAGGAGAGAGAGAGAGAGAGAGAGAGAGAGAGAGAGAGAGAGAGAGAGAGAGAGAGAGAGAGAGAGAGAGAGAGAGAGAGAGAGAGAGAGAGAGAGAGAGAGAGAGAGATAATGTGGGAACATGCCATCAAAGATGGAACACACCATCCTAGGTCATTAATTGAACTTGAGCTACCACCTTTTTTATCCAATGAAAGAATTTCCACCTTTTTGATCAATTAGGACACTACACATGGCTCACCAAGTTATAAGGTCCTGAGAATGCATTGAGTGCCCCTAGTTGTAGTTTCCAACACTAGACCTTTTATTTGATCCTTCATATCATCTCTAACTTGAGGACAAAACTTCATGCTCATGGGTTTAACATAAACATGAATGTGTGCATTTTAGTATTTTATTTGTTGAAAATATGGCCATGCTAAAGGATAAGGATCTTCTTTAATAATCACAAACTACCAATGATCAAATTTGGATAAGATCTTTTTTATAGACACAAAACCAATCTCCTTTATTGGTTTTCTCGTAGTCACATATATTGATATAGACTTATAGACTATATAGCCTTTTTGATCTCCATTAGATCTAAAAGACCTATTTTTCCTTGAACATCTATAAAAATTAAGGGCTCATTATGTACAAATTTCTTTTAAAGAATGATAGACACAGTCACATAATAGACCCTATATGCTACAAACCTTTGAACCAAAGGTCTATATTTAGCCTCAATGGCATCCCTTTATATTATTTATACATAAATACATATTTTTTTTCCTTTTAATGGTGCTTTAATGAGATTTAATGGTGGTAGAATGACCCTACCATACCTATGTTTACTTCCATCAAAAATAGGTTCTTAGGTTTAACTTTCATTTTAATTGGCTATCAATATCTGACTCAGCTTGTTGACATTTTAACCTTTAATCACACCATTGATTTTGATTAGTATTATTGAGAAAGATACATTAATCTTATATTATCTTGAATGTTCTTATGCCACTTGTCAATCATGCATTGATCTTAAAATCCTATTGTCAATTTATGGCTTCACACGCTTACACCACATGGTGACTTCTCAAGCTTCTTAACTTTTTGACTCATCTCAAATTATTAGATCATAATGTATGAATTAGCTCTAATAATTTATCTCACTCAAACCCACCTCCTTTTCAGTGAACATATACCATTGGATCTCATCTTGATGAACTTGAATCGTTAGATCTTGTCCAACTTGTAGCTCTTTAAGGACTTTAACCTAGGGACCTTTTGACCTATTTGACTCTAGCATGAAACATTGGATCCATGTTGTTACTATATTAGTTCACATAGACCATTATATTTTTATCAACTTTAAACTAGTTAAGGTTATTTTGAATCCAAATGATCATTTTATGAAGCTTAAACTTGACACTTGCACAAACATCCTAAGCTGTAGGTCTAACTTTGAACACTTAGATCTTAGGATAGAAATATCATGCAAACATGAAACTTGTAGAATGTGTTCCTAGCATGAATAAAATCAATGGTGTTCTAATATCTTGTTTTTAATGTCTTTTGAGTGGACTTATAAAGTACATAAGTGAACTGGTCTATTTGTTCTTGTGTGATGTCTTGGTGATGGTCTAGCTTACTTAGGCATATGTTTGACCTTTTGCATGAATTTACAAGTCTTGAATGAACTCTTTGGGCTTGTGTAAAACCTTATTCATGTTCATGAATGTTATGACCACCATGGATACCTATTTTCTTGAATTTGGACAACTACACTTTAAGTGAACTTAAAGTGTTTCAAAAGCTTTGCAAGCTTCATGATCTCTTTGGTCCACCTCATTTCATCCAAAACATCTATTCATACTCTCATATATTATCAACCTGATCCATCTAGGAATAATATTGGTATGTGGGCTAAAAATGGCCAACATATTTAGTGACTCATAGGGAAGAATGCCTACTATGCTTAAGAACCTAGTCTATTTTACCTTGACTAGTCCATTGGGCGTATGGAGTCCCAAGTCTTCTCTCAACTAATCATGAATATAAAACAAGGCTATACCTATATATAGACTTTCTTAAATAAAAAATATCAAAATAAATAGAACAAAAAAGTACCCAAGGCACCAATAGAAAGGGAAACATAAAATAGGAAAGGAAATGTGCACAAGGCACATAGATGAAAGCATGAAAGCTACCCTAACATTTACAATATATTATAATGGATTTAATGCTTCTAATAACAAGGTTTAAAATAAATAACATTGACTAAGATGATTATTACCTCTCCATTAAGTTGGAAAATTTGAAAATCATTATGTTCTCTACATCTATGGATCAAATAAGGACCACTCCACAAGCTGACAAACTTGGTATGGTTACCTAGTTTGGCCTTATTTGAATCTCATTTGAGGATTGGGTCCCCTTCCTTGAAGCTCATTATTATATCTCTCTTGTCAATGGCATTTTTGACCTGATCTTGATTTGACTCTAAATTTTTAATAGCAGGGTCCCTACTTTGTCAATGGCCTTTTTGACCTGAGCTTGATTTAACTCTCAATTTTTAATAGCAAGGTCCCTAGTTTCTTCTAATTTCATGAGCTCTATCATCCTCACATTCATGGGTTCATCCTCCATCAACTTAAGTTGATGGGATAACTCTAATACAAGTAGTTTTAAGAGGAGATAGGAAACTTATATTCCCTTACATACATAAGAATATATGGAGAATTGTTAATGATAGTTTTAAGAGTCACCCTATCATCCAATAATTTTATCCTTAGCTTGGTGTGTCATGTTCTCTAATTCCCTTCCGTGGTCCTCATGATGATCCTTAGTAAATTCTTGTTTGTGGACTCTACCAATCCATTTCCTTGAGGATAGTAGTTGGAAGAGGTGTTGAAGTAGATGCCTAGTTTGAGAGACCACCCACTTATCTTCATACCAAGGAATTATAATGAATTATGTGAAATTATGGTGGTTGGGACACCAAACCTAGTCACAAGGCTATCATAGAAGTCCAAAACTGCACCTTCACTAGCCTCCTTCAAAGTAATGTCTGCCACCCACCTAGTGAAACATTCAGTTGTAGTGAGTACCCATTTATGACCTACACTTGATGGTGGATTAATCATCCCCTATAAATTCTAACCCCCCCATTACATGAAGGGTTGCTCTATCTAAATATAATTGAGAGGAAGGGGCTGTTAGTTTCTTCTTTCCTACAAAGAGAGCACACTTCTAGAATTTTATAACCCATACATGAGCATCTTTGAAAAATATTGGGCCAATAGTAACCAAACCTCATTAATTTTAATATGGTGGTTCTAGGTGTAAAATTGTCTCCTATAGGTCCTATCATGGAACTGCTCTAAGATCTTGGTCACTTGGTCATCATATATGCACCTAAGGAGTAACCAATTTAGGTCCTTTATAAAAATAACACCATAAATGAATGCATAGGGTATATAATGAATATTTAAATACCTTATTTTGGCTCTATCCAAACCTTGAGGGAATTCTCTTATTATCAAGAAGTGATTCATGTCTTGAATCCAACTCTTTTAAAGTAGAGGTGCACCTACGTGTGAGTTGTCTTAGGTCACCAAAATATCTTCATTATCTTCCTAGAGGTCATTTACCATGTGCTTCACATAATCCCTTACCTCTAACCAACTTGGTGAATTTGGATCTCTACATCATATTAAATGACCTTTATGATCTAGCCTACTCTATTTTCATTCAAGTCCTTGATAACAAGGAAGTCCCTAACTCCAAGATAAGACACCATAAGATGGTATTATTATTAGATAGCATGGGCCCTAAACTTCTTGAGGTTATCAAGGCTATAAAAAATTTATTCTCAATGAAAGTGTACCTCACCTCATATCTTTCTAGCCCTTGACTAAAAATGGAAATTGGTCGCTCAATTCCTTCACCTTTCTTCTACATCAGCATAGTTGATATGTTGTCAACATTAGCAAAGGTATACAATATGAAGTCTTTGGAGAAGTCAAGATTAAAGAGTGAATATGCTTGGTTTTTTAATTGATTGATGGCTTCAAAAGCTTCTTTTCCTTCATTTTACCAAGTAAATACTTGGCTCTTTTTCATCATGTTGGTGATAGGTTTAACTAGGTTTTAAAAACTTGGTATGAACCTTCTCATAAATTTGATCTTCCCAAGGACGCTCTATATCCCCTTGTGCTTTGGCAAATATAAATTTAAGATAACACTTATTCTATCAGGGTCAATAGATAATCCTTATTTTGAAATAATATAACCCAAGATTTTTCCTCCATATACAAAGAACACACATTTCTTGGGATTTAAAAAGATCCCATACTCTCTATATCTATGGAATATCAACTTTAGATGGTCTATGTACTCACTAGCATTCTTACAGAAGATTATGATGTTATCCAAGTAGACTAGTACCATTTGATTTATCAAACCTTATAAGGTTATGCCCATTACTCTTTGAAAATTTAACCCAACATTAGACAATCAAAAAGGCATCTTCTGGTAAGAAAATGTGCCCCACTTGGTGGTGAATGTAATCTTGTACTGGTCTTCCTCTCTCACTAGCACCTTGTTGTAACCTAAATATCCATCTAAGAGAGAAGCATTTTGAACCAACAACTACTTGAAGTAGTTGCTCCATGGATGGTATAAGGTAATGATCCTTCATATAGATCCTAATAAGATCTTTGAAGTCCACACACAAACTAATCTCCCCATTATTTTTTTGGTAGGTACTATATTAGCTACCCATAAGGAGTGTTTAATTAGGAAGATGATCCTAGATTTAATAATCTTATTTAATTCCTTTCTTATGATCTCTTCAATGTTGGGGTTTATGGGCCTTTACTTCTACCTGATAGGCTTGACATTAACCGCTATCTCTATAGTGTGCTAGGTCAATTTGGGATCAAATCCCCTTAGGTCACTATATTTCCAAGTAAAGATGTCTACATATTCATTACAAATCTCTATGAAAGCATGCCTTTTAACTTTAGTGCTTACATTTCCAAGATTGAGGAGCTTGTATTCAAATATTAAAACTCTCTCATAGTTCTCCTCATATGGTTCCCTTCATGAAAGAGACCTTTTAGGGTGACTAGACCTTTAGAAAACTTATTGGACCTTAATTAAACAATCTGATCCTCATATTGATGCTGAAATTTTTCTTGGTTGATGGAAGAGAACTATGTTTCTTGCTACAAGAAACATGCAATCTATTTGTCATTTTCAAAGACCTACCAATGAGCTTCATTATCTAGCACTAATGGTCTTATTACCAATTTGACATGTTGTTGAACCTTGATCCTTTTCAATTCAATGTAAATGTAAAAATAAGCCCCCATAGCTACTAGTTTATTAGCATGTTGATTTTGGCCTCTTGGCATGGATCAGATGTTGAAGGCCTCAAAGTCCTAAATTAGGTCCCACACTCTATGTTTGTATGACTTCATTAATGGGTTTTTAGTTGCATTATGACCTTAGACTTGGTTTAAAACCAATTCACTATCCCCATAAACTTGTAATTACTTAATCCTTCTCTTACTAGCCCATTAAAGGCCATGGATGAGACCTTCATATTCTTCTACATTACAGGAGTAGCTAAATTATAACCTATATGAAGAGAAGTACTTATAATTTTAAGGGGATATTATCATAACACCTTCACCCACCCCATTATTTCCCCTTGAATCATCAAAGAACAACTTTCATAGAACATTAAGATATTATTGATTCCTCATGAGGGATGGAATAGGTTGTCTTTCTTCATGAAAATATTAGACACTCAAGTATTTTTCTTCAACACCCTCTAAGGGATCTAAAAATTGGATTTCATTCCATAGTTCATCAAGGAACATGTATGGTACCTCTTCTGGATGAGAATTTAGCTCCTACCCCATTAAAAATTCATCTTCATCAATGATGGTGAAATTGATGTTGACATTATCTAGTCCATAGGGATCTATGTGGAATTATGCAATGGTCTCAGCTTTGATTGACACTTTGGCCCCATACCTTGTCCTAAATGCCATATATGACCAAGATACTACAAGGTAGCCTCTATTTTCATTATGAACTCACTAGATAGGCATAGTACAAAATGGGGAGGTACAACTAAGATCAATACATCCTAAGCCATTGAAACACTAAAACAAGCATGTAGGGTCATATTGAGGTCTCTGATTATGCCAGATGGATTTTTAGAAGAACCATCAAGTTGTAGCACTCATTTGGTTTGGGGCTCATATTTTAGAGTAAGCTAATCAGCTATAGAATTTGGCATTATGAGGTACTAGCCCCACTTCCACTAAGTAATAGTGCACTAGAGAGTTTCCAATGATCACTAAAATATAGAAAAGAGGCTTCACTATTTTAGCTGATTGCCCTTCATTTGGTCCTTTGGCTACATTGGTGAGAACTTCATTCACCTTGTTTTATGGCTTATCTACAACTATTATAACGTTAATCTTGGATAAACCTTCCTAAATAATTTCCACTTGACCAGGAATGGAGAGTATATCCCACATTGTCACAGTCATATTAGATTTCTTCATTTGTTCAAAAATATTGAAGGGTGAACTGCCAACCTTTGCTTGTGTTTTAAGAACCACCACTATTTTTTGTTCAACTTGTGAGAATTAGGGCATAAACATATTCCCTTTATTTTGATACTTTGGAGGTACTAGATCCTTAAGAGTGACAACAGGTTCATTTGGATTTATTAGTGGAGTAATGGTAGGAACATCTTTGACTACTTCTCAATTACCATCCATGTTCTTTCTTTTAAATCTTTTATTTCCTACCATTGGTATGTAGGCTTTACTAGAACTAGCCCACTGGTTGGATTCATATCAATCTTGTTACTCATAATTGACCTAGTGGCATCCAGTTGATTTGGTCCCTAATTAGACCCTTAACCTTGTGGAGGCTCCTCTAGCTTAATAATCATAGTTACCTCTATATTTTGGGCCATGAGAGCTTGGTTTTACTCAAAATTATCATCTTTCTACCATTGATCATTCAAGGCTTGGTTGAGGTCAATATTTGGGATAATATGTTGACCAAAAGACTGATTTCAAGGCATGGTTCCCTCTACTTTTTGAGCCACATTATTTTGAACTAGGAATAAGGTGTTGAAAGTGCTAGCAACATTAGGAATGTAGTTATTCTACCTATTCTAGTGATGTTGCCCTTGTCCTTGGTTTTGACCTTGGCCTTGACCTTGGTAGTTCCCCTTATATGGTGGATTTTTTGCTTGAAAATCTTACTAATGAGGTGATATGAACCTTGATAAGGACTATTGAAAGCCTATTATATTTTGACAATTACCAGCTCATTCCCAAAGGACTAAAACATTCTCTTGAGATCTTGGAAGTTCTTTTGGTCTTGGGAGTCACTAGGTCCACTAGTGGAAGTTTTCTCTTGTTTTGGTGAGGGTATTTTAGTGATTTTTAGCGTAGGAGGAATGACATCATGTGGAGGGATAAAAATAGGAGGTGGTCTAATTTTAGGAAATAAGGGAATTGGTGTTTTGGATGTAAGCTTGATAGCTTAAACCAAACATTTTTTTATTTTATGGCCACCTCATAAGCATCTAAAAGTATATTTCCTCCCATAAATTAGATAATAATTACTATATCACTATTCAAATCCTTCAAATAATATAGAAAGATAAAATTAGGGGTTGGTCTAACTGAGACTAGGAT
This sequence comes from Torreya grandis, assembly GCA_037957365.1. Lineage (NCBI taxonomy): Eukaryota > Viridiplantae > Streptophyta > Pinopsida > Cupressales > Taxaceae > Torreya > Torreya grandis. The sequence continues at coordinate 2,277,672 of JARHVA010000260.1, read as the reverse complement.
TCTATCCCATGTTTTTTGGAACCTTGTGTTGAAGTCTTGAATGACTTCATGAGGAGTTCTCTTAATGGAAGTTAGTTGCTCTACACATGAAAAATGGTCACTTTTGTTCTTAAATATTTTACATAAGGCTTATCCTAATTGGTCCCATGTTTGAATGGAATTAGTAGCAAGGCATCTATACCAATCTAAGGCCTTTTGTTTAAAATAAGTATCAAATAACCTAAAAGATATATTTTCCTCAATGAAATTATGGATATTACAAAAATTGGTTATGTCCATGAGGTTCTCAAAAGGTGTTGTAGCTTGGTCACCAGCATAAAAGGGAACAATTTTAAGTGTTGATACTGGGATAGGATCATAATGGAGAAGGGATAAAAGATTTCAGCCATTAAAATCCACAAAATATCTAGGGGCTTACATGGCTATGAAAGGATTTAATAAAGGTCTTCATACAGGGGTAAGCCTTAAAAATGACCTAGGAGCAAAGGTTCCCTAATATGGATGTGTATTGCCAGACCTTAATATTTTTGTTGAATTTAAAGGCAGTTCAACAAATTCAAAGGGAATAACTCTCAAATTTGACCTTTTTGTCACTTTTGGCATGCGATATAACTAATGTTATACACCAGAGTGTTGATTATTCCTTTTGGATTCACTAGATGTTGTTTCTTAGGAGCTTAATTGATAAAAAATTTATTAAACTAAAATAAAATTTGATTGATCTTCCTTTTGGATTATGGTCCCATCAAGGATTCCATAAATTATTTAATGCTAAATTTTCACCCTTAGAGAGATTTATTTAGGCTCCTTCTAATTGAGCTACACAATGGGAAAAACCCCAAGCTCTGGGTCATCTATGGTGGGGTTGAACCCCTGAAGAAGGTCGATTCTTCTTGATGCTCACCTAAACTAATACTTCATAGAGAAAAGGGTTAGAAAGAGGATAAGGGATCCTAATAAGGATAAAAGGATGATGCACCAAAGTTAAATGGAAACTCATATAATATTGAGCACACACTAGATCAATAAAAGATAACTATGGCTTACTCAATCTTGAAATCTCACTAGTTGTATAAATGTTTCATAGAAGAGGTTCCAAGTATAACACTAATATATACGTACAATTTAGATTGAAAACACCTTCAAAGAGGCAAGTAGAAGTAAAATAAACTAAGAATAATATCCTTCACAAATTCACCATACACAAGCATACTAAGCACTGATTAAAGACAAGAGATAAGCAAAGAGTTGATCTTATTATTTCAATAGGTAGTTCTTATAATATTTTGACAATGTTTAACCATATCAAATGAGAACACTTTTTTAAGAGTCTCAATTATTATCCTTATCCCATAAAAGAATGAAAATTATAAGAGCTGAGAAACCCTTTCATGGGAATGAGACCAGGATATATAGGAGAAGAGAGAGAGAGAGAGAGAGAGAGAGAGAGAGAGAGAGAGAGAGAGAGAGAGAGAGAGAGAGAGAGAGAGAGAGAGAGAGAGAGAGAGAGAGAGAGAGAATGTGGGAACACATCATTAGAGAAGTAACACACCATCCTAGGTCATTAATTTAACTTAAGATAACAAATTTTTTATCTAATGAAATCCTTTCCACCTTTTTTATCAATTAGGACATTTCACATGGCTCATGAAGTTACAAATACCTCATAAGGTCCCAAGAATGTATTAAATTCCCTTAGCTATAGTTTTCAACTCTAGACCTTTTCTTTAATCCTTCATGCCATATCTCACTTGAGGATAAAACTTCTTACTCATGGGTATAACAAAGATATGGATTTATGTATTTTAGGTGACTATTTATTGAAAATATGGCCATGCTAAAGGATAAGGAGATTCTTCAATAATCAAAGACAATTACCTTTGATCAAATCTAGATTAGATATTTTTTATAGATGAAAAACCAATCTCATTTATTAGTTTTCTTGTAGTCACATATGTTGATGAAGACTTATAGATTGAATATAATTTTTTATCACCATTAGGTAAAAAATACCTATTTTCTCCTTTGAGCATCTATATAAACTGAGGGCTCATTATGTACAGGTCTCCTTTAAAGAATGGCAGACCCAGTCATAGAATGGACCCTATATGCTACAAAACTTCAAACTAGAGGTATATATTTAATATTAATGGTATATATTTTTATTATTTATACTTGAATGCATATTTTTTTCCTTTTAATGGTGTGTGAACAAGCTTTAATGGTGATAGAATGACCCTACAAGACCTATGTTTGCTTCCATCTAAAACTAGTTCTTGGGTTCAAACTTTGTTTTAATTAGTTATCGATATCTGACTCAACCTATTGACATTTTAACCTTTTCTAAAATGTTTTATCTTGATTATTATTATTTATTGGGATCCATCAATCTTATATCAAATTGAATGTGCTTATTCCACTTGTCAATCACGTCTTGATCTTAGGATCTTATTGTCAATCTATAACTTCACATGCTTATGCCATGTGATGGCTTATTGAGCTCTTTGACCTTTTGAATCATCTCAAACCTTTATATTATAATGTACAAATCAATGTTTATCATTGATCTAACTTAGACCCAACTCCTTTTTAGTGAACACACCATTGGATCTCAGCTTGATAAACCTACACCGTTAAATCTTGTCCAACTTGTAGCTCTTTAATGGATTTAACCCAAAGACATTTTGACATATTTGACTCTAGAATAAACCATTGGATCCATATTATTAGTATGTGATCTCACCTGGACCAATGGATTTTGATCAACTTTAAACTTGTTAAGGGCCTTTTGAATCTAAATGGTCATTTTGTGAAGCTCAAACTTGACACTTACATGAATGTCCTAAGTTGTAGGTCCAAATTTGAACACTTAGATCTTGGGATAGAAAGCTCAGATGGACAATTAACTTATACATAATGTTCATATCATGAATATCTCCATATCACTATAATATCTTGGTTGGCAATGCTTTCTAGGTGGACTTATAAACTCATAAGCAAACCGGTATGTTTGTTCCTACGTGACATCCTAGTGATGGTCTGGCTTACTTAGGCTTATGATTGACATTTTTCATTAATTTTTAAGGCCCAAATGAGCTCTTAGGGATTATGAAAAACTTGATTCATTCTCTTCAATGTTATGACCACCTTGGATACTATTTTTCTTAAATTTGGACAAACTACACTTTAAGTGAACTTAAAGTGTTTCAAAATATTTACAATCTACATGATCTCTTTGGTCCACTCATTCCATCAAGAACATTTTTTTATCTATTCATCCATTAGAAACTTGATCTATCTAGGCATAATATTGGTATGTGGGCCAAAAATTTCTAATAGTTACCTTGTCCATCATCTTCATTTGTTGGCCCAAACTTGTCTATTATAACTACTATAAATTTTTGTGACTCACCTTGTTCTTGTTGACCATTTTTGCCATAGAGGGAAAAAAATTGGTCCCCTTCTTCCCCTACTATTCAAGGCCAATTCATTTTTTGATTTTGCACAAGTCCAATAATTTCTACGGACTCTGTAGGTCCATTTCTACAGACTCTATAGGTCCATTTCTATGGACTCTGCAGGTGAAATCCTTAGCAGATGAAGAATCAGTTCAAAAAGTGCTATGGTTTACAAGGCTCTTTTGGGCCTTTGTCTAAAGACAATTCACAAGGAAGGTTGGCATATTTGAACCATTGAACCATCACTTAATTTCAAGCTTTGGTGCAATCGACAATTCAACCAATTTTGGTTCAAGCCTTAGTTCATCGCTTCAAGTCCATCGCTTCAATTTCAAGCCTTGGTTTAATCTTCAAGTTCTTTGGCTTTGGTTCAATCAGCTAAGTTCAACATAGACTGGTTCAATGGTCTAGTTCAATAGACTGGTTCAATGGTTTAGTTCAATCAGCAATTCAACCAATCTTGGTTCAAGCCTTGGCTCATCATTTCAAGTTCATCACTTCATTTTTAAGCCTTTGTTCAATATTTAAGTTCATCACTCAGTTTAGCAAAGAGTTCAATGATCTTGGCTCAGTAGTCACTTGAACTATTGAGATGTTGAACCATTGAACCAATTTAATGAGTTGGTTCAATGCATTGCTTCAACGCCTTGGCACTTCAGCTTAACACTTCGGCAAGTTCATTGGCAGGTTCAAACAAATGGTTCATCACTTGTTTTCAGTCTATCAGTCCTTTAGCGAGTTCATCATCACGCAACATTGAATCATTGAACCAGTTCAATCACTTAGTTTAATGCCTCTATTTCAACATGAAGGATCAATGGTAGAAGCAAACAAGGAAAGTTCAAAGGCTTGGGTTCAATGGGCTCGGCACATAGCCTTGAACCATTGAACCAATTCAAGTGAATGATTTAATGGATTGGTTCAAGTGAATAGTTCAACAAGGAGATCTAGTGAATAGTTTAGAGGGGCTTAGCACACAGCCTTGAACCAAATTTTGGTTCAACTAATTGGTTCAATGGCTTAGTTCAACCATTTCAGTTCAAGCAGCAAATGGTTCAACTGCCTTTGGTCCAATCAGCTTGGCACGCAGTGTTGAACCATTAAATTGGTTCAAAGCTTGGGTTCAATGTGATTGGTTCAAAGGGTCAGTTCAACGAGGTGCCCCCTAAAGTTGAAGGGCAGGAGCCCTTGTAGAGGGTAGTCTAGGTTTAATAGGCCCTTACAGAGGGCAAAGGAACTTTAAAGAGGCCACAAAGGAGGAAAGCCCATAGAATTTTGAGGGGCTACCCGAAAGACTAAAGTGAAGACTAAAGCGTAGAAATTTGGAGGTATCCAATTCCCATGGACTTTTTTTTTTGTAGGGAAAGTCTAAAACAATGCAGAGACCCACCAAAGATCTAAAGGACCCTGAAGGGTAGGTGCCCTTGCAGGGACTCTTGACCAAAATAAAGGGGCACTTTTCAAAGTCTGAAGGGTCACCTTCCCTTCAGGAAGGTGCTAAACAAGAAAACTCAAAAGAAATAGCCAAGGACCGTGATATCTCGAAAGCCATTAACTTTAAGAGGGCGAACTAGCTATTGGTTTTCAAGTGATGATAGGTGTGTGAATGTCAAATTTAAGCTAGTAAAAAGGCCATTGGTTTTTAAATACCCAAGCACCAACCATGAAAGGAGCCCAAGGAATGCAGTGACCCACCCAGAGATAGCCCCAAGGGCCGAAGGAGCCAGAAAGAGACAAGGCAAGGAGAAGACAAAAGTGCCAAGAGCATGGAGCAGGCAAATAGTCCAAGTGGCGAAGGGAGGTGCCAATTCAAGAAGTTACTCTAGCAGGTGAAACAGTGTTTACGAATTGACCATTAGAAGGTGTGAATGGCCAACCATGTGACCCATTTTCTTCATTTCACATTTATGAGCAGACAATTCATGTAGGTGCATTCAAGGAGAAATCTTAGTTAATGGGGAAATGACGTGGCCTATGTCAAAAATGCTTGAAGTCAGAGCCAGGACCAACATAGCATTTATGTTTAAGCGGCTTGCTCTTCCCAATGCTCATAAGGCACATGGGTCACTTGTAAAAGGGGTGCCAAAAGGCCTCCTTTCTTCTTCTATATATTGGAGACTTGTCATTTGAGAATGGATCTTCCACATTTGTAAGGCGTAGCCTTGAAAATTTTTTACCTAAATCAATAAACACATTTTTTACCTCTATCCTAGTTAGATATCTATATGTATGTCTGAGTGTTAGTTTGTGTTTAGTCATTGTTTCTTGATGCTTCCACAGGTTCAACACCAACATACCTAGTGTCTATAAGGTGCCATTTCTATAGATAACAAGGAGAGTTGTATTTGGAAGTGTAGAAACAAAAGAAATTACTATACAGTGTGCCTTTCACAGCACCTTTGGGTAATCCCTATTTTCTATATTTTCCATTAAAGCCTCCTTGCCAAGTTTCTTACAGCTTGGTCCTTCTATCAGTTTGAAGTGTATGTATGTGTTTGCCTAATTTTAAGTGTGAGTGTGAGAAGGTCGAATCATTTTGGTGCATCACCTCCTTTAGAGTAGTTTGTTTTCCTACAATCTTTCTCCCTTTTCATCCCCCTATTATACATCTGTGTGTGTGTGTGTGTGTGTGTGTGTGTGTGTGTTAGCACTTACTGGAACAAATATGATGCATCAAAGGGAGTTAGCCCTTACCTAGAGACTCTCCCCTCTAGCTTCGCCAGTCCCACAAGTGAGAGGGGAGTTTCCATTATTGCGTGTGGAAGGCAGGATCTCAACCTCCTTGCCTCAGGTGTAATCCATTATGTCAATAGTTGTTGGCACGTCTAATGGAATATGGTCTTACACTCAGTAAGGTTTTAGGATTGATGCTGGTCCTATTATAGCAAATCAAATATTTTTAACATCTGGTGAATCCATTGGTAAGAGCTTCAATTTTCCAATCAAAGACCAGTTTTAACTTCCTATGCCTAAAGTCACCACACAGTCTGCTTCTAAGGGTGTCCCTTTCAATTTTGTTGAGTTGCCTTTGAACTCAACAAAAAGACTAAGGTTTGAGAAGACTCATCCTTATCCATCAAACCACCCTCCTAGACCTATTGTAAGAAACGCATATGCAACAAGGCCATAGTTACATCCCATCCCAGCTATGGCATTACCCTTTGCAGCTTTTCATGGTCAGAGCCCCTTGAATCTCCCACATTATGACCCAATTCTAGGAGTAGCCCTCAAAAATGTGCCTTATTTCAATGGAGAGGGGCCCATTATAGTCATCGAGCACATTAGAAATATTGCTAACCTCTGCAATATTCATAATGTCACAGAGGAAAATGTCACAATCAGATTGTTGGCATTGTCTCTCAAGGGCAAGGCTCTTAACTGGTACAGGACTTTGCCTGTAAATTCAATCCATTCCTAGAATGAATTGGGTACTCAATTGATGGACCATTTTGGAGAAAAGAGCAACCACCTCTCACTTTTTGAGCAGTTGATGACCATGAAAAAAGCCCCACATGAATATATATAGGATTTCAACATGCAGTTTCAGAAGACATGGGATAGAATCCCCATTCTGGTAAGACCAAATACTAGCTATGATTTCCTATATTATTTAAGAGCATTAAATAGTGATATTGATGTGATGATATAATCCATGGGAAGGCATGTGTTGCCTGCTACCTATGACATAGCCACAGCAGTTGAAAATTGCTTAATATAGGCTGGGAAAATAGCCCCTAGACCCCACATGCCACTTTTCCCAAAAATTCTACCTCTAATTTAGGCCATTGATCCCACATTAGCTCCTCTACCTAACATAGATAAACTGGTTGCTGCTCCATCCAATGAGCTTTATGAAGTTAAGAGTCTATTACAGATTATGTCAAACAAACTTGTAGCTCTTAAAAGGCAACAAGCTCAAAGCAATAGACCAAATCAGGGATACCAACATTATGGTCAAGCCCTTAGACCCCCTTTCCAAAACTACAATCAAGGATAGGGTCAACTTACTCAGACCAGACCATTTCAAGGCTATAACCTAGGCCCCCTTCATCATCTAAGGTCATGGTGTCCATTCAGAACAACCTGGTATAGGAACAACCAAGTTGTTCAACCATGGGATATGGTTAAGAATAGGCTATTTATACAAATGAGATGATAGGTTATTACCCAAATGTAGAAAATCAGGTATCCACTCATTCCCAGGTCTTCGAGGCTCCAATGCAAACCAACACAAGCAACAGTTAGAGTCAGCCTGACTCTACTCTTATGGACCACCTGGAAGGTGAGTTTTGTGTAATCAATTATGTGGGTGCTGTACACAATCAAGTTGACTGTGTTGTAGCTAACACAAGATTCAAGATAAGAGCAATGGGAGAAGCCCAGGCTACTACCCAAATGGCAACAACCCTTCTCCATCACACTCAAATCAAAAGGCCCCAAACTTTAGACTGTCGTTTGTACCTTCAACCCCTCAACTTGCACCTTAGGTTGGAATTAGCCCCAAAGAAAGCTTAAAGGGAGGTAGTCCTCAAGTCAATGTGGTAGAATAGATGAAGAAGTTGCATATGAACATCTCCTTATGGGATTTATTGTCTCTACCATGACAAAAGGACATGCTACAAAGGGAATTACATGAGCTAGATCGACAAGTTATCTCAGCAAGGACCGATAATGTCTTGAAAATGAATGGGCAACCTTCCACCTCAAGTCAGGTCAAGAGAGAAGAGAAAATTCCCCCTTTTTATGTGTCCTTGATTATAGGAGATTTCTTGGTGCACAACTGCATCATTGACAGTGGGGCTAGTATCTCAGTAATGCCCAAGTGCATAGCTGACAAGATGGGATTGAAATATGAAGAGATGAATAAGGGAGTCCTACAATTAGATGGGACACCTACAAAAATAGTTGGGATAATGAAGGGTTTAAGCTTGACATTACATGCTTACCCAAATTTCTTAGTTCCCCATGATATAGTAGTGGTAGATGTGCCTCCTTATTTCACAATTTGCTTATCCAGGGACTTCACTTCCAAGATAGGTAGCTATCTAGAAATGAATTGGTCCTATCTAGTTTTTAGAACCAAGTATGGGACCAAGGTAAAGATTTAATCTGAGCCACTCTACAAGGACCATCTAGAACCATATTTGTTTAAGGCAGCGAATGTCAGCTACACCATTATCGACCCAGAAGAGTCCAAAATAGACCAATCTCCATCCTCTGCTCTTGAAGGAGTTGCAGACCTACTCTTAGATGAATGGGGAAGTGATAACTTTGAGCATGACCCTTACAATTTCATAGAGGAGGTAGGCCTTGGAGTCTACTACATGCATGAAGAGGGTACCTTCATACCAAATGTAATGAAGGCAAGCCAAGAAGACCTAGGTTTATGGTAGTTGTACTTTGACAATTCCAGAAGTAGGTTGGGAGCTGGTGGGGGAGTGATGTTAGTCTCCCCCTCAAAGGAGAGATACTTTTTAGCTTTCCATTTCCAATTTTCTTGCACAAGCAATGTTGTAAAATATGAGTCTCTTATCCATGGTCTAGAATGGGCAAGGAAAAGAGGGATCAAGGAGTTGTAAGTTTTGGGAGATAGTGAGCTGATTGTAAATCAAGTGAAAGGCCAGAATTTGACAAAAAAATCCTTACTAAAGTCCTACAAGCATAGGTTCTGGGACTTGGTGGAAGATTTCCTCACTTTCAATATCACCTCCATTCCTAGAGAGCAGAACAAACAAGTGGATAGGTTAGCATCAATTGGTGCTCAGTTTGATGTTTCTAGGGAGATAAGCTGAGATTGCGGTTCACGCTACTTGAAGGTGGTAGTTCAGCCCTTTGTCCTTGAAAAGATTACAAACTGGCAGGTCTTTGAAAATGACCAGCAAATAGCATTCTTCCTCTAGGAAGAAGCTGAGTTCATAAAAAACAACCATGCAAAGCTGCAACAGTAATATGGAAACTAGATTGTTTAATTGAAGAACAATAAGCTCCCTAAAGGTTTGGTCACTCTTGAGAATATATTCAATGGAGATGACCAATTGAGAATTGACAAGGCATGCATCACAACTAAAGAGGAGAATTACAAGAAGTTTGAGATCTTCAAGGATAAGCTACTTGCACTTGGAAAAGTCTACACAGTTCAAGAAAGGTGGAATTTCATTTTATTGTGTCAGGAGTTTGCTGATGTTTTTGCTTGGGATTACAGTGATTTGAAGGGTTTCAACCCAAGACTTGCCCATCAAACCATCAAATTAGAAGAAGGTGCTAAGCCAATCATGTAGAAGTAGAGACCTATCAGCCCAATGATTGAGCCTCTCATGTAGAAGGAACTGGCCAAATTGATTGAGTCTGGAATTATATTTCCAATCAAACATTCCTCCTGGCTAGCCAATCTTGTTCCTGTTTGAAAGAAGAATGGGGAGATTAGACTATGTGTCAATTTTAGAGACTTTAATAAAGTCTCTTTAAAATACCATTATCCCCTCTTAAGCATGGAGCAGATCCTTCAAAAGGTAATAGGAAATGAGCATTTCTCCCTCCTAGATGGATATTTAGATGTAATCAGATTCTGGTGCAAGGGTGTGACCAACACAAAATAGCCTTCACTACTAAATGGGGGACATTCACCTACAAGAATATGCCATTTGGGCTAGCTAATGCTGGTGATACCTTTTTAGTGAGCCATGGACATGGCCTTTCAAGGCTTGGTAAACAACAATGTGTTGGTATATCTCGATGATGTGATGGTATTCTCCAAGGAAGCGAGCCAACACATGAAACACCTCAGGCAAATCTTTGAGAGGTGTAGAGAGTTTAGCATCTCTCTCAACTCGAAGAAATGTGTGTTTTTTGTTCACGAGGGGAAACTCCTTGGCCACATTATGTCTAAGGATGGGTTATCCATTGACACTAAGAGAGTTTTTTCTATCTTGGAGATGTCCCTACCTAAGCACAAGAAAGGCCTACAGAGCTTCTTTGGTAGGATAAATTTCATTTAGAGATTCATTCTGAATTTTGCAAAGATAGTCAAGCCACTAACCTCTATGCTGAGGAAGGGTGAGGATTTTAAGTGGACAACATAAAGGAAGGATATATTTGAAGCCATCAAGCAGGCCATAACCTGGGATCCTACTTTGATTAGCCCTGACTTCAACAAAGACTTCAACCTCTACACTTTTGGCAATGAAGAGGTAATCTCTACCATGCTTACCCAAGCAAATGGTGATGACCTTGAGCAACCAATTGCTTTTTTTAGCTAGGGGTTAGAGGATTTTTAAGTCAAATACATGTATGTAGAGAAGCAAGTCCTGGTAGTAGTGTGGAGCTTGAATAAATTCAGTCATATGTTGTCCAATAGCAGGATTCACCTCATGGTTCCACATCCTGGCATCAAGGATTTCTTGACCAATCGAGACCTAAATGAAAAGAGAGTGGGGTGGATCACCAAGGTGATGGAGTATGACGTAGACATTAAGATCACCAAGCTGGTGAGGGGAAGAGGCATGTGCAAACACCTTGCTATGGACTTCAAGTAGAAAAGGGAAGAAAACTTACTAATTCATGATGCAGCTACGATAGAAGAACTAGCCATCATGAAGGATTGGACATTGGACCTGAGGCATTTCCTTCTCGCTGGTGAGTGCCCATAGGGTCTTGATAGGACTAGAAGAAGGTAATTTAGGCTCCAGTCTCTCCCTTATGTTTTGGTTGATGGAGTATTGTTTAGGAAGGATCTCTCAGGGGTCCTTCTAAGATGCATAGACTCAGATCAGGTTGACAAGGTGCTATCTAAGTTCCATGATGGGCCAGTGGGCGATCATTTCACTCTTAGGGCTACTGTAGCAAGGATAATGAGAGCTAGCTATTTTTGGCCTACTCTTTTTAGGGATACCCATGCCAGGGTACGAAAGTACCAGAAATGTGCACTTTTTGATGGGAAGCAATGGTTGGCTGCCATACCCCTACAACCTTTTCAAGTGGATTAGCCATTCATGTAGTGGGGCCTAGACTTCATAGGGATGATTAATCCTCCCTCCAGTGTTGGACACAAGTGTGTCCTGACTGCCATGGACTATTTCACAAGGTGGGTGGAGGCTGTTGCTCTGAATGAGGCAAATGAAAGTGTGGTCCTAGAGTTTTATGAAGACCTGGTGGTGAGATTCAAGGTTCTAACCACCATAATCTCAGATAATGCATTGGCTTTTTTGGGAACCAAAACAAGTGAATGGGCACTGAAATATGGTATATATCTCAGCACTTCATCTAATTATTACCCACAGGGGAATGGGTTGGTTGAGTCCACCAAGAAGAACTTGATCAGGATCATCAAGAGGAACATAGAATAAAATCAGAGGACTTGGCATGCCAAGCTGAAAATAGCCCTATGGGCAGATAGGGTCACCCCAAAGAGGGAAATTGGCAACTCGCCATACACACTCATCTTTGGAAGGGAATCTAGGCTCCCCATTTCACTTGAGTTGTCAGCCTTGGATCTCACTCGCCAGCTATAATTAGAGGAAGGAACTAGCATAGAGGTTAGATTATGTGAGCTGATGGAAATCCAAGAGGCAAGGGACCAGGCTATGGCTTCCATGACTAGCTACCAACAATAAGTGAAGAGACACTTCAACAATAAATCTTCATCAAAAGGTTTCTCTGAAGGAGATATTGTCTTGAAATGGGATGAAGATCGATCTAAGCCTGGAAAGCATACAAATTTTGATGCCCTATGGAGTGGCCCGTACATAATCACTTAGTGTAAGTAGCATAATGTATTCCAACTCTCTAGGTTGGATGGTGAAGAACTGTATATCCCAGTTAATGGGATACATCTGAAATGCTACCACTGAGTCTCTTTTCATCTATATATATTTTCCCTTGTTTTTTCTCCCACTTTACCTAAGTGCTTTCTGCACATGTTGATAGTTTTCGTAGCTTTGTGTGTGTTTTTTCTTTTCCTTTTGAGGTGAATCTATGTGATTGGTTCTAGATTTATCAAAGCTATTGTTAATCTTTAAGTTATAATCTGACCCCATGCCTAATGGATTTTTAAGGCAACTAGCTTCTAAGCATAATAGGCATGCTTCCCCTAGGAGTCACCAATTTGCTGACCATTTTTTCCCAACAGGGCAAAAAATCGGTCCCATTCTTCCCCTGTTGTTCAAGGCCAATTGATTTTTTGATTTTACACAATTCCAAGAATTTCTACGAACTCTACAGGTCCATTTCTATGGACTCTACAGGTCCATTTCTATGGACTCTATAGGTGAAATCCTTGGCAAATGAAGAATCAGTTCAGAAAGTGCTAGGGTTTACAAGGCTCTTTTGGGCCTTCATCTGAATAAAATTCACAAGGAAGGTTGGCATCTTAAAACCATTGAACCATCGCTTAATTTCAAGCTTTGATTCAATCAATAGTTCAACCAATTTTGGTTCAAGCCTTAGTTCATCGCTTCAATTTCAAGCCTTGGTTCAATCTTCAAGTTCTTTAGCTTTGGTTTAATCAGCTAAGTTCAATGCAAACTAGTTTAATGGTCTAGTTCAATAAACTAGTTCAATGGTTTAGTTTAATCAGTAGTTCAACCAATCTTGGTTCAAGCCTTGGCTCGTTGTTTCAAGTTCATCACTTCATTTTTAAGCCTTGGTTCAATCTTTAAGTTCATCACTCAGTTTAGCAAAGAGTTCAATGATCTTAGCTCAACAATCACTTGAACCATTGAGCCGTTGAACCATTGAACTAGTTCAATGAGTTGATTCAACACGTTGGTTCAACACCTTGGCACTTCGGCTTAACACTTCAGCAAGTTCATTGACAAGTTCAAATGAACGGTTCATCACTTATTTTTATTCTATTAGTCCTTCAGTGAGTTCATCGACACAATGCATTGAACCATTAAACTAGTTCAATCACTCAATTTAATCACTTGGTTTAACACCTCTAGTTCAACATGTAGGATCAAAAATAGAAGAAAAAAGGAAAGTTTAAAGGCTTGGGTTTAATGGGCTTAGCGCACAGCCTTGAACCATTAAACCGGTTCAAGTGAATGGTTTAATGGATTGGTTCAAGCAAATAGTTTAATAAGGAGATTCAGTGAATAGTTCAAAGGGGCTTGGTGCATAGCCTTGAACCAAATTTTGGTTCAACCAATTGGTTCAATGGCTTGGTTCAATCATTTCAGTTCAAGCAGTAAATGGTTTGACTACCTTTGGTCCAATCAGCTCAGTGCATAGTGTTAAATCATTGAACTAGTTTAATACTTTGGTTCAACATGATTGGTTCAAAGGGTCAGTTCATCGAGGTGCCCCCCAAAGTCAAAGGGTAGGAGCCCTTACAGAGGGTAGTCCAAGTTCAATAGGCCCTTGCAGAGGGCAAAGGCACTTCAAAGAGGCCACAAAGGAGGAAATCTCACAGAATCTAGAGGGGTTACCCAAAATACTAAAGCAAAGACTAAAGCATAGAAATTTGGAGGTGGCCAATTCCCACAAAATTTTTGTCTATGGGGAAAGTCTAAAACAATGCAGATACCCACCAAGCGCTGAAGGACCTCGAAGGGCAAGTCCCCTTGTGGGGACTCTTGACCAAAATAAAGGGGCACTTTCCAAAGGCCGAAGGGTCACCTTCCCTTCGGGAAGGTGTTAAGTAGGAAAACCTAAAATAAATAGCCAAGGATGGTGACATCCTAGAAGCCATCAACTTTAAGAGGGAGAACTAGCTGTTGGTTTTCAAGTGATGTCAGGTGCACGAACATCAAATTTAAGCCAATAAAAAATATGTTGGTTTTTAAATACCCAAGTGCCAATCATGAAAGGAGCCCAAGGAATGTAGCAACCCACCCATAGATAGCCCTAAGGGCCAAAGGAGCCAAAAAGAGACAAGGCAGGGAGAAGACAAAAGTGCCAAGAGCATGGAGCAGGCAGATAGTCCAAGTGGTGAAGGGAGGTGCCAATTCAAGAAGTTACTTCAATAGGTGAAACAATGTCTACGAATTGACCATTAGAAGGCGTGAATGGCCAACCGTGTGACCCATTTTCTTCATTTCACATTTATGAGCAAAAAAATCACATAGATGCATTCAAGGAGAAATCTTGGTTAATGGGGAAATGGCGTAGCCTGTGTCAAAAATGCCTGAAGTCAAAGCCAAGGCTGATACAACATTTATGTTTAAGCAGCTTGCTCTTCCCAATGCTCGTAAGGCACATGGGTAACTTGTAAAAAGGGTGCCAAAAGGCCTCATTTCTTCTTCTATATATTTAAGACTTGTCATTTGATAATGGATCTTCCACATTTGTAAGGCGTAGCCCTGGCAAATTTTCACCTGAATCAATAAACACATTTTTTACCTCTATCCTTGTTAGATATCTCTATATATGTTTGAGTGTTAGTTTGTGTTTATTCATTGCTTCTTGATGCTTCCAAAGGTTCAACACCAACATACTTGGTGTCTATAAGGTTCCATTTCTACAACTGACAAGGAGAGCTATATTTGGAAGTGTAGAAATAAAAGAAATTACTATACAGTGTGCCTTTCACAACACCTTTGGTGAATCTCTATTTTTTGTATTTTCCATTAAAGCCTCCCTATCAAGCTTCTTGCAACCTAGTCCTTCTATCAGTTTGAAGTGTAGGTATGTGTTTGTCTAATTTTAAGTGTGAGTGTGAGAAGGTCAGATCATTTTGGTGCATCACCTCCTTTAGAGTAGTTTGTTATATATATATATATATATATATATATATATATATATATATATATATATATATATGTTAGCACTTATTGGAGAAAATATGATGCATCAAAGGGAGATAGCCCTTACCTAGAGACTCTCCCCTCTAGCTTTGTTAGTCCCACAGGTGAGAGGGGAGTTTCCATTGTTGCATGTGGAAGGCAGGATCTCAAACTCCTTGCCTCAAGTGCAATCCACTGCGTCAACAGTTCTTAAATCCCATCTTATTCTATGAATTTAAAGTCCAAGTGATCTCCTTATTTCCAAGAGGTATCCCAATGATAATATCCTCTTCAATCTCATTCAATTCATCACCTTCATCTACTAATTTAGTCTGACTTTCTTTGCTCACCTTTTCAAGAATAAGCTCTCTCTCAAGGAATGTCATGGGAAACCCTTGGAATGAATCTAGCAGAGAAGTCATGTGTGTCTCATTTCCTTCATTTAATTACTTACTCTTGAATGATGTTACACTTGTCCTCTTCTTTAAAACTTTTGCTTATACATGAATGGTCTCCTCATACTATTGACTACTACATTTGTTTCCAAGTTAGAAACTTAGATGTAGGATTTTCCTTTATATGTGTTGCATTTATTGTAGCCTAGGGTAAGAATGTAGGTGTTTTCAACAAGGATTGTGTTTCTATTGTATTTGTTATTGACTAATGTATATTCTTGTCTAGAAGTTCAATCTTATTCTTTAGGTAGGCTTCAAAATCAAGCCTTGACTGATCATGTGGTCCTTTCAATGCATACTTTTTCCTCTTCTTATACTCTCTCTTGGATATATTTCTATGATGGAAATTTTAAGAAGCATTTTGAGTAACTTTGAGGTCTTTGACACTCATTTGATTGAAGATTTTGAGGAGTGATAAGCATCTCAACATAAGACTAATGTGAGATGGAGGAGGGGATAAAATATTGATTATGGTGAACCTAATACTCCTCATACATTTCTAACCTCTCCTCTATATTTTAAACTAGACCATCTATATTCAACATGTCACTAGTGACCCTTGAATGACCTTCTCTCATGATGATTCCATGGATGATTAGGTTGATAATCATGTTTATAAGGAGGTGAATGAGGCTCATAATGGGGTTAGTAATTTGGGTAATAATGAGACTAATTATAGGGATGGCAAGGGTGAATGTAGGGTTGATAGGGGTGAGAATGGAGTTGATAAGGATCATGGTGGAATTGGAATAAATCATAGGGATGATGATAAGGAAGTGTGTGACAAAATTATACCCCATACATAGCCATAGCTCATCATAATACATATAAATAATAGTGAAATATGAACAAGAATTTATTTTACCCTTGAGATGATGACCACATGATGACCCTTGTTATCAACTTTTGATTGAAAACCTCGCATGTGAATGATTGAAGCTACTTGAGATGGCCAATATGCTACTATGAAGGCTTTAATGCTTGAATCTAGTCACATTGAGCATGCTATAACTATTAACAACCCAAGTTTCACCCTCTTGAGGATATTTTTAAATTCCACTTCAAACTTAGACTAACATGGGAATGGCCTAAAGGTTATGGGTAACCTTATCATTAGACTAGACTTCTAGGTTATGGGACTATCTCCCCTAGTAAATCACTTATGGTTCAGAATTGCTAAGACTTATTTATTAGGGTGAAAAGGGATATAATTATATAAATGAAACCTAATCTAAGTTTGGTGATGGATAAATATTGCTCATCCACTCAAATTGAACTCCTAACAATGCTAATAAACTAATCATGGACTAAAACACTACTTGTATATCTCCTATGCAATAATGTTTTACATGAAGGTCATGGTGAATGAATTCAACTTGGAGGTGATAGGTGAGAATCCTATATTGAGATGCTTTCAATTAGACTAAACTTAAAATTTGATCACCAACCTTTGGCACTTCATATAACCTACATAAGATAACTTATTAGAATATAGGTATGGAAAGGACATGCCAAGGGGAGATTTATACCACTTATGCACATCAAAAAAAGAATATAAACACTATATACCAATCATGGATAATATTTAATATTTAATTAATAGTTTAAGAGGTCTATCAAGTACAAAACTAGGTAGAGTTTCCTCATACCCAGGTGAGGGATAAAAATTAAGGCCTAAATAAATAACACAATTAAGAGAGAAAGAGAAGGAAAATGGATTCAAGTTATAGATGAGAGGTCATAAATGACCATAGTCCACTCAAACATTGTTTCATTATTTATAACAGTTCTCTTTTAACTCTCTTCATGTATTGATGCTCTTTAATTAGCCCTTGGGTATTGAGGTGGGGTAATAGAGGATGTAGCTGACCTATTTGAGTCATTTCAAAGAATGACCATGCATAATGATAGGTTAGTTACTTCTCTATATGGAAATTAAAAAGTTAAATTAGGTATAATTAGGCCTCTAAGAGGAATTAAACATCCCATTAGTCCTCTCATGCACATTGATTAGGTTTGAAACTACCTCCATTCCTTTATAATGACTATGATGAATTCTTAACTCACCCTTGGCATCAATTTCATGGTGAAATAACTCTATACTATCTCCTCCATAAGTCTCTTTACACCATTATATAACTTTTTTTTACCCAAGTATGCTAAATAGGCCACTAGGCCTAATTATCAAACTATTGGCTAAATGAGTGGCCATTAAACCTACATGAGACCTTAGGAACCTATGAATACGTGAGTATTAGGTCTAAATCACCATACTAAATCATGTCATAAGCCTTTTTGAGTAGCTCAAACTTGAAAACTTGCCAAACTAGGTGAATGGGTCAAATTCTCTTTCACATTTGTAGACTGGCTATTTGGAGGAGGCTTACAAACGTATTTCTAGGCATAGTTTAATACATATAATGACTTGAGGAGATTAAAAAATTCCCAAACCTTCACCTCTATTTATTATAAACTTATCAAATAACTCTATAACCTATTCTCTATCTAATTACTTGAAAAAGTACTATTTTATGACAAATTCATATAGTGTCCATATAGACTTGTACCTGGGAAGGGTCTCCTCTAAGTGTAATTTTTTTTTCAAGTGTTTTAGGGCCATTCAAGACTTTTTGAGTGAAAAAATATTCACTTTTCCCAAGTCGATTCTATCATAGGGTTTAAGGAGGGTTTTGGAGGTCTACCATCTTAATGATGGTTCATACATATGAGACATCCAATCCTAAACTTATATTCATGGATGTTTAGTCCATATAACCCCCTAAAACCCCTATAAATATTTGGTTCTTGTGTATCTTGTGTGTATATATGGTAGTAGAATATGGTAGACTATGATCTCTCTACAAACCTTCTAAATTTATCTATAATATTAGTAATCATTCATAAAAGTGGTCTCCTCAATATACCTCTTTCTACCATGGATCTCAAGTGTGTTGGGGTCCTCAAATCTTGATAAGATAATTGTACTTGAGTCTTTTCATGATGAGAGATCTGAGCATTAAAATAAGTAACTCAAGTTGGTTACCTCGACTGTGTAGTTTGAGGAGGGTCTTAAGACTAATTTGATCCCTTTTTTGAAATTAAACTTATTTAAATATCTTTTATAGTTTCTAAAACATCATTACACATTTTATCATCTCCCTTGTTTTACTTTAGGGTTGTCTTCACAAGTCATAAGGTGGAGGAGGTGTCTTTAGGCCTTAAGGATGGCCTTAGGCCTAAAGGCCTAGATTGAGCTTTGAGATATTTAAATTTTATGTAGCTGAGTTGATGGATAAAAAACCATCAAAACACCTTATCAATATATCTCCCATATTCTATTCTTAATTACAAATTCTTAAACTTCAACCCAATTCCCATTTTCTTGTGACTGCTTGTAGATCACTACCTAGACTATTAAGTTCAAGTGCCCATCAATAAGTGTTAGATGCCTAAGTGATATCTTGTTTTTCTATAGTGATGTATTTTTTAAATACCATGAAACATACTCTTAGGATATAATATAACCCTTAAGTTCAAGTCCTTCATTAACTCAGTCCTCTGCACACTCTTATACAATAGTCGTAGGGTTTATAGGAGGTCATGCCTATGTAGCCCTAAGGGTTTGATGAACAATCATTCTACTTCAATTGATAATATTTTCATATAAGAACCCTGGTTATTATTCTATTTATTCCTCCTTATTATGTATATATAACTTCATCAAACACCTAAACCTATACCAACCCACAATTTCCACATGTAAGGCTAATTATGACTAATCATGCCTGCTTGGGACACCAAACTCTTCTTTACCTTAAAGGATCAAATAAATACAATATAATATAGGGTATATATTTAAGGTAATTAAAAAAATCATCGTTATTCTCATGTTCTACCTATTTTTAAGGTCTACCTTACATCCTCTATTGTATGCATCTCTAGGTGCTACATTCAGGCCTGTTTGCCTTAGTTTTAGGCCTATAGGCCTAATAGGCCATAAATTAGCTACTAGTTTGAGATCCTTATGACTTTAAAACATTGATACATGTTTATCACTCAATTTTTCATTTATTCTCAACACCTTAATAGACACATAGTATGCATACATATCCAACCTATAGGTATGGGCCTATTTTAGGCTTATGCAAGTTTATTTTAGGCCTAATAGGCTTAAAAGGCCATTAGGCTCTTTTTCTACATGTCTAAATTAAATTAGAGAATATATTATAGGTAAGATTATTAGGAGAGCATTTTATATGTTCATATTCATTTTTTCATTGTGATTTTCTACATGGTGTTCAAACTTCTACTATTTTACAAGTGACCCTGCCTGTAAGAGACATCTAAGGTCTTGACTATGTTGTGGGTGAGTTAAGACCCTATCTTTAATGTATTATGGTCCTCATAATTATGGTACCTCTATTAAAAATATTTCACTTCATTTTTATGTATCTTTAACCATCTAATAATCACTTATACCTATATATGCTTTTTACTTTTTTACACAGGCCTGTTTTAGGCTATAGGTTCCTAGTTAGACCTGCTTGGTCTATCAAGGCTTTTTTAGTGTCTTAGAGAACTAATTAATCAGATAAGTGTTGATATAATTTTAAACATGTATAATACTCTGTTATCCTTCTCCATCATAATTCAATATATTGGGTACCTTCATCTTCTCAGCTAAAATCTTATCTATAGGTTTCTTTTTAGACTTGCTAATTGTGAGGGTGTCTTATTAGAAAAAGGGCTAGTGTCTCTTTGAGTTCTACCACATATTAATAAATAATTAAATTATTAATCACTAAATATTTTATTTGGATCTAATATCTCATCCCATATTTAATCTTATGTGTGATTTCTCAACATAGTAATCCTATTTATGTGATTTCTAGGACATAAGTTGAGTCTTACCTTATCTTGGAGTGAGTTATGGCGTATTTAAACTATATATAACCCTGAATATATATCTATATTTAATTTTATATAAATTCATTACTCTTCATGGATATATAATGTCTTAAACATCACCCTCCTTCTGTACCTTTCAGTCAACACTTCACCCTTTTAGCTTAAATAAAGTTTTATCAGTCTAAATGAGATATATCTAGCTTATGAGTACTCCTTTTTAGAGGGATTTGACATTTAAATATTTTATTGAATGGAATTATTTTTATTATATTCTATATAATTCTCTCTAACTCCTTGAGACCCTTTGATCTCATCATTCTTTCCATGTCCTTTAATTTATTACTAACACTCTATACATGTACTTGGGGTTTTGGTTGAATTCATCTATTTTAGACTAAAATAAAGGTATTAATATTACCTAAACTTTATATCCCATTTATCATGTATTTTAAAACCATTTTTATTCCCCTTTTGAATATTCTCACCTCTATATCCCATTTCAACAGTGACCACCTTATATCAAATCTGCCTTGAAGGGTTATTTTCCGGACTGAGTAAAGTTTGATAATGTAGAATAGGCTACAGGTGGGATGCTTATTTAGGGTATAGATGATAAGGGGAAAAAATGGAAACACTATATCATGAGTAAGGAACATATTCATCCCAAAACAACTTGATGATTGTGTACACCTCTCATATTTCCACTTTATACATGAGGTAATTAACACAAACATGACAGTCATACTAGAAATATGAGCTTGAATGGGACCTAAAATTTATGGTGATTTAGATAATTTTTTGGGAGATATACTAGTATTTAAAGTCTTAAATGAACCCAATATAAAATTTAAAACATCATTCACCTCCATTTTCATATATTGAATAATTTGCAACCAGGAGCAACATTGTCTACCATATGTAAAATGAAGAAACATGGAGTTTTGTTTTTTTATATAATATCACACATGTGAAATAGGGTTTTAAGGTGGTGGATATGTAATTTTATGAATTATATATCACTAAAAAATCATTTATTCTCAAAAAAACTTCAAATATGCAACAACATTGATGTCATTTCAACTCCATGATATATGAAAAAGTGTATTGGAGTGGCTAGGTTGTTAATGCTTTTTCATAAATATAAAGCCATGAAAATACATAAAAATGTCATGAATAATAAGTTAAATGTAATCCCTTCCTCTTACCAGGAGATATGATCCCAATTCTCTCTCTCCTATCTATACTTTCCACAAACCTGAAAACTTGCTTAGACTACCAAAGAGCTCAATAGAGAGAGAGAGAGAGAGAGAGAGAGAGAGAGAGAGAGAGAGAGAGAGAGAGTGAGAGAGAGAGAGAGAGAGAGAGAGAGAGAGAGAGAGAGAGGAGAGAGAGAGAGAGAGAGAGAGAGAGAGAGAGAGAGAGAGAGAGAGAGAGAGAGAGAGAGAGAGAGAGAGAGAGAGAGAGAGGAATAGTTTTGAGATTATTTTGAATTTTTTATCATGAAAATTATTTAAAACATATGTCATGGGATCCTATGTAACCTCTGAACCCCTCTATACATAAATATTTTTACAATTCCATACATCCTACAAGAAACACCTAAAAATGTTTCATTTCCTACATTTTCTCCTAGTTTCTAATCTTGAATCACCATTGAAGGATGAAGAGAGGGGAAACACAAGTTATATAACATTTTAAAACTGATGGTATAATAGTGGAAGTTTAAGAGGCACATTTTTGCACACATGGGGTCTATTTGTTGACTAAGGAGCAAAAATAGGTCTTAAAAAGGACTTTTGTGATGTGAAACACCCAGTGGTGGCTATAATATGAGTATGTAACCCTTTAATACCCTTATCAAGATGTGAAACACTTGAAATATCACCTTTTTATAAATATTTTATAAGGCATATAGACTCATATGAGATGTTTAGAGGGTGATTGATTGCTTTAGGGGGAATTAAGGTGTGAATTGGGCTTAAATGAGTACATCATGAATAATGACCTTAAACATGATATTGTACCTCCTATCATGACTTAAAATAATGTTTAGAAACCATTAAATACCATTTTAAAATCTCTCCCTTCTTTAAATGGCTTAGGTAGGCCTAAAAACATAAGCATTGGAAACCTTGTTTTCTCCAAATTACCTTAACATTTTCTAAACAACCTTAATCTTAACAAATAGGGTTAAGACCATTCTTTGGAAATTACAAGACTTATTGAAAATTACTCCATCACTCTAGCATCATCATGAGGACTAACACATCACTAATATAACTCCAAAAATCCATGACATAATGAGCTTACAAGTAGATTCTATGACACACCATGACACTCCTAACAAGGCTCAAATACTCTCAATAGACATTTATGAGACCATGACAGTTTAGGAACTATAGATAATATTATAGGGGTTATAATTAAAAAAATTTGATGGTAGGGGTTGACATTTGGTTTATAAGGCTAAAATTTCAATAGTAACCATTGGTGAGTTTCCCTTAGGATTTTATAAATGCATGCATACATCCCCTTATATTAACAACATTTGGTGGTTCACTTGCTGTGAATTCAAATTTGAGTTGGTGGTTGGATTATCTTTCTTTACTTCTACATCTAGTGTTGAATTTAAATCCCATGATCCTCTATTGCCATCTATATTGACAATGGCAATGGGATGTTTTAAAACTATCCAATTAGGTTGAGATTCCTATTTTTTTAATTCCTAGTGCATGGTAAGCATGAGGTCACATATCTTAGAGGCTTCTCAATTATCTCCCACATTTTGTGACATGTCATCTACTCATTAGTCATCCTACTAATAGTTAAAATCTAGGCATAGATTCATACCATGTGTCATTCCTTTAAAAAGGGTGATGTGTTTCCTAAGGATAAATGGGCATGTCTTGATTAGTTACTTGACCTCATTTATACCTTATTATAATCTTATTGAGTCCTTGGGTGGTTGTTAGTTCATCCACCCATTAGGCCATGTAGAACCTTCACATTCAATTAGGCTCTCTTGGGCTTTGACATCCCTCATAGGTCTAAGGAGTGGCCACTTTGACACTCAGTGATGTGGTGCCTTCTCATTTAGATAATCATTACTATGATCTAACATATCTGACAGGTTTGAGGACTAGCTACTCTAACACTCAGTGACATGGTGCCTTATCATTTGGTTGGGATTTCCTAAGATTTAACATCTATAAAAGGTTTATGGAATAGTCACTATAACACTTGGTGACATGGTACCTTCTCATTTGATTGGGCTCTCCCAGTCTCTAGCATCTCAGATAGGCCTAAGAAATTACCAAACTAACACTTGATGGCATGTCACATTCTTATTTATTTGGGATCTCCTATGCTCTAAATTTTTTGATAGGTTTGGGTACTATCCACTATAACACTCAGTGATGTGGCACCTTCTCATGTGGTTAGGCTATCTTAGGCTCTAACATCTCTAATAATTCTAGGGATTGGCCACTCTGACACTTGGTAATGTGGTACCTTCTCATTCAACTAGGATCTCCTAAGCTCTAATATATATGATACATCTAGGTACTAGATACTTTGACACTTTATGACATGGCACCTTCTCATTCAACTAAGCTCTCTCAAGCTCTAACCTCTTTAACAAGTTTAGGGACTAGCCATTATTACATTCAATGATGTGGTACCTTCTCATTCGACTAAGATCTCCTAGGATCTTACATATATGATAGGTCTAGGGACTATCCATTCTGACACTTGGTGACATAACACATTCTAATTTGGTTGGGCTCTCCTTGGATCTACTAAATTCATAAAAATACTAAGTAAGAAATGAAAAGGAACAATACATTAAACTTACTCATATGTCACTAAGATTTTGATTTGTCATGAAAGGTGATAGGTATGTTGCTCTAGGAATGGAATGAGACCCAAAGAATTTATGTTTATATCATACTTATAATGTTAGTGCCATGATTCATAGAATGGAAAACACTTCTTAGCTATAAAAAATCAAAAGAGGCTTGTTGCTTCTCAAGGAAATTAGGGAGACACATATTCTAGGGATTTAAGTAGGTGTTGATTGACAAGAACAAAATAAATGATACTAAATCTTGGTTTCATTATATTCTTATAGTGTTTCCCCATTTTGAATAAAAGTGGGGCATGTTAGCCATAAAAAATTGCCATTTTATTATATAAAGTGATGACAAGCACATAGAACCCAACTAGTTTATTCTTCTTTCATTACTTAACATAGAGATTGTAAGAGGGATATTTATTCACCAAACAAAATATGAGCCACTAAAGTCTCATAATATAAAGTGGCATACTGAGCTTACACATTATAGACATACACCAATGTGTATAAGAATTGATTTTCATTTTCCATTCACTCCCAACATTTATTTGAATAATCGAGGCTAGACTGGTTATCAAGATTCACATAGGGTGTCAATGGCTTGATGTCTTGGAGGGGAGATTGATGGGGAATTGATCTATTTCCAAATGAGAAACCATATCCCTGACATAAATTCCTATAGTCCCATTTATGACCTTGCTTCACTGTCAGCTATGTTAAAAAGCCTATGGTGGAGATTTCCTATATAGTCCTTTTGAGGTAGACTCAAAATTTAGATTATCCAAGCTTTCCTTATTATTTTCCAAGAATCCATATGAAAATATTATAATTTATTAGTCTTTTCCATTGAAGGTTTGGGACCAAGCCAATAGTGAATGGATGATGAGGAAGTTTTGAATAGCTATCCAGTCTTTGATCAACATAAATAATCTGGTATTTTCTTGAGATATTAAACACAAATAATCTGGTATTTTCTTGAGATATTATAAAAAGTGTAGTTTGGTGGCTCTATCAAGATGTAAACTATTCTAAAATCCACCTATTTTTCTTATATTTTTTGGCCTCTCATATCTAGGATATCCAAATTTTCAATGACCATCTCAGAATTACTTAGATCAAAGGTTTCAACTTGGGTCTTCCTATTTTTCAATAATCTTTATGGGATTTAGCCATCACATGGAGGCGTTACTAATAGGGTTAGACATTAGAAGAAAACCATAAAACTAAGATGGATCCAAAGGGGGAAAACAAAAAACAAAATAAAGTCACATATCAAAAACAAACACACAACTAAATCAAACATACAAAAAAGTAAATCTATCTAATATATACATTACCCCCTCTACTTTGGTTACATAGAAACTACACTAGAGGTGACAGTCTATAAATAGTGCTTTAAGAACTACCCATTTATTAGAAGTGGTAGTTCATTTCCCTTTATATCCTTGAGATAGAAGGCGTTCTAGCCTAAAATTCTAGTTATTTGGTATGGGCCAATCTAGAGGGGATTGAATTTTGAATGTTGGCCTTTCTTTCAATGATCCTTGCCCCACATTAGGACTAGGTCATAGATTCAAAATGTCTTGACCTTTTCCCTCTTATTCAACCACATTTTAACTGTATCTTGGTGTTTTTTAAATCTTAATAGAGCTTCATCTTGGACTTCCTAAAACTAAATTAGGTTTAGGAGTCTATAATTCACCTTGTTACCTGGTTCTATGAATTTTTGCATGAATTTATAAATTAGTAGCCTGAGCATGACTGGCATGATTGGCTCTAATCCATAAAATATAAGGAAAGGAGAGATTTTGAGGCCTTATTTATACCTATTGAAGTCCACTTATATGGTTAACTTTAATAATGAGTGCCATTCCTATGACTTTTCTCCAGCTAATTTCTCAATGGTGTTAATGAAGTTATTATTAGTAGACTCTACCAATTTGTTCCCTCATAGGTAGTGATTGGATAAGAAATTCAATGTGATCCCATTATCATAATCCCATTCTATGAATTTTATGGATTGAAAGGCAAGACCATTATCACATATTAAAAAAATGGTGAACCCAAAATGGGTGGTTATGGTGTTCTCAAGGAGTTTGATGACTTTGGTATTAGTGCCTCTTTTGGTTGCAACTACCTCATACCATCTAGTGTAATAGTCGGTATAAAGTGCATTTCCATAAAGTATAAAGTACATGACTAGGGCATATGAGTCTGATTTTAGTAACCTTTGTTGGTCCACTTGGTGTATTGTAATCCTTGAGTCTATCTTCATTATTAGTTGAGCAAGGCCTTATCCTCTAACTAGTTTGGACAACTTGATTTCCAAGTCATACTCTTGTAATTTCATCATCCATTGGCCTCTTCTCTCACCTAGCTCATTTTGTCCCAAATTTTGTTTTATAGATAGGTTGTAGACAATGATGTGTACTTTGTTTCATAGGATGTAATGTCTGAATTCATTCACTACCTTGATTATGGCATATGTGTTCTTGTTTAGGGTAGAATATCTAAGCCTGAAATCTTTAATATTAGTGATCATAAAAGCAATAGGGTGTTCTTATCTTTATAACCTTTGTGTGAAGAAAGTGAAAATGGTGTGATCTAAAACAAAGGGATATATATATAAATCTTACTTATAGTCTAGTCTAATGAGGACCTAGGCTTGCATGATTGCATATTTGATATCCTAGAAAGATTTCATTGATTTCACATGCCATTCCACTTCCACATTATATTTCAAAATTACATTCAAAAGTTATACTATTTTAGAGAATCCAAAAATAAATTTATGTACAAAGTTGATTTTCCCAAAGAAAGATTTTAGTTCCTTTTTGATATGAGGTAAAGGTAGTTTATAAATTACATATTCCCTTTCGAGGTCGATAGCAATACTTTTTTTGTGACAATGTGATCAAGAATCTTACCTTCAATTACACTGAACATGCTCTTCTTTGGGTTTAAGTAAATGTCATACCTTGTACATATTTCAAATACACTTTCTAAGTGGTGAAAAATCAAAGTCCAATTCACTCTATAAAATACTAGTGTTGATTAACCTAAAAGGTATTTATTTATAATTGAATGTGCCCCACTTGGTGGTGAAAGTATTACTATTTCTATCTCTGGGGTTAACCAAAACCTATTTGTATCTAGAGAATCCATCCAAAAAAGGCATCATTTTAGACCTACTAACTATTTTATCACCTCATATAATGAGGGAAATGGGTATTTATCTCTATATGAGGCTCGATTTAAGTCCTAAAATTCCATGCAAAAGCAAATTTATCTATTCTTTAGAAAGTATGTTGGAAACCCAAGTGGAGTGGCAAACCAAAAAAATTGTCCCTATAAAGAGAAACTTATGGACTTCTTTATGTATCAGGGGTTTCATGACTGGGTTTACTATCCTCTACCTTTACCTAAAGGGTTTTTGGCTAGGTTTTAAAGGGATAGTATGAGTGATTACCATTAGGTTGTAGATCTTAAATTCTCCATAGGCCTAGGAAATCACATCCTTATATCCCAATAGTATCCTTCCTAATTTCTCTAATTTTTGGTCCATCCAATCAAGACCCACATTAACCATCTAGAGATTTTTTGTAGGATTGAGGTTGATGAGTCAACATTTTTGGTCCTCGAACTTGGGTTTTTTCACCAAGTGGGGTATAATGCATTAAATGCTATTTCTAATGAGATCATCTGATTTGGTACATGGTTATAGTGAATATTCATGATCTTGTTCTTATAAAAATCATTCTTACAGTTGTCTCTATCTTTCTCATCTATAATTTGGGCCTCATATATTCCCTTATTGAAAAGGAACTAGACGATCTATTGGTCATCCTCAAAGACCTAAAAGTTTTTCATGTTGTTAGTGATATAAGTACATGGAATTAGTTACACAAAGAAATTATTGTAACTTTATGTCATCCAAGGGGGTTAGGTTTGTTTCCACCAATGCTAGTGATTTCATTACTTGGTTTTCCTCCTATGGAGTAGGGGTGATATTAAGTGCATTAAAAATTTAGATTAGGTATCAAGCCCTATTAGCAAAGTTTATTATAAATACTCTAGAAAATGTTAATTACATAGATAGCTTACATAGTGGACATACACAAAAGAGACTACAATATTATCTACCATCTATGATATATAAATATGCACCTAAGAACAAGAAGAAAATAGATGCTAATATAAGACATAACTTAACTAGAATTACATTCAATAATAGATTAAAGTAAAATAGAGTACTCATTATGCATAATATTTGGAAAGCCATAATAGAATGATTATATTAATCTTTATCAACACATCAGAACCATATCGTATTATAAAAAATTGTTATATATAGTCATTTGCAATATATTGTCTCTTCACATTATAGCCTTTAGAGATACAAAAGGAAAGACTCTTCACATTATTTTATTATCTAATTAGGCTTACAAGGTGGAATACATATAAAATTTATACAAAATATATCAGATACTTCACCCATATGTCCTTCTCTTATATTTTGTGGTTTTTTCATGCTCCATTATTTATCCAACACTTTCTCAAACTTAAATATTTATCTTATCCTAAGATAAAGTTTTAAGCTAATCTAAACTAAGCTAACAAGATAAGCCATAAAAAAGTCACATTTATCACTCTAGGTTCCATTTATTAGTTTTCACCCTTTATGCACTACTTAGTCACCCTTTAAAGTTTTCAACTAAGTAGCATACTATCCTACTACCCTTTCAAGTTTTCAATAGGCTAGCATAACCATGTGGCTGCCTTTTATGGGTTTTCAACCATTCTAGCCTACCTCCTAATGTTTAGACTATCTTAAAAAAATTGCAATATGCCTGAAGTCACAAAAAGGAAGTGAAAAAAACTTAGTGTTGTATTTGAGGAGGTGTTTAACTGAGTAGTTGTGAAGGTTGTTATGTTTGGATAGTTACTAACCCACTGGATTCTAATGTACCCACTATCATAGGTAGTTGTGAAGACTGTACCTTTTTGTCCAACTTCCTATCTTATATGATTTATTAAATTTATCATGGAGGAATGAATTGGGGCTCATCTATTATCTAGGCAATAACAATATCAACTCAAGATTGATCTAACTTAAGCATTTTATAATCCAAGAGAACTTCACATGACATGGCAAGTAAATTCCATAGAGGTACCTAGATCATCATCATATTTTGAAGATTATCATCATTTATGATTATAAGTAATGGCTTGGCATTAAATAATTTAACTAAATATCCAAGATGAGCTCATTCAATCTGTCTACTTAATTTTGGGCTTGGATGGTTGTAAAAGTGTTTTATATTATTTCATCATGCCATACTTACATCTTTTATATAGTAGAATCAATAGAATCCAATAGTTTTCTAAGTGTACTAATCATTTTATCCATAGTTTCCTTTTTATCTTCCAATATGGCTTTATATTTATCTATAGTGGAAAATTTAGGTTTTGTAATAGATAAAGATTAATAATATGTCTCCAATTTAACATGTCTTGGGTTATTTTCTTGGAATGCCTCATAACATTGTATAGGACCTACTCGTATTCATAAAAGAGTTCACATATGACCTTTGTTTCAATCCTAAGAGCTTGGCCATATGTGCACAATGACAACTTTCTATGCAGGTCCCCAATTCTTTATAAGCTCTATTAATAAAGTAGTAAATTATTTGTCTTTTGACATGAATTAATCATCTAGTAATTGAATAAATAAGGTGGGATAAGTTTTATTGATTAGTTACCATGAATTTTCCATCTACTCTTCTACTCCAGCCTTTTATTCTCATATGCTTAGGACTTCTTACTCCAAATCTGAGGCCTTTTATGTAATTGATTCTTATAAGGTGACTTCTCCTTCAATCTATTTTGATAGTGGTAGTTGGGTCACATCTAATGATGTTTCCATCATAGTGGTAGTAAGTGTCATGGATGTGGTCATAGGTGTCATATGATTAGGTGTGAATTGAGCTAATGAAAATAGGAAAGTAGTTTATCAAGTTGATGTAGCAAGGACATCCCATAACCATTGGCTAAAGATATACAATGCTTCTTATGTGGCCCTTGTATGAGCTATAATTATTAAGTTTGCCTATGATTTTATGTCTTTGATCTCTTTAGCTTGGGTTTTTACTTCATCCTTAGCCTTAGTATCAACTTTATCTTCCTCTTCATCCTTATCCTTAGCATCAACTTGAGCTTTGGATTTAGCATCTACCTCATCCGTAGCTTTGGCTTAAGATTTATCCTTAGATTTGCCTTGGGATGCTTTTTCTTCTACTAAAAATGTGAGATATTATTTAATAGTCTTAACTTGACCTTATTTATCCTAATTTTTTGTGTAACTTTCACCTTTTGTTGTCACCATTAGGCTTCCTCCTATTATTTCTTCTATTCCTTTACTTCTTCGGTCTACTTATGTACAACTTATGCTTCCTTATATTTCTTCCTTATATATTCAACTTCTTCATCTTGTTTATATGCATCACCTACTTAACCTTATTTTATTTTTTATGACCTATATCTTGTTGTTTTTATTTTTGACATTACACATCTTCTTATTATGATACTTGTGAAACTATTAGTTGTGCTTTTTCTTATTTTTTCTTACTCCTTTATTCATCCTTCACCTCCTTAGGGTTAGGTGTGTCTTGTGAAGTTTGTTTTTTATCTAATTTCTCAGTCAAATTTGTATCCATGGGTTCCTCATCACCTCTGAGCTTGATATTAGATTTAGTATGCTCAATTGATTATGATTCACCCAGCTAGAATTTGTATACCAATTTTTTTACTATATTTAGTTGGAGGTGTGAGATTATACTTTTACTTGTTTGGACCCTGGAGTTGAGGTTTTTATTATGATTCTCAAGACATTTTTATACTAATTTCTTCTATAATTTTTCCAAAATACACCATATTTTCTCACATAGTTTGTGATGACTTAGTAGAAGGGTGTGTGTGTGGTCTTCAGAATAAGGCTAGTGTAAGACTACCTTCTTTAGGTAAACCCACCATCTCTATAACTGATGATCATGTGAATAATTTTTATGAAAATATTTTAGCCTCTATCCTACACTAATCTACTTCTTGTCCTATAGTATTAGCAAAAATAAAAGGAGGTGGTTGAGTAATATCAACCCAAAGATCTTTTTTACCTGATTTTGCACATGGAAATTATAGACTAATTTTTAAATTTAGAACCCATTCTCCTCTTTATAATATACATATTTTTTTATATCTTCCAAAATTTATTAGATCACTTCCTATTCTTATACCCCTAACTCAGGTAGGTTACACTCAACACTTATCCATGAAACTATGGGATTCTTGAGACATGACTTTATTTGATGGGTTATTTTCTTTGGTGGTGGTGGAGATAATATTTGCATAGGTTATTTCCTCTTGCCTATCTATTATTATGTTATATCTTGAAGATGTGCTAGTTTTGGTAGTTGAGCATGTGGTTATGTTCATTATTGTGAGGGTGCTTGTTTCACTTCTAGTTATTATGCCTCTGGAGGGATGGCTTGTAATAGAGGAATTGACCTCATAAGTAAGGATTTTTTATTGTATAATTCATCCTTTAATTTAACCATTAAAATTAAAAATGTCATCAAGATCACATTTGGAGTAGCTAACTCATGAACCTTGATTTAAATGCCATAATGTGATTTAGTGACTGAAGCATGTTATCCTAGATATTGTATTACATCTTGTGGGATCCTAGGGTGTGATCAAATCAAGGATAGGGATTTAATACACCATATGTTAAATCACCCCAATTTCTCATAATATTTTCCTATTTTAGTTCATGTGATACTTACAAAGATATTACCAGTCCAAAAATATATAGTTACATTAACTAGCCCTAGTGTAAATTTCCACTACATGAAACATTATAAAAGAACTAAAAATTGGTACTAAAATATTTGTGTGATTCCCACAAGTAAATTTTATATATTATTGGTAATCTTGGCTGCCAACCACTTATGATAATTGAAGTGATACCTTAGCTTTGTCATGCAATAAGCAATATTAATTACACCTCTTGTCATTATTTTCACTTGTTTGGTGGTCTTCTAGAATATTTTTGTGATGTATTGCACCATGAAATATAGTGAATCATCCTTAATTAATTCAATAGGTTTTATTTTCACTACCCTTATCATATATGTTTCCTTGATATGTGAATGCATTAGTAGTGTTGTAAAATTTTAAGGTAGGAGAGATTTTTTCTGATTGAGAAGGCTAGTTGCTTGTGCCATGGTGTGCATAGAAATATAGATTGTAACATGTTGAGATAAATGGATATCCCCTTGATTGTATCATCTTATAAAATTCATTATAACCTCATATAACCACCTAAATGTAGGCATCTTAAGAAATCATTTAGTTTCATAGCCTTATAGTGAATGTTGAAATGTTATGGCTCTTACTTGTGCTACTCTTTGAGTATCTTGGGCAAAAAGAGTAGTTTTTATTGCATCTATTAAATAAAATGGAAATGTATCATTATATATAGTTTGTATAATACCTATCCCAATACCCATTTCCTCTTTTTTTGAATCTAATATCATAATGAATAACTAACCTCTTTTCATGGCTTGATCAATGGTCTAAAATGAATGGTTTCTTTAGTTAGTTATTCTCTAGTTTGAAATCTATTCATGATTAGGTATTATAAAATTATATTTTAGATACCTCTTTTTATTTTAAGGTTTTAATTTTTTAGTGTTATCCATACCCTACTCTTATATAGCTATTGGCACCCAATTTCATGTCACCACCTCCTTTGAATGTATTGACTACTTGCACATGAATGTTTATTTTTTAGTTAATATTAGTTATTAGAAGTTACCTTGATAGGGATGTTTAATGTTTATGATATTTAATTCACTTATTTGGTAGTTATTATATGTGAGTATTTATCCTTTTTTCTAATCAATTTTCCTTATATATTCACTTTTCCATTTACTACCAAATTTGCTTCAAAAATAATGCAATATTTTTGAAACATTGCATCATTAACGGTCTAACTTGACTATTGGACTTATGTTCATCATACATATCTTGTCACCACATTCCTAAAATTAATTAAAATTCTTGATGTAGTTGTGGTTATCTAGTTTTGATGAGGTATCTCTAGAATGTGATCTCATCCTGTGATGATAACTGCTTCCTAGTGGTTTAAATATATCGTGTATCAGTGAACATGATATATAAACATTCTATCCTAATAAAATAAAATAAAATCCTAATTACATGGTGTTACTTATCACCCACTCAAATTTTTAGATAAACAATAGAGAATAAAGATGATATGGCTTAATCCTAACACCATTTATATGTCTTGGTAATATGATTCCCTAATAATGTTTCAACACTATGGTATTATGTGGTAATACTTCATGAATGATATATGGTCCTTTTTATCTAATGCATAGCTTTCTTAGGAATGATTTAAATCTGCTCTCATAAAGCAATACTATTTGGTCATTGTAAAATTACCTATATCATAATTTGTGATCGTGCCATGCTTTATGACTTTATTTGTTAATCTATTATGCCCATTGTGCCCTTAGTCTAATTTCTTCCATCTTTTTGAAATACAACCACCATGCCTTTATAGAATCATGATCTCCTAATCTCATGGCCATCACAATACATAGACTAAGCATAATATATTCCATAGGCATTACTACCGGAAGGCCATATAATAATTAGAATGGAGTGAACCCTATATCCTTTTCTTAATGTGTTATATAAGCCCAAAAAATCATAGGTATTCGATCTTCCCAATCATCTCTCAGAACATTACAATTTTTATTAACATCTTCCCCAATATGTTATTAAATGTTTTTGCCTATCTATTTACCTATGAATGGTAAGCCAAGATTTTGTGGTGTGATATCATGAAATCTTCAGTGAGAGACTTGATATTAATATTTATAAAATGTGTGCCTCTATCACTTACTATCTCAACTATACATCTAAACCTCATGATGATGTTTTCATATAAAAATTTGGCAGTATCTTTTGCATCATATCTTGGAATGGTAGCAGCTTCCATCCACATCATAAAATAATCTACTATAATAATAATTTATCAGGCATGACTATGCTTATATGGGGGAGATATATGTCCAAAAAAATTAATTTCCCATTTTTAAAAGGGTTATTCCACAAGCATGGGTACTAAAGGTATTTCAACATGGTGGTTTGGCTTGCCCATCTTTTGATAGACATCATAGTGTTTAACAACTTTATATGCATCTTGGAATATTATAGGCCACCAAAGACCACTCTAAAGTATTCTCCTTATAGTTTATTTTCCTATGAAATGACCCCCTATAATTTCATGATGAGCCTCTTGAAGAAGTTGTAGTCTCTCATGCTCTAGAGCTACTCTGTGCAATACATCATCTTTACCAAACATATAAAAGAATTCACTAATAAGTTCATATGGTATGGGTCAGATACCATTTTCTTCTTATCCCTCTCAATGTAGTGCAAAGGAAAATTTCTTTGTTCTAAGAAATTTGTAATGTCCTCCATGTTATCAAGAACTCTAAAATTTATAAATAAATGCATAGCTAGGGATTCATCTTTGAGTTCCTCTAGTTCTTCCCCATTTTGAAGTCTCTTGAGGTGATCTAGCTCCACATTCTCCCATCCTATATTAACATTAATCTAGAATTATAATTCCTAAAATATAATTAACCACATTGATATATGTCCTTTATTAAATAGGTATCATAATGCTTAGTGATCCATGAAGAACTCAAAAGGAGTAGCCAATAAGTAATGCTAAAAAATTTGAGATGCAAAAACCATGACTAGTGATTCTCTTTCTACGGTCATGTCATTATTTTCTATAGCTGATAGTTTCCTACTAACAAAATGTATTAGGTGGTCCAACCGACCTTTGCCTAGTTACACTAAGCCAACTCATATTCATCCACATGTACATGGAATGTCTTATTATAGGAAGGAAATATTAATATAGATGTTGTTACCAACCTTTGATTTAACTCAATGAATTTTTTTGGACATTCTAGTGTCCATTTGAATTTGGTATCCTTGCACAGTAATTTCTCCATGGATACATATATAGTTACATACCCTTTTATAAATGTATGATAATATCCTATATGACCAAGGAAGGTACACACTTAAATTGAGTTAGTATGAGGTGGAATTCCTATTATAACAACAAATTTAGTTGGGTAAACCAAAATATCATCATTACACATAATATGGCCTAGTAAGACACCAAAAGGTGTAAATAATAATCATTTTTTTAAAATTTAAAGTGATACATAAAGCTGAAATTGATCCAACATCAATCTTAGTTTTTACAAGTATTCTTTAAATAGAGATAAGACATATCAATCATCCAAATATACTTATAGGGAATCATGAATGAAATATTTTAATGTGTTTATCACAACTCTATAAAATAAAGAAGGTGCATTTTTAGACCAAATGGCATTACCTTGTATGCATTTGATCCCCATTTAGTAGTGAAGGTGGTTTTAGCTTGATGCTCCTTGGAAATCATAATATGGTGATATTCACCAAAACCATCCATAAATAAATATAATCCATGCCCAACCATGGATTCAAGTATTTCATCTATAAAAGTAATAGGAAATGGATCATTAACACAAGTGTCATTGAGTGTGGTAGTCCCCACACACCTAAATTTATCCTATTTTTTAGGTTGAAAAACATGGGACTCACTAAATCTACCTTTTCAACTATATAAATGATTTAAGCTTATTTAATTCAATCAAGTTTACCCTTTACTTTGGTCTTCATATTAGGATTGAGCTTGTAGGGTCTTTTTTTGATAGGGCACACACACTCTTTTAGTTCTATGTGCATTTATTCTAGAGATGGATCTATGCCTCTTTGATAATTTTCTTGAAAGCACATCTTGATAATACATTAATAACTATAAGGCCTCAAAGAATTGATCTTATCCCCAATAATATCCCACTATTTTAAGATTAGGGAATGATTCTATCCTAATATTTCCTTCAATATTTTGTAAATGTGCCTGAAATATCTTGTTTGATACATTAGTAAAAGTATCTTGTATAATGTATTTTCCTTCACATTATATAATGTTGATATTGTGCAATTTTTCCTCTTCCACTTATTATTTTCTTTGAATTGGTTTGGGTTCATCTTCATATTTTGGTTCAAATAAACCTTCTATATCAATACCTCCGTCACTATCACTATCACTTCATTGTGTCAGATCATTGATTATTCTATTACATGGATGAATAAGGAGGTGTTATTTTTTATTGGATTTGTAATTTCTAAGTGTGATATCCAATTCATACACAAAATATTGATGAGATGATGATTCAACTAAATTATCTAAATCTTCTACGTGTCCTTGATATATACAAAATTTAATTTTATTCAAGGCATCATGTACTAGTGGGTTATCATCATCAAACATAAAAGTTTGAATGAAATATTTTTAAAGTTTCACCCAATGTTTGGTTTCCTTTCTATGCTCTTGATGAATATACCAAACTATTGGAATAGGTGTAAGAGTGTGGCTAAATTTTTGCACCTAGTATCATGGTTCTACTCCTTCTATGGTCCATTTATCCATGCACTGATGTATGTGTAATTTTGGGCATTGAACCTCTTAAAGGAAATGTCATTATTATCTAGCATTAACTGGTAGTTGAAACCTTACATCCAATATTTCACATGATTCTTCCCACTATATTTTTTAGTTTTTTGTGTACATCCCACCATGTCACATCAATTTATTTTATCATATAGTTGAGTGTGTTGACTCATTGATCCACCTCTAGTAAATGGTGTTCAAGCCTCAATATGAATATATTGATATCCTTTGTCACAAAGTATTGAGCTATGTGGTATGATATATCAAACACCATATACAAAGGTCATAATTCATGATCTCTATGAGACCAATTCAAGATGTGCATGTTTGAGTCACCACTTATGGATGATGTAAAATCCCAATGTAGAATAACTTCTGAAGTTGGTTTAGTATAGTCCATCATAGTTGTACTAATATTATATAGGAATTATAATTCAAGTCTTATCATTGAATGTAATAAAGGAGAAACATAATCTTTGATGTGAACCTGCCTAACTAGAGACTTTATTATAATAAGTTTGAATACCAATCATTGTTCTTATTGTGTAGTATTCGGTTTCCAATTTTGACACTCTATATATTGTACCCCATTTTTCCTTTCATTTGTACCCACTCTAAAAGAAGTATTTCCCCCATAAGAATAAGGATAATTTGGTTATTTTGGGATGATATATGGATTTTTATAAGACTTATTTAAGGATATGACCACTAATTTATTTTTGTGATGTGATTCTAACTGATTATGCACAGTATTGTTAGCCATTTGGCCATCATAGGCCTATTTATTACTAATTAAGGTATGGTAATGAGTCTCTATTATCTTCATGTCAATGAACTCAAATTCCCCTCACAATTTGAGATCATCCACTTTAATTTCAACATTTACTAACTGGACAATGGGTTCAACTCTACCATAGTCTGTTAAACTTAACGTTACTAGACTTTATCTCAAATTTGGTCAACCAATGGCTTCTCATGTTGATCATGGAATCATAGTGACTATGAATCCAAAGTTAAATATTTAATTTTAAATTCATATCCATCCAAATAAATATCCATTAATGAATCCAATCCCAAGGCTTTTTCATCTTGACTTACCAAATTACTTTATCATCCCTTATTTATCCTTGCTATGCACACTCTAGGAGATTGTGTAAGAGGTTAGTGATTTTATGTTATATATCCTCATTACATATTTTACTAAATATTTTCATGAGAACTATTAAATTAGTCACACCACCCTTTTGCCTCATTATCCTAACAATTTTTCCATACATTTGAGTATCAAATCTGTGTTATCATCCTCAAAATTTGGTTTCTATTGTATTTCCTATAATACATGTGTATCTTGATACATTAAATTATTTTCTATAGTAGGATCAAGATATTTATCCTATTTAAATTTTCTAATGCCATGGTTATGAGGCATTTATAAACAAGATAAGCCTTATTCAACTCTCTGTTGCCTTGTGATAGCTTTCAAAAATGCATTTTTATTTGGTTATGCATTGATCATATTTATATTGCACACTGGATTCTCCTTTATTTTTTTCTCCAAAACATGTAAATATTTTATTTTATGATGACTTCAAACCTATAGTATACACAATAGACTTGTCTCTAAGGGTTTGGGGGGAAGTTCATCACATAATTATTATTTATGATGCATATATAACATTGCATAGGGGGTCAAAGTTGTCAATTACCATTGTCACAACTTCCTCGATATTTACCACAATATCCTCTCCTATATCCCCCTCTATAGCCTCCTATATTTTGTTGGTATCCCCACCCTTATGATTTTTGTCTAGCCTATCCTCCTTTTTGATTCATTTACATATCATATCCCCCATATTGATGCTAAGGGGAACTTGGAGTCTAATTTTCATACTATTCTTGAAGATTTGTATTGTTCAAGGGTTATGCATACTAACCAAAATATTGGTATGAGGGAGATGATATATTCTTCTATATTGTTAGGCCTTATGGATAATATTGTGGTGATGAAGGCATATGATATAGAGGTGACAATGGAATCCATCCTAAACTACCTTGAGTCACATTTGTCATCTCCATGTTTGGTCCTAGAATTTATTGTTTCAAAATTGGTATTTATTAAGTTGAAACTATGAATATGTTATTCATTATATTTCATTTTAATTATTTTAAATCTTAGTATCTTTTCTCATCATGACTTGTATATTTTTTAAAAATATAGTACATGATGTATGACTTTTAGATATATTACTAGAGAAGATAGAAATTAGACATAGGATGTCTAACTACCCTATAGGTTTCACAAAATTATATTTCAATTGTTTGATAGTCATTCTTATGATTTCCCTAATAGACACATTCTATACATCATAAGCCTAATTTAGCTTATCATTTTCATGCATTTAATTTATCTTCCTCATAAAATCATCTAACTTATTTTCTAATTTTGATACCATCGATGGAAGATTTATGTAATCTTTTATTTGTTCTACTTGTATGGTAGAAGAGCAAGCATTAGCTAGGTGGATAACTGGGATTTCACAATATAAAATATTATTCTTGGTCATAGGCCCTCGACGAACTAAACAACCTTATATTCGTCCTCAAATAATTTTTTTTTTTTTATCAAATCAGAAAACATATGATCATATTCTCCAACCATTTCTCTATATTTTTTCTAAATTTCCATCAAGTCTTGAATAACTTGATTGGAACATTTTTATGTTAAATTATACTAATATAAAATATTTAATTTTTGTGAGATCAAGGGTATTTACATTTTTTTGGAAATGGACTCCAAGGCACATCCTACCAAAGCTCCTATGATTTCACACTTCTTGACATCATTTGATGTTACCCATTTTACATTCTATTTTATTTCATAGGTTTAAAAGTATTATTAGAGGTCCAAAGACCCATCATTTAGCATTAAAATAACAAACATACCTACATTAAGTGCCATAATAGGTAGGCTAGTAGTTGTTATTATAGATGTTTGAATACTAGAAACTATGATAAGTGGTGACTGTGCACTTGTTGTTGCAATTTTAGGTGACTGCATAGTGTTTAATGAAAATATAGGCCATTGATCACTAATATTTTTAGGAATAAAAAGAGATCATTCTTCCTATAAATTCTTTCTTTTTAATACCCACTTGGTTTCTACATTGAGCCTTTCAAACTTGTTAGTAAAGGAATCAAACCAAACTAAATTAGCATCTATCTCTATATTTTTTCTACCTTCAATAAATAAAATGGGCTTG
The DNA here is from genome assembly GCA_037957365.1 of Torreya grandis. Lineage (NCBI taxonomy): Eukaryota > Viridiplantae > Streptophyta > Pinopsida > Cupressales > Taxaceae > Torreya > Torreya grandis. The sequence continues at coordinate 2,237,345 of JARHVA010000260.1, read as the reverse complement.
CAGGATGCGTACCCTTGAAATAAATGATGTTTATTTTTAACTTCTTCTAACTTTAAAATTGAACTTGAAATATTACTACCTTCAGTTTTAACATTTTCTTGGGAACTTTCTTTCCCAATTTTAGCTAAAAACCCTTCCTTAACTATGATCTACCCATACTTCCTAATTATTCTACCTCTACATTACTACTTCTACCATATTCTTCCTTATCAAGACCTTTCTCATATTTATCATACCCTCTTATTTTAGCATTTTCCATATCTTCTCTTAGTAACCTCTCTTCTCTAGCATCTTTTTCTTGTATATATCTATCTCTAACACTTTATTCTCTATTCATAGTCCTATTTGTAGTTAATTTATGGTCATTTATCTTATTATATGTTATTTTTTATCATAGTTCCCTTTCTAGTCCTATAATTTTTTCTCACTCTAAGTCTTTTCACCTTCCATTTTTTGGGATCAGGTCAAAGTTATTTTTACTTAGCTCTTCATCATTCACTTTCTCTTACATGAACCCCCATGGTTCCTAAAGTGACTACTCCATGTTGGATAGATTAGGAACCATGACCTTTTCCACAACCATATTTTTTGTCAACAAAGGTAGTCTTTGTAAAAAAATCCCTCTGAAGACAAATTGATTTTGCATAGTCTCAAAATCTATGTATCCTTATATTATGAACTTGATAATCTAGCCATCGATTGTAGTCTTTATCCTATAATATACTCCTTAGGACTAATCGATATCTAGGTTGAATAGTATTTCTAATTTTTCCTTAGTTTTAACTATAATTTTTTTAATTCTCAAACTAAATCAATATTATTTGAATCTAGCTAGCCATGTAACTAACAATCTAGGCAATTTTCACTAGAAAATTTCATATATTTCACCATAAAGATGTTCTTGGATAATCCCCTTAATATTTTTTCTGACTCTTCATGCTTCTTCTTATACAAATTTATATATTCTCTCATCTAACCATATTTCAACATCTCTTACCCTGTAAACCATCTCAGCATATTTCATCCCAATAGATTCCATGCTCACTACACCATTGCTAGCAAATGTTCTTATAAATACTCTAGAACATGCTAATTATATGGATATCTTGCATAGTGGAGAGTAAAAATAGGCACATAAGATACTAAATTATTAATTATAATCTATAGTATACAAAGATGAACTTAAGAACAAGAATAAAATAGATGCTAACAAAATATGGAACATAACCAATATAGCATTCAATAATAGATTAAAGTAAAATAAAATACTCACTACGCATTAACCATATATAAAATAAAATTAGGAAAACCATAATAGAAAATTTTTATTAATATTTATCAACACATCAAAACTATATTCTCTTACAACAAAGTGTTATATATAGTCTTTTATGATTTATTGTCTCTTCACATTCTAGCCTTTCAATATACAAAAGGAAAGACTCTTTGCATTCTTCTATTTCTTAATTAAGCTTACAAGTTTGAATACTTATAAAAATTATAAAAAATACAAAATCATATATTTTTCTCATGTGTCCTTTTAGTATTCATGATTTTTCCATGCTCCATTCTTTATCTAACAATCCCTCTACTTATACCTTCTGAGGTATGATAGTTTGCATTTAAACAAGGTCTTGATCTAGTTGACCACTAGTTCAGAGTCACTGAATGCTCTTAGTTAATTTGCCTTATTTTTTAATGTAAATTATAATCCCAAGATTAGAGATTCACACTCTGATAGGTTATGCATGCAAGGAAACTACAACCTATATGATGATAGATGATTTCTCCCTAGGTGTTTAAGACTAGCTCCACTACCTTATTTGGAGCAAGATCTATCAATATAAAGAGACCATATGCCAAGTAGACCAAGGATGTGACTAGTTTGGTTTTTTGGATGCTTTGTGCTTAGTGTGTAGATGCATAGGTCTAAGGAAACTAGGTTTATCTTCTCATTAATGGCATTATACTCATTTATCATATGTTTCACGTGGGGTTATTTGTATACCTTTATTTGATTGACTATTACCCTCAATTACAACCATATATGGGATAAATCTATGGCCATATACCCATTTAGGGATTTAGACCAATCTATACTTAGGATCATGTTGTAGGATTTTGGGATGTCCACCACTTGGATGTCTATGAAGTGTTGAATCCTAGGCTTAGATTCCAACTATATGTGGATGTTTAGAAACTCACCTATCACTTTCACTTCTAACTCGTCTAGTTGGACCACTACCTTATTTGACTTTATGGGGGCTAGACAAAGTTGTTCACATATACCTATTGGAATCACATTGGTTGAGGCTCCTAAATATACTAAGTAGGTATGTAGATTCTTTATAAACAACTAGATGGTGAAGAGGAAATGGGGGACCTCCATATTATTCTTTTGAATGACCACATTGGCATGTATTATTCTTAGTTTTTTTTGGGCTTGTGGGGTTGGCTTTTGAGTCAAATAATTCATTAGGATATATTATTTTTTTATGATTTAAGCTCGTGAAGGGTGATGTTAGCCTTGGTCTTTTTCATATCATCCACTATGTTATAGCATCCCTTACTTTAGATCAATGGGGTTTCCCTAAGTGCCTTAGGTTATTGAGATCTTGGAGGTGGGGAATCATTCCTAACATTTTGGTCTAGTGGGTTACACCATTATTAGGGGGTGTTGAGGTATTAATGGGTTGTTTCTGCTACCTATTCCTTAGGGTGTATTTTTTCCCTTAGAACTACTAAAATGATTGAAACTTAAAAATACCCTCCTCTAGATAATTTTCTTCATAGCTAGGTAAATCAATGGTTTTTAACACCATATCATTACTAGGGGCTTTAACCGAGTTAGAATATTTAGGATAATTTAGAACCACCTCATATTCTTCCATCTCCTTCTAAAATATCTTTAAAGCAAAATTAAATTCTATGCAATCCATTTCCACATGCACTATCATGTTATGTACTTGAAACCAATTATGCAAGGCTATTTCAAAGATATTTATTTTGGGAAACCTATTAGCTAAAGGTTTATGTGGGGTTATAAGGATGGTTGTAGTTCTTATTTGGTCTTTGATATGTGAAGTTTTTGTTATAACTTTCTGCATTAGATTTACTCACCTATCTTTGTATCCCTAGGAAGTCATTACTAAATTTTTGTACCAACCATTGAATGGAATATAACTCAGTCTTAGTAAACTCCTAAGGTGTGGTTTAGGTATTGTTTTCCATGGCCAACATTACTTGATGTTGAGTATAGGGAATCATTTCATAGATCCATGGGTTTAGTAAACCTAGTTGTTGGCTTGAAGTGGGGTGACCTAATGGGAGTTGATGCATTATGAGGAGTGGCTAAAACATTGGAGAATTTTTATTAATTTTAAGAAATAATTTCAACATAGGAATTTATGGTAGCATACCAGGAGTGAGGGTCACTATGTGACCTTGGGGGTTCAGTTGCATGCCTATGTTGATAGCCTTTTCATAAGTTGAGTATGTCTTTTATGGTTGTGTCCTTTCCTAAGAACATGGTTGTCCAAGGGTTTAGCATTGTATTAAACATTTCAAGTGATAACTAAGGATTAGGTTGATAAATCATGGTGACCCATATATACATCTTCTAAAATCTAGCATTGAAATTCTTTATAGGCTCATCAAGCTCCCTGTTAATGCAAGAAAATTATTAGTACAAGACATTAGGGTCTATCAACTTCCAAAATTGGGAAAATAAAGTAGAACTAAAATGGTCCCAACTTAGGATAGAGTATTTAGGAAGGTTTAATAACTAATCATACATAGAGTCCATTAAGTTAAAGGGGGAAAACCTACATCCCACATCCTCATGTTCTACATTTATAAGTCACAAGGTGGTTTTATAGGATGTTATATGTTCCTCCATAGTTCATCCCATGCCTAATGTGAAACAAGGGAGATACCTCTTATAATTCCTAGGTAAATCATGGATGACTCTCAAGACATCAATAAAAGAGCCAACTAACTAGATGTTATTTAGCTATAAATTTGGGATACTCTATGGGGATGAACTGATGGGAATTATGGTATGTATACATTGGTTATACCTAAGTTTTCTATGGATAAGTAGGGGGAGAATACCAATCAACCTTGGTGGGACCTAGCCCTGATAACAAGCAAATTAGTCTCTAGAATGCTTCATAATCAAACAATGGTTAGGAAATTATTACCAATTAATCAAATATTAACATAATCATAAACCAAATCAATGACAATCATGAAGTATTCCAATAAGGGACCTCCTTATAGTGTTAATTGTTGTTCATTCCAATTTGTTCCATCGAATGAAATACCCATGAGATTTGACATTCCCTAAAAGAAGAATATGGGGATAAATACAAAATTTCATCCTCTATATTAGGATTGATATAGGATCAGCCTAGGGCATGACTATAGATATTTGACTTCAAAAATGGAGTCTACATGAATAATCTCTAAGATATGTACTACCACCAACAAAAATTCAATCTAAAGTTTAAACATAGGTCAAATATTATTATGATAATTTGAGTATTATACTTTATATATCTAAACATAAGGGGAAAGAGTAGTTTAATTTCAAAGAAAAAACACAAAATATGGGGAAGGGTAAGGTAGAAAAGGGAACCTCTATATCTAGATAGAACTCAACATATTGATCATTAAACTAAGTGACTTTTCCATAATTATACCATTGTAGAGTGAGTTTCACTAAAGTTCTACCTTCAAGAACACATAGTGGGAAGAGTTTGAGGGAACTAGGAGTATGGCTTCAATATGATCTCTCACTAAATATGAGTATTAGGATCTTATAGTAGAATACACATAAACACCATATGAGAATTTGTAGATTAACAGATAAATTATCAGTACTATAAAAGGAAATGATATAGCTCACATAGTGATTGTAATATCTAAGCATGTTATAACCATAACACACATAAAACAACAATGTATTAATCTAGTTGACCTATCATTTAATTTCATTCAATAATGGAGAAAAAGATAATTGAAATATATAAAAACCCTCTTAGAAATAATAGAGATTATATTACTTAAGAGAACAAAGTGTTGTAATAATAATTGATCTAGGATGACTTTACAATCTAGAGAGGTGAAGGAAAAATAGGTGAAATCTTGGCTATAATCCAACAATAATTTTGAGAATTTTTTTGGTAACCCTATACTAAAATATGTTTCTTCCATATATAGGTAAGGATGGGGCTCCCTTCCAAATAAAGTGGCGAACCAATCATTACATATACAATCATATTTCAAAATTTAAAATAATAATAATAAAGTGGTGAACCAATGTTTCTTCCTTATATTGGTCCATAATGTCCATTCATTACATTTAAAATTATATTTCAAAATTTGAAATAATAAAATCCCTTTAAATCAATAATAGATCTATGGGGGACCACTTAATTGACATGAGAAGGTGGATGAGAAGGTTTGGCTCCCAAATTCTTTGACCTAGTGTCCTTAGCTTCCAACATAGATGAAATGAGGTAAAAATACTTGCATAACATGGAAAGATTAATTAGGAGCTCCCTATATATTAACTCAACCTAAGTCACCAGTCTTTGGTATATTTGAAATGGTAATTCCATTAACACTTGGACCCTAGAGACCTAGTTAATGCTTGTCATATACTGCATTGATAGATCCAACACTATCTAGGCCCCTTTTTAGTTTGCTTTAGTGACCTTCTCCCTCATGACCTAGTCAAATTAACATAGGTGGACTCCAAATTCCCCTCAATCTATCAAGGTACGATCTAGGTGGAATAACATAGTGATATTGACCTCCTTGAACTAGGTCAATATCTTCTTCTTGCATTCTTCCAAGGGTATCATTTTAGTGTGAGCCATGACCAACCATTATTCCATATTATCCCTCATGTTCATCATGTAAACTTAGTACAAACCCAATTTTGAGGTCAACATAAGTTTTAGCTTTGGGAACATTCATTTTTTGATCACCACTTGTAGCTTTTGACATTTCCCATCAATCTCCACAATCCTCTCCATGTAGACCTAGGTCCACTAGATAAGTACATTGGTCTTAGCTAGAGTCTCCAATATTTTACCAAATAATAAGAATATTAGTAATAGGTTATCCTTGATGTGACCAATTGTCCCAATGGGGAATGTGTTGTTCACTTAGGCTTCTAAAGTTAGAACCTCACTCTATATGTCTTTAAGGATCTTTTCAAACATATCATGAGTCACCTAAAGAATGGACAATGTGTCCTCAGCCATCCTTTCTTCCCTAGTGGAAGTCCTCACCTTATTGAGGGAGAATAAATCCTAATGGGTTTTTAAAACCATTAGGTTTCCTTTCTACTCAAACCTTTACATTAGTGTCGACTTCATGCTTTTAGATTCTCATTTAAAACTCCATTATACATTTAGGCTACCCTTGGTAGTCATCTCTATTTAATTTGACATTAGGACCATTCCCTAGGTTGTAGGAGGTGTATGAGGGGTGGTTGAGATGGTGGTAGAGGGTGAATGATGAGGTGGATCATATATGGATGAAGTGGAGTGAGTGAATGAGGAAGTCAATAGAGGAAGAGGGAGCATGGGATCAAAATGAAGGAGAATGAAAGGGGAATCCTAAGGGAACATTTGCATCCACCACTATTCTTAGTTTAATAACTTAAAAAGTAATTTCCCCTAGAAAAGGGTCATTAAAAATTAAGGAAGAGATGGGTATGTTGAAGGTAAGTCATAGTGCCCTAGGTAATGGAAAGAGGGGGCTAGGAATCAAGGCACTACGATGTTACAACTAGGTCTAGAGGAACTATTAAGGCCTATAAAGGAGGTTGAATTAGAGTAGAAGGCCTTCAAGCTAGAGTTAGAGTGTGAGTAGCCTTCTTCTTCATCCTCTTACTAGGTTCAAATCTAGATGCTACAATAGATGGACTAGTTGGGATAATATGAGCCATGGGGGATGATGATGGATGAATTAGAGTTTATAAGGGAATAAATTATATGAATAGAGTTGGTGGAGGGTTCCTACTTGAAGTGGTATGCTCCCAATAATCCTAGATGCACTTGCTAATAAAGGCACACCCAAAGAATCCATTGAGAGGGCTATAGGTTATGAAATGGATGGAGTAGAGAAGAATTATGAGGAAAGGTTTATTGATAGAACCAAGTACAAAGGTACATGGGAAAATTATGGAGGGTGTGAAATTGGGAAAAGAGGGGGCATTACTTGGGGGATTGTGGGGGGTAGAGTAGAACTGGTGGGTATCGAGACCAAGAGTTGGAAAATGATAGGAGTGAGGGGAAGAAGGGAAATGGGAAATGTTGAAGGTATAAGATGGGGAACCTATATGGGTACCTATTGGGAGCCTCACTTTAGGCTTGATCTTAGGCTATCAACCATATTAAATCTTAGGGTATGTATGGCCAAGGGTTGATGTATTTAGTTTTGCCTTATTTGTCTAACACTAAGTCACTTAGGTCTAGATCTACCATGGCCAAGATATTAGAGCTACTAGATGAGGTAGAGGTGGAGTTGGGGTGTGAGGAGAGACTAAAAGATGTGGAGGAGGATCCAAGGCATAAGGAGTAGAAGACATTTAAGGAAGCAAATCTAGACTTAGAGCATGAAGAAGAAAATGTGGAAGAATGCCATGAAAGATCCTCCAGGAGATGGTAAGATCTATTAGAGTTGGGTCCATTATGGACCAAACAAGAGCTAGAGGAGATGCATATGTGATTACATGGACATTTTCCCCTTTATTCCTTTTCTTTGCCATTATTTGAAATAACACCTTTTGGTCATTAGTGGCATCTAAGTAGAGCTCCTTATCATCCTCGACTTAATGAGTGAAGTTGATATTGAGGTAGGTTAAATATCATGCCAAGTGAGATATAATTATCTCCTTAATATCCTAGTGTTGCATCTTTCATTTTTTAATGGTGAAGGATTCTCACTTGGATTCCATATTATAAATTAGAGGGAATGACTTATAGACATGGCACTTAATTATGATTAGAAGTGGTAGACACATTTTATATTGATTTTGGATGCAAAACCTTAAGATGCCCTCCACCAATTGATAGGTAATATCTTACTCTAATATATGGTCTAGAAATAAATATGGTAGGTGGAGGGGATCCTTGAGGAAACTCACAATCTAGATCATAGTGTCATCCTTATAAATCTAATAGTCCCCTATGGAGGTGATGGAATCCTTGATTGACTTAAAGAGCCAGGTCATCAAGGCCTTGTTGATGGATCTATAGACCATCAAGTATAAATGATTGAATTTATTAGATTTTATTATAGATATGGTGGCCATATAGCTTATAAAATACCACATAGATCATTGAGCCCCTAGCCCCTAAAACCCCACATAGGAAAATTTGAAGGCTTTAAAGAGAGTGTCCCATATACCATGTCTAAAAGGTAGCTCATCATGTATAAATTGCTCTTGGATAGAGCATATAAAATGGCATTAACCAACTTGAATTTGATCAATCCTCCCATGTCTAAGACTTATGATCATGTGAGGATCATGTGTAGGAGAGGAACCCATAGCTCATTTATGTGTAAGTAGTCTTGGGCCCCAAACAACTAGTTCAACAAGATCATGCCTAGCCAGATTTCTTCCTAGAAGGTGTAGACTATGTATTCTTTAATATCCTCCTTATTAACCCATTTAGAATCTAGGTTCTCAACCTTGTTGTGGAGGATGTCAATATCTGGTAGGTCTACATCCAAATCATTACCACCTCTTCATTGTAGGAGAAGGTGTAGTTTGATGGGGAGGAATACACCTTGAATGTGTTCTCATAGATATCAAAAATCTAGTGCCAAGAGCTAGGTGACAATACCCATCATGGACTGCATCTTATACACATATGTCATTATGGAGGAAGTTTCCAAGTAATTCAATGCATAGGACTACCTATAAATTGGTAGCAACTATATGAAGTTAAATCTTATTGTATGATCAAAGGGCATCCTCAAACTCTACCTAATGGTCATCATCTAACCTTGAATCCTTACGGACTTACTTGACCACTTTTAATAAGTAATTCTAGTTCTTAAATTTAGTCAGGCCATCTAGGAATGTGGTATCCTAGTACTTAGGTTTGGCCTTTGGGTTTGAGGAGGATGCAACCATTGTATCATAATAGAGGGGCAATAGGAAAGTTCTAAGAATAAAAGGCATGGAATATAGGGATGCTCTGTGAGAATTGGAAATTTAAGAGTTAGATTTTATTTTGAAGGTAGAAATGGTAACCATTGGTGAGCTTACCTTAGTATTTTATAAATGCATATATAAAGCCCCATGTATTAATGTTTTTTATGGCTTACTTAATATGAATTCAAATTTTATTTTGTGGATGGATTATATCTCCTTGATTCTAAATACATGGATAAATTCAAATCCCATGATCCTCTATCACTAGCCAGATATAGAAATGGCAATAGGATGTTTTAAAATTGTCCAATTAGGCCCAACTTCATATTTTGTTAATTCCTAGTGCATGGTAAGCATGCACTCACATATATTATATTCTTCTTAGTTAACTCCCACATTCCATCATGTGTCATCTACTCATTAGTCCTCCTAATAATGGTAAAAACCTAGGCATAGCTTCGTAATCTATCATTCCCTTAATAAATATGATGTGTCACCTAGGGACACATTACATGCCTTGATTTTTTCCTCATTTTCATCTATACCTTATTTTGATCTTCTTGAGGCCTTAGGTGTATCCTAGTTCAATTTTTCATTATTCAATGTGGTGCCTTCTCATTCATTTGAGCTCTCTTAGGCTATGATATTATTGATAGGTCTAGGGACTAGATACATTGAAACTCTAAAATGTGTCACCTTATCATTCAAAAGAGCTCTCCAAAACTCTAAAATTTCTTATAAGTGTAATAAATAGTTACTCTGACACTCAATGACATGGTGCATTCTCATTCTACTAGGATTTCCTAGATTGTGACATCTCTAACAGATCTAGGGACTAGTCACTCTAATAATTGGTGACATGGTGCCTTTCTCATTCATCCAATCTCTCTTAGGCTCTACCATCTCTAATAGGTTTGAGGATTGGCTACTTTAACACTTGATGACATGACTCCTTATTTGGCTGAGATCTCTCAATCTCTAACATCTTTGAATGGTTTGGGGGGACATGTTTATTTAACACTTGATGAAATGGCACCTTCTCATTTGGTTTGTCTCTCTTTGACTCTGACATCTCTAATAAGTCTAGGTACTATCTAATCTAAGACTCAATAACATGGCACCTTCTCATTTAGTTGGGCTCTCCTAGGCTCTGACATCTCTGATAGGTTTAGAGGCTAGTCACTTTGACACTTGGAGATGTGGTTAATTCTCATCCATTCAAGATTTCCCAATATATGAAATCTCTGATAGGTCTGGGGACTATCCATATTGACATTCAAAAATGTGGTGCCTTCTCATTTGGTCAATCTCTCCCAAGCTCTAACTCTTTGGTAGGTCTAAGGATTGGCCATTCTAACACTTGGTTATGTGGTGCCTTCTCATTTGGTTAGGCTCTCTTGTACTTTCAAAAATTCACAAAAAATACTAAGTAATAAATGAAAAGGAACATAATACATTAAACTTACTCATCTGTCACTAATATTTTAATTTTCCATGAAGGGAGACATGTTTATTGCTCTATGAGGGAATGAGACTGGGAATTTCCATTAAAAGTAGACCTATGATGTTAGTGTCATGATTCATAAAAAAACAAACACTCCTTAGTCATAAAAAATAAAAAAGGCCTATTTTTGCTTGGATAAATTAGGGTGACACATATTTCAAGGATTTAAGTAGGCATTTACCAATAAGAAAAAAAGAAAGGATCCTAAAGATCTGGTTCCTGATAGCTTTAAATGGGTCCCCCATTTTGAATAAAAGGGGGCATGTTAGCCACAACAATATATTATAAATGATAAGTCAACCTCTCATCATATTGACTTGACATAATCAAAACTATGTGTTATCTCTCCAACTTATACCCTTTGAAGGAGGTTATTCAAGCCTACCTTTAAGATTGGACTAACATGGGAATAAACCAAGGCTATGGGTAACCTGTGATTGGGTTAGACTTCTAGATTATAAGGGTAGCTCCCCCAGTACATCATTTATGTCTCAATTCACTAAGACCTACTGCTATTGGGGTGAAAATGGATAGAGAGTGCATAAAATATACCTAATCTAAGGGGTGTTGATGCACCAAAATAATCATTCATCCACTCAAATTTAACTCTTATCAACACTAGTGAACTAAAAATGAACTAAATCACTATATCCAATATCTCCTAAGAAAAAATGTTTCATATGAAGGTCATGATGAGTGGATATAAATTAGAACTAAAGGGTGACATGCCTATCTTGAGACACTTCCAACTAGGTTACACTCTAAACATGATCATCAACCTTTGACATTTCATATAACCTACATAATACAACTTATTAGCATATAGGTGTGGAAAGGACATGTCAAGGGAATATTTATACCACTTATGCACATACAAACAAGCATATACACACTATAAACCAATCATAGAGAAGTTACAACAATCCATTAATAGTCTAGTATGTTCATCAAGTACAAAATGAGGTAGAGTTTCCTCATACCTAGGTGACAGATACAAATCAAGGCCTTAAGGCATAAATATATACAATTATAAAGAGAAGAGAGGGAAACTTATATTGAGGTGAGATTAAGATGTCATAAATGACCATAATTAATTCCATATGTAGTTACAAATAGTTATAATAGTCCTTCCTTAGTCTCTCTATGCATTGGTGCTCATAAATGGGTTCCTTAGGCATTGAGGTAGAGTGATAGAGGCTAGGTCAAGCTATGATTAACCTTTTTTAGATCATGACCACGTGTAACTATGGTTAATGACTCTCCTTTTAGTAGTTACAAGTGTGAATGAGATGTAATTAGGCCTTTATGAGGTGTTGAACAACCCATCACCCTCTATGCAAGTTGACTGGTCTTGAAACTACCTCCTCCATAATTATCATGGAAAGTGTACTTTCCTACCTTCAAAGAGAAGTTTCAATTTGGTAATTCTCTTGTATTGACTTCTCCAACAATCCTCTACACCACTCTATAACTCTCTTTGTTGATTAAGTAGGTTTACTAGGCCTAGTTACTTGACGATTTGTATTTGGAAGTCATGAAATCCTGTATGAGACCTTAAGAACCTATGAATAGGTGAGTCTCATGTACAAATAAATATCATAAATCATTTCATAGACCCTTATAATAAATAAACATCTAAAACCTTGCCAAACTAGGTGATTAGATTACCTTCTCTTAACATCTATCGATTGGTTATTTAGAGGAGGCTTGTAGAGGTAATTCTAGGAAAATTTGTGGACATATTAAGATTTCAAAAGATAAAACAAATCCTAAACCTTCACCTCCAATTATGTTCAGATTTATAAACACCTCTACACCCTACAAACATTATAAAGCCTTGAAAAAGTACCCTTTTCTAATAATTTTGTAGAGTGTCCATATAACTAAGCACCATGAACAAGGCATCCTCTATGTGGCCTAGATGTTTTAAGTGTTTATCATGTCTTTCTACTACAACTAGATTCCAATTCTTCACTATCTTCTCAGTCATGTCATTAATAGGGTTTAATTTGGGTTATGGAGGTCTACCATATTAACTATGGTTCATAAATATCAGACCTCCAATCCTAAACTTATGGTGATGGATATTTATTCCATAGACCCACCTAAAACACCTAAAAATATTTGGGTCCCATGAAAATTTTGTGTGGATATACAAGAAAAATATGGTGGACCTTGAACTCTTTATAAGCTTTCTAGACATGTCTATAGTCTTAACAATCATTCATAAAGCTAGGTCCTTGAAATCCACTCACTCTTCCATGTATATTTTTTGGAGACTTAGGCTACACCCTATCTAAAAGTATAAGTGTTCAAGTCCTAATCTTAAACTTATTCCAACATGGGAATGACCTTAGGTTGTGGGTTACCTAATTTTGGGTCAAACCTCTAGGGTTTTTGATGAGGCTAGCTCCTTAGATATGATAATTTCAATCCTTATTCTTAAAATTTAATTTATTAGGATGAAAAGGGGAGAGAATACATGAATGAAAACCTAATTTAAGTGTGGTGATTAACCAAATGTTCAATGATCCACTCTCAACTTGGAAACTTTCATGACTGATAATGAATCCAATGGGGACAAGGATTGATCACATTTTATGATAGGGTTTTGAACATGAGTATTTTGTATAAAGTTTGAAAATAGACCTAAAAATTGAAAGATATAAATAGATAGGTATATGTAAGACACTATGGACTTATGACACTTCAAGATAAACTTCACTAGCCAACACAACCTATAAGAAACTAATAGTATTCAAGTAAGGTACATGAAATACCTATAGATGATGAATAGACAACATAAATTTTGTAAATAAAAATATAATAAAGTACACATAGCATTGAAATATAATTTTAAAATGTCTTATATTACTTTAAAGAGTTTACAAAGTGATTTTAGTAGAGGTTTGATATACCCAACTAAGGGATGATAATTAAGAACTCAATGCCTACATTTATAGGAAGAAAGAAAAGATAGAGAGGGAAAATTTTGGTGTTTAAGGGGTCATTAATGAGACCAAATCCATTAAAAATAGTATTTACAATATCCCTACATTTATGCTCCTTAAAAACTCTTAATTTATCAAGGCCACCTAAAAAATAATAGTTCTAATAGTTGCACAATTCCTTCTTCCACTTCTCCATGTATTAATTCTCTTTTAATAGCTCTTAAATGATCAAGATCCATTACAAAATACACTCTTTACCAAAATCTTTATCACACTATATATTTTAGACACATGTCATCATCTTATTTTCTCCTAAAAATTTTCTTTCAATATTGGCCATTGATCTTTGACTTGGGATTCATAGATTTGTGCCATTTGTCAACAATGTGCCCCTTCTCAAGATACTACTATTAACTCTATCTACTCCTGTTCTTGCACCATGTGGTGTCCTCACATTCAATCTAAACTCCTTGACATATGAACCATCAAATTTTATGCTTAGTTAAATGTGTGTTATTTATCTTAGTCTATAAGATCAAATGCACATTGTTGATCTCGTAACTCACCATAGTTGTGACACTTAGAAATAACTCATTCATGATTGAGATCCTTTAACTCTTTGACCTTTTCTCATCATCGATCTACTTTGGTATAATGGATCACACACCATTGATTAACTTGGACCCACTAGTTTTATTAGTCATAATGCACCATTATATCTTCATATGGGCACTCAAAATATTATCACTTATCATCCCCTCGTTTAATCTCAATATCCTCTAAAATTTTATTTATGAGCTCATCATTGATCTTTGAGCATATGATTAAACACACTTTGTTGTATCTTATCTACATTGCTCAATACATGTCACTAATATTAGGTCCTAGTATTTAAATGTGGATCGTTTATCTCAACTTATACATAGGAATGTGTACCATCTATATTGATCCAGGAACATTTTGACTTTCACTTGCATCATTATATTTTCATGACATGATTTAATACATTCCATTGGATTTGAATTTAACCTTAGGATCATTTGAACCCAAATGGTTATTTTTTATAGCTTAATTTTGACATCCTCAAGCATGTACTATACTGATGAATCATTTTTCAAAGCTTGTATCTATAGACAAAAAATGTTCCAAGGTACCAAATTTATAGAGTAAAGACATATCATGAAAAACATCCTTTTCATGTAATACTTCACTCAAGGGTTGTTAAGACAAGATTGAAATATGAGAATACAAAGAACTAACTATACATGATTTGAGTGCCTTCAACATGAATAAAAATCAAATTTTAAACATAGGATATGAACCCTTAAGATATAAGTTTGGAAGATTTCCAATCTAAGAAATTGACCAACATTTCTAGCAACTCAGCTAACTTGACCAACTTACTAGTCATGGAACCTAGAATTTGATCAAGCTTGTTCATGATGACTAGACAAATGAAATATTACTTAAAATAAAAATTATACCAAACTCTTAGAAACACTTGAAATTAATGAGACACACACAAATAATAATAAATCAACAAAAACACACCAAACAACTAAATAAACAATAGAAAAAATAGCAAACAAAGTAATGTGCAAGACCACTTTGAGGTAAAGACAGACCTATTTACCTATGTACAAATATCATGAGATAAAATTAGTAGTAGAATTTAAGATGCATCACATTGAAAAGGATGGAAAGGCTCTCTCAGTTAAAATTATCAATCTCAAAGGCATTGCTTTCTTTGCAACATGTGATGACATAAGGCCCTCTCCAAAGACTATCAAACTTGGAGTGTTTTCTTGATTTTGCATGGTCCTCATCCCATTTGAGGACTATATTACCTTTTTAGAATGTATTTGATGAAGATATCTTGTCAAATGAACTCTTTACTTGATATTTTTTGGACCACATCATGTGCATAGCAGTGTCCCTTGTCTTCTCCATATGTCTCAATTCATTCAACCTTATCTACATAACATCATCTTCAAAAAGCTCAAGTTGGTGTGCAAGATCTAATATAGGTAATTCAAGATAAATAGAAATTTTGGCTTCTTTCCCATAGAAACCAAGGTATGGGGAGTTTCTAGTATCTTTCTTATGTGTCACTATGTTTGTCCATAGGGCAATCCTCAATCTAGTATGCCACTCCCTTTTATTATCCTCCATAGTTTCTTGATAATCCTCAACAAGTTCTTATTTTTGGACTCTACTAGTCCATTTCCCTACGGGTAATAGTTAGATGATGTCTTGAGATAAATTCCATGTAAAATATCCCACGCACATACCTTGTTATTTTTGAAGACCAATGCATTATTATAAATGATTGTAGAAGGCATACCAAATCTGGTCACAAGGCTATCATAAAAGTCCAAAGTAGAATCTTAATTAGCTTCCTTGAGGGTAATTACTTCAACCCATCTTGTAAATTAGTCTATATATATAATGATCCATTTATTTCCTTTAATTTAATTGAGGTGTATCATCCCTATTAAATCTAAACCTCATTACATGAAATGTTGTTCTACTTATATTGGTTGCAATGGAAGAGCAACTAGTTTCTTCTTACCAACAAACATTGAACATTTTGGGCATTTAATTACCAAAGAGTGTGCATATATAAACATTTTGGGAAAAAATTACCCATCTATAATTATCTTATAGGCTATGGGCTTGGCATCAAAATTCCCACTAGCTAGACCATCATGGAACTGTTTAAGCATATTATCTATTTAGCAGTATTCCACACACCTCAAAAGCATGCCTCTTATGTCTCTATTGAAAATTAATCCATTTATCAGGACATAAGATATACTTTTCAACCTAAATTTCCTTCTCTTGGCTTTATCTATCCCCATAGGACATTATCTTGACTCAAGAAATTTGATTATATCAGGTTTCCAACTGAAAGGTGTGTTGTCTGTAGCTACCTGTTGGTTATCATAGACTACCAACACTTGGTCTTTACCTTGTCTTGACTTTGATACAATTTTATCACATAATCATATGGCCCTTAAAATCTTTTTAACTCTATCCTTAAGGTCATAATACATGCATTTTATCACCCATCTATCTCTTTTCTCATTGAGATCTATGTTGAGTATAAACTCCTTAATACTTGGGTATACCACCATTATTATGATCTTACTATTATAAATCATGTGCCTAAACTTATTGAAACCTATAACTACTACGATCACATGTTTTTATAAAAATTTATACCTCTCCTCATACTCCTCTAGGGCCTGACTAAAGAAAGCAATAGGTTGTTCCAAACCTTGCTCATTCTAGTACATAAACATGGTAGAGATTACATCCAACATAGAGGAGGAATACAGGTAGAATGTTTTATTTAAATTAGGATTAAGAAGTGTAGGGGAATGATAGGTGGCCTTATTGATGTCCTCAAGACTCCTCTTAGCTCCTTTGGTCCATGTAAAATCTTTTCATTTCTTAACATGTAAGAGGCTTGACCAACTTTGTAAAGCCTGGGATAAACCTTCCTATAAAATTAATATTTCCCAAAAAACTCTACAAACCCTTCTTGTGTTTGGGCAAGGGTAAAGATAAGATGGACTCAAATCTTTTAGGTTTTATGGAAATACCATCCTTGGATAATACATGACCCAATAACTCTCTACATCTTTTAAATATTAACCTCAAGTAAGTAATGTGATCAGTTGGGTCCTTTGAGAAAATAGTGACATCATATAGGTAGATGAGCACCATGTCATTGATCAAACCTTCAAATTCAACATACATTATCCTTTTTAAAGTTACCCTAGTGTTGGATAGTCCAAAGGGAATTTTCATGTATGCATAAGTGCCCCCACTTTGTGGTGAAGGTATTCTTATACTTATCTTCTTCCTTGACCATAATTTGATTATAACCAGAGTAGCCATCAAGCAATGAGAACCTATAAGAACCTACCACCTTTTAAATAATTTTATCTATTGAGGGAAGTGGGTAATGGTATTTTAGGGACAACTTCTTGAGGTCCCTAAAATAAACACACAAACATATTTCCCCATTCTTCTTACTCACTAGTACAAGGTTTTCCACCCATGAGGAATGTTTAATGGGGAATATTATCCATGATTCAATCAACTTAAATAGCTCCATTCTCATTAACTCCTCCACTAATAGATTAATAGGCCTTTGTTCTACCTGATTGGTTTTACATTGATCTCTATTTTAATGATATGTTGGGCAAGTTTGGGAATTAATCCCTTAAAATATTATTATTCCCATGAAAATACATCAGAGAATTCTTGACATAAAACAACAAATGTAGTTCTCTATTTTATTGTGTTGATCTTTCCTAACCTCAACAATTTATTTTTCAAGATCTCTATCCTCTCATAGTATTCCTCCTTGGCTAAGATACATGCCTTACCTCTTCTCACTTGGTCATCTTCATTGAAGATGATTTCCAATGTCACAAGCCCCTTAGGTAGCTTGTTAGATCTTAGTTGTGCTATTTTATCATCATACTAATGTTGGAATTTATTTTAATTCTTGTGGTAGAATTCTACCTCCTACATCAGAAAACATATAATTTGATCATCATTATCAAACAACTTCCAACTCACCTCATTGTCAAGTACATCTATCCTTCATATGACCTTGATCTTATCTTGACTTTAGTTACCTTTGACTCCTTCCATAGTCTCATACTGAGATCTAATTGTTGCAAGCCTATCTACATGTTCAATTGCCTCTCTTCATATGGATTATATATTAAATGCCAATAAGTCCTCTATGAGATCCCATGGATGATGCTTTTAATATTTCAAATGATGGTTCTGGACTGCACTTATGCCTCTCAATTATTGCACAACAATCTCACTTTCACCCTTGACTTGAATAATTTTGACACCTCTTTTTATTGCCTCTTCTAAACCATGTAGAAGGGTTTCATATTAAGCTATGTTTGAAGTGAAACTGATTTTAAATATTGTAGTTTCATATTAATTCTAATTTTATGGTGAAACCAACATGACCCTAGCTCCACTACCATTATTTTACCTTCATCAATCAAATAATAAAGTCCATAGACCATCTTCATCTTGAGTGGTGTTAGTTAAGAAAGGTATATCAGTACCCTCCTCATGCATACCATAAACCCCTAAATATACTTCTTCAATATTGATATAGGGATCAAATCCATGATTTTCAACTTCCCATTCATTAAAGTATAGGTTTTAAATGCCTTCAAGATGGTCATGAGGTTCTTATTCACTAGAATTTTCATCCTCATCAAATATGGTACAATTGATGTTTTCAAGATTAGGCATATAGGGCTCTAGATGGAACCTATAGATAGGTTATGACCTAATAGTGACCCTAGTTCCATATCTAGCTTGTAAACTATGTATGAATAGTTAGAGGATAAATAACCCCCAATTTTTGTAGTAAAGTCCCTTGATAGGCATAGGGAAACATATGGGGCTAGGTCTAAAACTATTATATCCTTACTGATTACATAATTTGGGCAAGCTTCCAATGTGATCTTAAGATCTTTCAAGATACCTACTATTTTAGTGGGGAACCATCCAACTAGAGAACACCCTTTTCATTATGTGCATATTTAAGCTCAAGTTTATCTGATATGGATTTAGGCATAATTGAGGTTGAATTACCTAAATCTATCATACAATTATGCACTAAATAGTCCCTTATGATGACTAAAAAATATAAAGGAGAGGGAATAAAAACCTTAGGGTAATGAACAACATTATGAATTTAACTTTGACTAAGAACTTGACTAGGAACTTGAATTTGACTAGGTTGACTACTATTGGTAAAAATAGAGTTCACCTTATCAACTATCTTGTTCACATGAGAAAGTTTAGAAATCTCTTTCTAAAGGATTTATTTCTATTTTGGGATAGATAGATCATCATACATAGACATAGTGACATTACCCTTTTTCATATGATCCAAAATATTAAAAGGAAGACTAGTACCTTTGAAATATACCTTGAAAGTAGAAGTATCACTTGGTACTTGAGTGACATGAGGAACAAAAGGAGACTTCTACTTATACTCATGGTGTTGAGTTATAGGAGATTTAATATCTCTATCTAAAGTGATAGGCTACTGATTAACTTGGTGAGATGTTGAAGAAGCCTTAAGCTACTCCAAATTTTCATTCAACATCCTCTTCTTACCCTTTATTTGGGATGCAACTGGTTCATCTTTCCTTTGTGTAGTTTTCCCCATGTTTACTACCACATGATCAAACATATGGTACCCTTGTTGAATGTATGTGCACATGGTGTCAACTGGTGCCTTACCCATGTTCCCTTGCTATTGAATTTGAGATTTTGATGATGTCATGGTAAGAATGTTATTCTAATTCATTGGAGGGAATTATGGTGGAGGAGGTATTATGTCATGGCCTTAAAATAAATGAACATGCTACCAACTAGGATCTTGATACATTTCTCCACTTATATCCATTACCATCTCATTGGACTACCCCCTTGATTGCCATTGACCCTCTTGAGAAAATTTGTTTTATGTGGGGACCAAGGCTCTTGAACTAATTTTATATGTGGGATTGTAGCCATTATGAGATTTTCCTTTAGTAAGTTAGCCTTGTGTTTGTTAATTTGATGGATAAGGGGGTCTATTATAGGATTGAGTAGGCTATTGGGCTTGGAGAGGACCTTGGTGTGGTCTATATGAAGTCTATTATTGTCTCTCTATAACTACTAGCTTATTGTTTTGTACCTTTAATAAGCTCTCAATCTTTACAAATTTGTCCACTTGATTATCATCAGGTTGAGCTTCATTTTTCTGAGCAATCAATGGAGCAATGGTAGTTGGGGTTGGCTGAAGCTTATAAAAAAGTGGGATGAGAGGTCTTGGCATGAGTTTCCCTAGTTGTTATCAAATAGTTATCTTCCCTTATAGATATCTCATAATCCTCAGGCAGAATTATCCCACCCATAGATTAGATCATGATTGCAATGTCTAAATTCAATGCTCTTAAATAGTAAATAAAATCATAATTGGGTGTGGCCTTAATGATGATAGGGACCCTATCCCAATATTTTTGGAATCTATAATTGAAATCAACCATAGATTCTTGGGATGACCTCTTGATTGAGGTGAGTTGTTCAATAAGTGACACATGGTCACTTCTATCCTCAAAATTCTTATATAAGCACTCACCAAACTCATCCTAGGTATCGATTGAGGTAGGACCTAGATTCCTATACCATTGTATAGTTTTTCCTTTAAAATATGTGGCTAGTAGTCTCATGGATATATTCTCCTATGTAATGTTTTGGACTGAGAAAAGGTTTGTAATGTTAGCTATGTGCTTTATAGGAGTGGTAGAGTTTTCTCTTGTAAAGTATGGTAGAATCTTTAAAGATGTAGTATGGATATCATCATGTTGCTTAAGGTTAAGAGGGATTCCACCATTAAAGGGTAAAAAATATTTAAACATAGGCCTTACCATCTACATTTGCTTTGGTGGACTTTTAGTGGATTGAATACGTGTATAATTTTCAGATTTTGGAGATGTGGGAAAATTAGGGGGTGTTAGGTTAGGGTTTGAAATAGGTACCCTATTCCTCCTTGAAATATCCAAAGGAAATTTAATGAACTAAACGTGCTTACCTTTTGAAGCAGACCTAGTGGAGATTTGGTGCATGAATTCATCCTCTATTCTGCTGATGACTATTCCAAGACTTTTAAATGTCCTTCCATATTTCCAATCTATCTAAGGATGATGTCTCAATGCCTTTATTTTTCTCCCATTAGGTGTGACAAAACTATTGGAGACTTAGGCTACACCTTATCTAAAATTAAAAGTGGTCAAATCCTACTCTCAAACCTAGTCCAACATGGGAATGCGCCTAGGTTGTGGGTTACCTAATTTTGGGTTAGACCTCTAGGGTTTTTAATGAGGATAGCTCCTTAGATATGATAATTTTAATCTCTCTTCTTAAAACTTAATCTATTGGAATGAAAATTGGAGAAAATACATGAATGAAAACCTACTTTAAGTGTGGTCATGTACCAAATGTTCAATCATCCATTCTCAAGTTGGACACTTTTATAACTGCTAATGAATCCAGTGGGTACAAGGATTGATTATATTCTATGATAGAGTTCCAAACATGAGTATTCTATATAAAGGTTGAAAATAGACCTAAAACATGAAGGACAAAAAGACATAGGTCTATGTAAGATACTATGGACTTATGACACTTCAATAGAAACCTCACTAGCCAACACTTCACACAACCTACAAGAAACTAATAGTATTAAAGTAAGGTACATGAAGGACCTATAGATGATGAATAGAAAACATAAATTTTTTAAATCAAACTCTAGTAAAGTACACTTAGCATTAAACTAGAATCTAAAATTATCTTATATTTCTTCAAAGAGTTTACAAAGTCATTTTAGTAGAGGTTTTATATACCTAGTCGAGGGATGATAAGTAAGATCTCAATGCCTACATTTATAGGAAGAAATAAAAGCTAGAGAGGGAAACTTTTGGTGCTAAAAGGGTCATTAATGAGATCAACTCCAATAAATATAGAAGTTACAATTACTTTATATTTATGCTCCTTAAAAACTCTTAATTAATCAGGTCCACCTCAAAAAACATAGTCACAATAGTCACACCATTCCTTCTCCCACTTCTCTCTACATTTATGATCTTTTAATAACTCTTAACTGATTATGATCCATTAAAAAATACACTCTTTACCAGAATCTCAATCACACTACATATTTTGGACACATTTTGTCATCTCATTTTCTCCCAAAAGTTTGCTTTCAATGTTATCCATTGATCCTTGACCTAGGCTTCATAGAATTGTGCCATGTATTAGCTACACATCCCTTCTTAGGATCTTACTATCAAATCCATATATTCCTATTCTTTCACCATGTGGCTTCCTCACATTCAATTTGAGCTTCTTGGCCTATGCACCATTGATTTCTTTTACTCAGTTAAACACATATTGTTAATCTTAGTTTGTAAGATATAATGTACACCATTAATATTGTAACTCACCATGGTTATGACACTTGGAAATAACTTATTAATCCTTGATATCCTTTGAATATTTGACCTTTTCTTTCCATAAATATTCTTTGGTATGATGGATCATGTATCATTGATCAAATTGGACCCACTAGCTTTATCAGTCATTGTGTGCTATTAGATATTTATATGGGCACCCAAGATCTTGTCACTTGTCATCCCTTTACTTAATTCAAGATCCTATGACCTTTTTATTATGATCTCACAATTATCTTGGACTGAATTCTTAAATCACTCCATTGGATCTTATCTACATGGCTTAACATGTGCCATTGATCTTGGGTCACAATATTTAAATGTGGATAATTGATCTTGGCTTGTATGTTGGAATGTGCACCATTGATCTTGATCTAGGTAATTTTTGAATTTCAATAATATCATTAGATATTCATGGAATTATTGAATGTATTTCATTGGATCTATGTTCAACCTTGGGATCATTTGAACCCAAATTATTATTTATGGTAGATTAATTTTGATGTCCCTAGGCATGCCCTACACTGTTAAATCATTTTTCAAAGCTTATATCTGTAGATAAAAAATGTGTCAATGCAAAAAATTTGTAGAGTAAGGATAACATATAAAAAATCCTTTCCATGTAATACTTCACTCAAGGTTTATTAAGACATGATTGAAATATGACCATACAAGGAACTGATTATACATGTTTTGAGTATCTTCAACATGACTAACAAACAAATTTTAAACATGAGCTATGACGCCTTAAGCTATAGGGTTGGCCAATTTCCTATCCTATAAATTGACCAACAATATTGATCCCATAGGGGTGTCCAAATTTCCCTAAGATTAATTTCCCTGAGTCTTGTGGTGAGAGATACAAGCATTGGAATATGTAACTCGAGTTGACTTTTTGTACTATGGAGTTCAATAAGGGATGTTAAGACCAAATTTGACACTTCATTTATTTACCCTATTTTAAATCACATTATTAAGACCTTTAACCACCTCTTATACCTTATCCTATTATGGTATTTTCTTAGGAGGGTATGAGTATACCCCAAGGTGGTGGTAGGGTTTGAGGCCTAGAACATTTCTGTAAGCTTAATGTCCTAGATTGAGTCTTAGATCCTTGAGTCCTTTGAGGTTGGTCACTAATGTTTTCATTACCCCCTATGGTACCCATTTCAACTTGTTTCCATATTTTGTAACTATATTTGGTTACTCAAACACTACTCTGCCTCTATTTTCTCATAAGTTTGCCTATAGATAATAGTGCTAGTCTAAGTGTTTGATAATAATGTATTAGATCTAAGTGATCTCCTTCTATATTCTAGTAATGGATTTTTTAAATACCATGAAACATATTTTTAGGACCTAAAAACACACTTAGGTTCAAGTCCTTTATCAGCTTAGTCCTCTACACATTCTCATATAATAGTCCTAGGGTTCATAAGTAATTAGCATACATAACCCTTAGTGACTAAATTAGTGCCTTTTTTACTTTACCTAAGTTTACTATCCCCATGGAAATTTTTCATACTTTCTTACTTCCTCCCTTAGGTGTCTCATCCCTCAGATCACCTAAAACATGTGTAAGCCCTCAATTTAGGTATAGGTTTATGTGTACCAACTTAAGCCTGCCTAGGCCTGACTAGGTTATCTTCTGTCTTGATTTACTATTAAATTTTTTATACTAACTTTTTTTTATGTTTCCAAGTTTTAACAAACTTTGAATAAGAAAAAGTATCTAGCTTTAGGTACATGTTTATTTAGGTCTATTAGGCATAATAGGCCTATATAGGACACTTGGATCTTCCTGTATCATGGGGATACCTCACTTCAATGGGAAATGTTGAGAGAATTAAGGAATACCACTCTTCCTACCTTTACCCCATCTCTCTACAATGTTATATACATTCACTATTATGTTAGCAATGTTTTTTATGTAGGTAAAAGTCTAATATTTTGACTGAGAAGGAATTATTAATCTTTTTTTTGCACCTAGGTCCTTATCCTTTATGGAGACTTTGTTATATTTTCCCTACTTCCACCTTAGGTTTACTTAATATTTAAACACTCCTTTCCATAGGGTTTTATATCTCAACTTTCCTTCTCTTGACCCCAATTGTATGTGCCTAAT
Organism: Torreya grandis; assembly: GCA_037957365.1. Lineage (NCBI taxonomy): Eukaryota > Viridiplantae > Streptophyta > Pinopsida > Cupressales > Taxaceae > Torreya > Torreya grandis. The sequence continues at coordinate 2,212,528 of JARHVA010000260.1, read as the reverse complement.
GAGGCTTAACTAGGCTTGATTAGGCCATCCAAACCCTATATACCTATAAAATTGATCAAATCATCCTTATATGATTAGGATTCCTTAATATAACAAGTCACATCCTCAATTATTGTAGTTTATCCCTATACAATGTTTCTTGGTTTGGTTTCCTCATGTGACCCTACCTGACTAGACCCTGACTATGTTTACTCATTGAAGAATGAACTCTTCAATTAGATGCCCTTTCCTCACTTATCAATTATTAATACCATTCCTATGAACTCCTCAATCTCAAACATCCCTTTCATTCTAAAGGATTCTAGGAGTAGGATTATGTCCAACTTGATCTCTACCTATAGTTAGGCTTGTTGGTGTAGACTCTAGGGCTCTAACTATGGGTACATTTATTAAGTGGTGAATAATTTTTCATAGTCACTGGTTATGTTTATGAGATATTATTTTCTTTCTTATCTCTTTGAATCCTCCTAATTTTCCTCATACTTCATTTACTCTCAATCCTATAATTACAGCCTTACTTCCAATGGAATCTTGACTAAGTCTACTTATTAGGAAGGATTGATTAATTGGTCTTTGGTTTGGACCCTACCTGATCCATAACATACCTCCTATGGGTCCTCTTGACCACTAAATTCTCCTTAGGATCTCACCCATATAGTGCCTAACTTCCTTACTCAACCTAACTTAAAAGGCCTATTATGACTATGATAGTCTACCTAACTATATGTAACCATTGAGAAGGTAAGTAAAATGTTCATTGTTTTTCTTAGGTTCATATCATTTGGATTTCCTCTTAATATTCTTCTTTACCTCTTAAATCTCTTAAATCCTTAAAATAATTAGTACCCCCCAGTCTCACTATTGTAACCCTATGTATGCAAGTGAGGTCTTGTTTATCCTTTTTGGCTGAGTTAAAGGTATTAATATTATTTTAAGACCATAATTCCAATTTATATTATTCTCATAGACTTATATAAATCCTCACTAAGTTATCTCAACCTTCTATACTCCATCCTAATAGTGACCACCCTATGCCTAATCTACCTTGAAGGGTTTGTAAAGACTGAGTGAGAATTTTGTATTGTAGAATAAGTTAAGGATGGTTGTTTAGGGTTTAGTCATGAGTTATGGGTATTTATGGCAATATTATATGGAATTAATGATATTGTGCATCTATAACACCACTAAATACCCTTTGTAGCTACTATATCCTCCCTTTGCAAATGAGACCACATTCACTCATGATAATATTATTGGGAATAAGACCATGAAGGGTTACTTTATTTGACTTGGATGAGTATGGAATGAAAATTATATTTAAATGGATTCAATTTTTTCACCATAAAAACCAAAACATCATCAAACACCTCAGTTATATGTGCCAAAGACCCTACAACCTGAGAAACTTATTTTGTCGTCTACAAAATATAGAAACATGAAATTTTGCTTTCTTCCATACCCTCACACATGTGAATAAAGGGTGTATTATGATTTAAATGGTATATTATGAATTAAATAACATATATTAAGTGTTGGTTTGAAAAACATTTCAAAATGCATAAAAACCAATGCATTTTTTCACACCTACATAGATGAAAAGGGTCATTGGAGTGACCAAATTATTAGACATTATTAATAAAATAAATGGAATGTATTTGAATAAAATTTAAATGAATAATAAGGTAAATATACCCCATTTATCTCCCCAAAATATCATACCTTGATCTTCTCTCTCCTATACAAAATGAATGAAAACTTGAAAGTCTGTTTGGATTGCCAAGGAAATCAGTGGAGAGAGGGGAATGGTTGTGGCCTATTATTTCATCATTTTGACCTTAAATTATTATAATAAATTTTACATGAGTCAATATACAATAATTTACTCCCCTCTATATGTAATTTATTGTACAAATCTATACAACCTATTAAAATACTTGAAAAACTCACCTTTTCTTACATTTTCTCCATGTTTTTTACCTTGAAAAAACATAAGAGGGTAGAGGGAGGGTAAAAATGAGTTAAATAGAATTTTAAAATTTTAGGTACAATTGGGAGGATTTTAAAGGATGATTTTTTTCATGTGTGGGACCCATTTGGCTAGTGGAAGGTGGGTTTCACCCCTAAAGTGGCTCTTTATGATGTGACAATGCCTAGTGATGGTTTTATAATGACTATTGAATCCTTTAAATACCTTCATAATAAATTATACACCTAAAAAATAACCTTCCCAAAGTTATATATTGTAATATAGACTATATGAGGCATTTGAGGGTCACTTGAAAACCTTAAGGGGAGGGTTATGGAGGCTTGAAACTACTTGAATGACCAAACCATGAACAATGACATTAGAAACACCATTAGACCTTTATATAATGATTTTTAACAAGTTTTAAATACCCTTCACATTTATTATAAATCCTCTCTCACAAGGAATGGATTGAAAAGTCTCATATATCATAAGAACTAATAATCTCAAACTTGTCAAATTACCTTAATTTTATCAAAAGATCCTCAATCTTATCAAACAAGTTTGAAACCACTCACTATACCTCACAAGACATCTTGACACTCTTTTTTCCACTCAATGATAACCATTACCACTATCACATCACCCAAATAGACCTAAAAACACTATGTCATGATGAGTTCACAATGAAACTCTATGACATCTATAACAGTGTTAGATGACTTCAAGAAGCAATTTATTAGACATAATCATGCAAGATATCACCATGTAGAGGCTTAGGTGGGTGCCATGATTATTTTTTGGTAAAAAGGGTTTGAATTGGTCTTGAGAGGCCAAATTACCAACATTATGTTCCCCCTCCTCTTTGATATGCCAATGGGAACATCATTCCTCAACCTATTATACATTAAAAAAATGATCTAACATTTCAAAATTAACATAAATATCCATTTATTGCATCTATAGATATTTTAAACATTTATTCAACTATTACATATGATGGGACTAATGATCCATCTATTTTCCCTTAATCTTTTGGTAATATTTACAAGGAATGGGTCCAAACTAATACCTTCACTACTATGAAACTTATTGTCAAAACATTTACAGGATATGATTTAGAATGGTATAACCAACTCCCTAAACATTCAATTTTACAATTAGATTATTTATTCAATGGTCTAGTTAAGGATTTCCAGCACACTGATCTCCCTACAAAATATCCTTAGCCATTTCATCAATGTTAATCAATTACATAATTAATATGCTCATACATTTATCAAATGATGTAAATCATTATCTCATAAATCATATCATAACAAGAGTGATGATAATATTTTCAAAAAACTTCATCATTGCCCTTACACCTACTCTTTAATACAAGGTTCATATTTTCTATCCCCAAACTCTAGAATATGATTTTGATCATGCCAAAATATAAGATTATATAATGACTCAATTTTAACCTTATCCTAATCTTGTCAAGAATTCTTTCCAAACTTAAACTAATTTAATAACCAACTCTAACTCTATGCCTTCTCGCATCAAAGTAGGAGAAACTAGATTTGATAATCGAATTCCCTCCCACTCACCCTTAAATGTGTCATAAATGAGGAAGTTATTAAACCCATACAAGACTTTAATTCACACCACCAACACTCCTCCCTCATGGTATGATCATAACAAAAAAAATCAGTTCGATGATAATATTGGTCACTCTCATGAAATATGTCATGCCCTTAAAAAATAATTATTTCCTTCATGTTAGGAGATGATTTTTATCATGATTTCATGATAAATATTCATCATATTAAGTACCTTAAATCTTATAAAAATAAAAAATTCCAAATCTACCAATCAAAATTCTCAAAACTTGTCTTGTTATCCCAATACACAACATCCAAATGAAAATAATTGTGATATTAATGCTAACTATGATTAATATTATATTAAATATTAATATGTGAATGTGGTTAAATTAAAATATAGTTAAAATTCCACTCACAAATATCCTATCACCAAACTTAATAATCCCTCCACCAAGGAACAACTTCTTAAAGACACTACCACTACTTTTGTGTCATATTCAAAACCAACCATTATTGATAAGTCATCCCCACACATGGAACCTCAATTTTTTTCCTCCATTCCAAAAAATAAAACCATTTATAATTAAACTAATCCCTATGTTAATTCCTCTTGCAAATCTCATGAGAAACTTTTGTATGAACTTAACTCTATGCCTTGAAAAATTACACTCACGTAATTAGTTAGAATTTTTCCTTATCATCACAAGTTCCTTATGTAAAAATTTCAAGACATTGAAGATCCCCAATATAATGATTATTATATACTTAACTTATCTTTTGATGGTCCCCCACCCATAAAATTTCATGCTATTGAAATAATTTCTTCTTCCATAAAATCCACCATAAAATTCCCTAAAGATGATATGATTAATGACTAAATTATTTTTCAAGTTGATAATCCACCACTATTTATTAAAATTGGAATGAATAATACCTTAATCATAAAATTATTTATAGATTAAGTTTCAAACATTAATTTTACCTCTCTTTGGCTCATCCAACAAATAGCATAATCCAAAGAAAACCTTAAACAAACTCACCTTACTTGTCATGGATTTGATAAAAACAACCAAAAATCATTTGGTTGTATTTGGCTTCCCCTCATAATTGGACTCAAAATAATTTAAAGAAAGTGTATTGTCCTTGATCTTCCTTTATCTTATAACATGCTTTTAGGACATCCATGGGCTCATTATATGAGAGTTATTACATATTCTGGTAGCCAATGTATCAAATTTATCCATAATGGTAAATGTTATAAACATTAAGAATATCAAAACCCTTAGAACATCAAACTTATAAATTCTAAAAATCAATACTACATTCCTATAATTATTCATTTTAATATTCCTCCTCTACCTCAATTTGTCAACATGCATGTGTGTGTGTGTGTGTGTGTGTGTGTGTGTGTGTGTGTGTGTGTGTGTGTGTGTGTGTGTGTGTGTGTGTGTGTGTGTGTGTGTGTGTGTGAATCTTTTAGAATATAATGATTGTGAACCCAATGAATTGTAAATCCTTTATAATACCACTCAATTACCTTCCTATATATTAAAATGGCTTCTTACTTCTTTACTTTGACAACATCACACCATTCCTTTAATTGATGATATTTCTAATATTCCTCCCTGTGTAATGCATATGAATCCTCTTACATAAAATATAATTTCACTTGTAATGAATATGGGGTATCTAAACTCTTTCAATATCATTTATCCATGTCTCCTCTCACTTTTAGTAACATATGTATATCCACTATCGATATCCCTATTAAAATTAACACATGCAATATTTATCCATCTTATGATGATGCCTAAATTATGACCCAAGTTAAATCATGAGACTTCGATGTCATGCATTATAAAAATACCTTAAATAAAATACATGAATTTAACCATGATGTTCATGAAATTATACAATGAAATTACTTCATAGTTAAATTAATAGATCATAATATAACTAAAATATAATAGAATATATGATAAGCCACTTTGAGGTGGAAACCTCCGTAGCCTTAAAATAATAATGTAATTCATGAATATTATTATCTGAGTGAGAAACACTCATCCATATATATATATATATATATATATATATATATATATATATATATATATATATATATAAAGTAATACATAGAGTCACACCCATTCATCCCACCTCTATATATTAAGTAAGTCAGCCTAAAGTAATAACTAACTAATAAATACAATTAAAAATGAATACTATGTCATATGTTATCCCACATATATCCCTATAGATGTTATAGGTTAATGGTGTTACATTCCCCATCCCTTCAAAATAACATTACCCTCAATGTTGAACAACTTTGGATTTTGCTATAGGAATGTGGTATCCTCCCATGTTGCATCTTCTCTATAAATATTCTTCCACTTAATTAAATACTTTATCTATACACATAATATTTTAAAACTTTATAATTTACTAATGTTTTATCTCTTGCAAGAACCAATCAAGTTTCAATCTCTCTAAGTGCATACCTTAAAGCATGCACCAAGAAAAGGGTGGGCAACCTTTGGTGCTTCAAAATATTATTGGTCACTATACCATTACCTAAAACCACTACAAGTTAATCTTATCTAAATTCTTAAGTAATTAAAACCTATTTATCTACTCCTATAAGCAATTCACCTTCTTAAATAGATCCTAGCTAATCATCCACCCTTTTTCTTCATTTTATTACTATGTTAGCTAGGTCAATATTTGTAGTGATTGAATGCACATTACATAACTATGTTGGCCTAGGAGACATAGTTTGAGACCTAATGGTTATCTTTCATACCTAACAAGATTGATCTGATTTATCTTGTTAGCTAAATTGCTTGGAGGGTTTAGGGTCAATCCTTAGCTATAAATACCCACTTCACTTCAATCCAATGGTGAGGAATATTCATTTTTTTCATTGTTATATCTCATAATTATGTGATTTATACACTTGAGGAGTCATTTCTTGGGGTCTTGCCTTGAAGGGAAAGAAGCTTGTATTGTGGGAAAATCTTGGATGCAAAGTGTTAGAACCCCACATAGTTTAACGTGAAAATGGCTTTAATAATCAAACCAAATTATTCTCAATTAAGATAAATTATTTATATTTAACTAAATGCATCTGTATAATAAACTAATTATGATTCATTTAGATAATGATCAGCTTATCATATTTAATAGAATTACAAATTCAATCCATCACATAAGTATATCTATTGAATAATAAATCAACCAACTACTGAAAGTTATTAAATGATATACTATAATAAGATAATCCAATCTATTGTTTATCAAGTACAATAATACCATGTTTTTACATTAGTGAATATAATTAAATACAATGTTCCATAGAACTAACAACTATCTATAAATTTTTCATATGTATATAAATTGAAATCATGAGTAAAAGTCTCTATTGACTGACTATTAGAGGAGATAGAGAGCATCATCAAAGTGCTTTTCTACACCAACCATAGACCATAGATTGCCCACATAATTCACAACTGGGGAATGGCCCTCCTTTCATGGATGAGAAGATGATAATAGTGTAGGTATCAAAAATTCAACTAGAACCTATGTATTGTAATATTTTAACTACATGCAACATATCATAAATAATTCCATCCTAACATGACATTGTGCATACATTCATATAGTCAAACAGGTGAAATGATAACATTTAAATATAAACAATATGTTAGCCAATGTTTTCATATAGTTTAATGATTTATTAGATCAATCATAATCACACACATACTCGATCAAATTTCATTTAATCTATGTATTAATGATTCTAAATAAACATATGAGAACCTTCTCATGATGATAATCCTTACTGTCATTAATACCATATTTACTAAGTAATCTATATACAATATTTATATGGAATTCTTATATATATTTAGTATTAATGCCACACCAATTAAATACAATAAATAACTTGAAATAATTAAAATTTAAATAATAATAACATAATAAGTTCTAATATGGACCAAAGTCCATTTTCCATTAAGGGTATATTACAAATAAATTGTTTCCTAACAATATTCATAACATTAAAAGTTTACCAATTCCATGCAAACATCCCTATTCATAAGTACTATAATAAAAATAATATAATTATGGAATTTGACAATAAATCCTAATCTAATAAATAAATAATAAATATATCATTTATTTGTTTGAATCAACAATTAATCATTTTACTCATAATTTATAACTGAAACAACATATTATAAATTAATGATATAAATCCTAGTTTGCATATAAATAAATGTATTCACTATAAACAAAAAACTATTACATACCAAATTATTTTCATACATATATATATCAAGTATGTCTACTTATATTTATATACATTTAAACCCTTAGCCACGGATTTCCTAATGGCATGATATATACATATAAATGGTCATACATTTATATATATACCTATGGGTATAATTTTTAAGTGTTAACTTATACATATACATATATGTGTTTTTATGAATTATTTATAAAGAACATAATCTTATCTTTATGTATAATCCATAATTACATATATTCATATTTATATATGTTTGAGTTTATTCTCATATTCCAAGTTCCCTAATTAAGAAATATTAACTCGCATTTGAATTAAATATAATTTACATTAGCACCACACAACACTTAAAACCTAAATTAAATGCATTAAAACACACACAAAAATATTAAATATTCTTATGTACCATATGGTACATCAACCTATTAAAATCATTCATGATAATTTTAACCACCAAATTAAACATCAAAACCCTAAAATAGTTCAATTTAACCATTTTGAAAATGTTTAGATTCAATATGATCCAATCATTTAATAAACATCCAAGACCCCAACAAATATTCTTAATATCAATAATGTTCAAAGAACCAAGAATAAATAACAATAACCCAATCATCATATATAATTACCGTATAAATATTGACCTAGTCTTATTATGTTTACTAAATCAATCAATTTAACTCTCAAATAAATATCTAATACAAAATAATCATAACCCTATGGTTTGGTAATTGAATAACACCTAGTAGATAAATATTCATTTATATATAGTTGAATAACTACCTGAGTTATGTCTAATAACGACTTCTAGCAGTCCATTTAAATGTTGTATAAAATTGACTTACAGTCTAACCACAATTATCACACAATCCTTATAATAGTTGACATATAATATTTTTCACACTATTGACTCATAAATATTTATACATGGTCAACATATAATCCATATACATATTTGAATCCTAAATATTTATGCAGTTGGCATATACATATAAGTGATAACAAATACTATACTCAGGCATTTTAAATGAACAAAAACCTAGTTTGTATACCCATAACCCAAGCCTAAGATAATATCCCAATCCATATGATGAAATGGATACATAGCCAACACATAATTATTTATACACAATTGTATGTATGACTAATACAAAATAGAATTAATCTTATAGTATGATAACCAACTAAATTTACTTATAGTCAAAAAATAACCATTTAAGCTCATTCGACACACAAGCATTTATACATAGTCAACTCATTTATAATCAACCCACAAATATAAGATGAGTCTAAAGTCCATCCCATAAAACACCATACCAAATCGACTCACAAATGTTCATACACAAGCATTTTAATAATTAAATGAATTAGCGTAAAACTCAATCAAATAAATAAATATCATAATTATGTTTTGACCCCTGCCAAAACAATGACTCTATGCCATTTTATAAACATAATCTATATAGATAAAAGAATACATATTACTTTGGTTTACACAAATTAATACACAGTCATGTAAATAACCAAATGAAGCCACTCTTAGTCAATAAACACAATGGTTTTTTTCATAGTTATCCTAACCCTTTGTACTCATGTTATACTTAATCGAATCATGGATTCAATTCTATGGGAGGATTCCTCTTCCCATAGGGTCAAATCCCTTATTCTATCAAGGGTTAAAACTCTATAAACAACCATTTATTAAACCCTATCACATTTTATCCACAAACTATATAACAAGAATAAAAAATTTTAGAGAAAACCCAAACAAAACCTTACCTCTATATTTTCTTGAGGTTGTCTTTTCTTTTTGTTCTACCAGTTCTTTTCTTTCCCCTTCTCTATCATCTATGACTACTTGTGAATTTTCCAAAATTCCCTTGTTCCTTTATTATTTTCACAGTCAATTTCATGCATTTAAAAAATCCTTAATTTCATGGTGACCCATTCTATACTACTCTAAGAATGACTCACCATCAAACCATAAATTCTTGACATGCTTCCCACATCTCAAAGCTTGAACACCAAACTCACAGTCTTCCCATTATTTCCTTCCAACTCACATTCAAACCCTAGAGACCAAGTTGCATGGTTCTATTGAAAAACAATGAAACAAAACCAAATGATAGTTTCTTGAATTAGGGTTGACATCATTATATGTCAGTAAACATAATTATTATGTTTTAAAAAAACTTAAATGTCTATCTATTTAAACATTAAACAATCAAATTTTAAACATTTAGTAATCAATACTTCATACCTAGATAATCCCTTAGGTATAAAAATTATGCCACCCTAGGTACCACCTTAGGTCTAGGTTATATAAGAATTATAAAATCATTTCATTATATGATAAAAATGCAATTCATTTCCATGCCATGTGTGTGTGTGTATTCTAACATTACTTTTTTGTTGAATGTTGTGGTTACACACCTATAAGGGGTTATGCAGTCAACAATGCATAGTTATCAAACCACTGAAACATTCAAACAATGGCTACTACATTATAATCATAGCAAAGGGCTTCATCTTGATCTTATTGGGGTTGATATCCATTGTAATCATCTTTGGATCCTACTATTATGGGGATATCATAGAAAACAATGAGTTTATCTTTACCATCATAAAATTTCTCATCTTTATAACTAAGACCATAAGAGGCCCCACTATGAGTGAAACTTTGAGTCATGTCTAAAAAGAGCTATTCTTTGTGTTTGACTAACTTTAGACCAATGCTTTAGCAACCAATCAAATTATGTTTTGGCTCTCTTTTAAATAGATAACCAATGTACCAATGAGATTATAACGGAGGGTGGTTTGAAACCATGCAAAATTTAGAAGATTTAGTTCATGAGTTTACTCAACCTTTGGTAAAGTTGAAATCATATAAATTAGAAGAGAGTAAGGTAACTAAAAGACCCAAGGTGAAAAATAGTACACTAAATCCTATATCTTTGTGATACACCCACACTATAAAAACTAGCTTCAACTTTGACAAGTTGACCCTAGAATTTTAGAGGAAAGATCTCTAGATTACAAAGAAGACAAACTAAACTAAGAAACTCAAGATGTAAAAACATACATGAATCACTAAGTATAAAGTTAGGATCAGATAGGTAGCATAACATTTCCACATGATTCCAGTAGGATAAAATATGTTCTAGGACTTAAAAGCATGAGAGATACGCAAGATGACTTAAGTCCACCAAGATGATATGTGATTTTGAGAGTTAATAAATTACCTTCAATCCAAATGGAAAATTGAACCCAAGTTAAAACAAGCTTAGTGCGCAAATGGCAAACCCACTTTGACACACTAACCCTTAAAACTCAGAAAGGTTTAATTTTGAATGTGGATTATAAATGAAGGATTTAAATAACTTGGGTAAAATATTTAGACTCAATTGGGTAGCATGAATATGCCAAAGTGGATGACATGACACAAAGATTTTGACAACAATTTGAACAAGGAAAAGATGAATTTTCCATTTAGATAGTGTAATGCCTCCCTTGCTCAAGAAAATTGAGGATAATGTGTTTTAGTTAAGTTCATTGAGTTAACAAGTATTTTTAGACACAAATCAAGACCAATTAATATAATGAAAAAAAAAAAACATCTTAAGTCTAAACTGACAAGGTATGGCAAAGTGGGGCCTACTAAACTAGCAAGGTTTTGATTGTTCTATGGAAATCAATTGCACAATGACTTTCATGTCAAACAATACAAAAGACAAGCACATAAATCAGGTGACCATAACATTGGGTAGTTGTAAAAAGGTCTAGTCCATTTTTCAACCACTACATCTTGCTATTCACTCAGTGTAGTGCGATGTCCAAATATATATGCATCCCATGTGTAACTCCAAAGGAGTCAAATGAAGTCAATGTTTGGAGGTGAAACCCTAGCTCAAAGTTTCCCTAAAAAACTCATGGGAGGTAATTTCTTCCCCCTCACAAGCTAATTTTGCATGAAAATAAAGAAAGCATAAAATAGAAAGACTTTAGGGTCATTTTCAAGATCACTTAAACTTTGGCAAGTTTTTGGGGAGTACTTTAGGCGATATTTTTTCTAAGCCTTGGACTAGGCTATTTGTAATTGGAATGGTGCTTTTTATTTTAAGGGTTTCCTAAAGGGGACAAATGGAAGAGCATACACACAAAATTCTTGTTTTTTCCAAATAAAACCTAAGTAAACAACTATTGCAAATAAGAATTGACAAGTGTGTTCAATTTTAAGCCCAAATGAAATATTTGGTGGTATTCATTTGACCCCTTGGTATTAGTTACAACCTTAAAAAAAATTTACCAAAACATCTAAATTCTTTGTTAAACACAAAAACAAAGTTCCTAATTGATTTTTAAACATGCAATAAGTGATTTAAACATGTTTTTATCAAATGTCAAACTTGGTCCTACAACAAAAATGTTAGCATGTCCTTTAGCTTTGAAGCTCTTTTTAGCTTAAAATAATGAACTTTGGAAAAGTAGCTCTCGGGTCTATGTTTTAAGAAAAATATAGTGATCGATGTCAGTTATTATAATTAATGATGGTTACTTTGGCTAACTGATATCTAACTGATGTTGGTTTTACTAACTGATGTCGATTAAGCTGGGTAACTGATGTTGGTATTACTTGCTGACATCAGTTACTATGTAAAACCATGGCAAACAAAAATAGTAAAATATAGTTAGAAAATCAATTTTCAAGAGTTTTAAGGTTCTAAATGAATGTTTTAAATTTACAAAATGATCTTTTTTAGGTGTGAGATGCATCTTGTCCCACTAGGCATGCCAAGATGTAGAGAGGATTACAAAGCAACTTAGTCAAGCATTAGTCCATAAATAATGAAGCATGCATAAAGAACTAACTAACCAAGCCTATCTATTCCTATGGGAATTACAAAGGATATCAAGAAAAAAATGAAAGAAAGCAACACCATATTACCTCAAATGGATTCACCATACCCATGTGGCTCAAAAACATGTTCTCCCTTGATCAAGCATCCTTGTCTTTGTCAACAATGGTGGTAAGCTCCTCCAATGCCTCAAGAACACTCCATAAAACCTAGGTTCTTAATTCCAAATCACTAAACTAGCCTATCAATGAAGCTTGAAAGAAAAATATATGATCAAATGTAAAACATTGTGGAAATAATTTAACATTATAACTTTTCAATATTTAAGCTTAAAATTCATGTCCATGGCCTCCCTATTTATAGATTTTTGATATTGGTCAGGATCAACCATGACCATCCATCTCAATATTGAGATGTGTGTCCATGGATAATCCTAATATTTAGAATTAAATCCATAATTATCTTCATCATGACCTTGGAAGAAGGGGCATTGAAGAGGCATGGGAGGCATTAACTAGGCATGGGTGGCCCATAATCCTGATATTTATGGTATTTATGGCCTAGGGATGTATTCTCAAGAAATGATATCACCTGATGATGCAGTTAATAGGAATCAATTTTCAAAAATAAATATTCAACAATTCTCATGGAAAATCCACATAAGCTCTTGATTTGGATTAATTATCCTTAAGCAAGGTTAATCAACATTTGTGCAATTATTTGAAAATTGGCCCTCAATTAATCAAAATGTTTAGAAAGTCATATTATTGAGATATAATTTGACTCAACAAGAATTAAAAGGTGACATTAGATGTGTCAAAACCTTATTTCCATTTAGGATGTTTCCAACACAAAATAACAAAGGTATGTGGCATGTAACAATGAATTTAATTGAAAAGAGTGATCCAGAGCATACAAGGCAAAATCATCATTTTGACTCAAAATGAATTGATCAAAATTAGCTAGTCCATAAATTGTATTTCCCTATTTAGGGATACTGTGACCTAAATTAGCACTTTTAAAAAACAATTTCAAACCATTTTGCATGTTTTATGGATTTTGACCTAAAATGTGCATTTGAGTGCAATTCAAGTAAGATTGACAATTTCAACACAAATGGTGTTAGGAATTAGATGTCTACACATATATCAACTAGTACCAAGCCATATAACCATCTGTATACCCTACATCATCCATATATTCCCTAGCAAGAAGCTCCTCAAAACCACCATCTAGAACTATTAGGGTAGGCTAGGGCATTGACAACTGAACCTCTGAGTCCTACCTCTTATAATGGGGATGTGGATCCGGTATACCCTATATCAAGATAAAATAATATCGCACCTAATCAAATTCAATCAACTCAACCTCACCCTCTTAGCATCCCATTATCCACCTATAACTTTATATGGTAAGGGTCTACCTCCTATAGCCTAGCTAGATGGGAAACTATATATGTGGTATCCAAGTAATGTCCCTGACTACCAATGCACATAGGGCACTCCTAAACCACTTGACATCATGATTTCCACCTCCTACCCTTGACACAACCACATCATCTCTCCATCTTATGAATTTGATAGGTAACTCAATCTATGTATACCCTACCCATGGCAATCCCATCAGTCTCAAAACTTGGATGTGCTCATAAGCCTAACAATGAAAAACTAGGCCCATGTTGATACCATATCTCCTATGGTATTGAAATCTGCATATCTCCCTATAAATCTAAACTAGTAAAACTAGGACCCAACCAAACACTATGCTCCTAAGTAATAACTCCACTAATACACCTATCAATACATATGGAAACCTCTAGATACTTGAATATAGGAGCCCAAAGCATGTAACAACAATCATTAGCATCATCATCAATCTCCTCTCCTCTATATCTCTCTCATATAATGCTATGTAGTTTAACCCTCTAGAATACCACTGAACCTAGTCTCTATCATCCCCATACAAATACTCAACCAAACCATCCCACTCCTCCTACTCTATCTAGTATATCACCTTGCCACATAGTGGGAGTCAAGTGATCTTGTGTATATATTTTAAGAGAATATTTTTCTCCCTAATTGGTAGTAATAATGTATTCATAGAAAGATCCCATATTTTGATGAGTGATATGATCATGAATGCATCCCTAGGTACATACTATTAGTGCCTTATCACCCCCAACCCTACCTCCTTCATGTGTACCCAATCCATGGTGGTCATCCCCTCATGAAGCAAAAAATATATACATAGCACATAATCATGCAGCAAAAATTATATACATAGCACACAATCATGCATCTAGATCTAATCCCTAGCCTATTTCAAACCATATACTTAGCTCAATCCTCAACACTAGTCTCATATACCCTATCTTCTAAATACACCCTAACCCTAATCTTATCTTGAACAAAACCTTACCTATTACCTTACCTCAAAAAAACCCATTGACCTACCCATTTTACCCTAATCTTGATCCATTACCCTTACATTCACCTAACTTTAAACCTCAACACCTAACCCAAACCTAAATACTCTAACCTATCCTACCTAACTATTAGTGGTCATGTTGACTATCGATAGTTAGGGACCCCTCATTCCTAGGGTGTTGACCATCAATGGTTAGACTTGACCATTGATGGTTACTTATGGGCATTCAACCCACTTCACCTCACACATATCAACCCACTTGTGTCTCACTAGGAGCACTTCCTACCTCAGATACCCATGACACTTGACCCATTTGTGTTTTCCCACAAGAGTACTTCCTACCTTAGATACCCATCAAAAACACTTATTCCTAATTCAAATACTAATGGGTATATCCAACCACTATACCTAAATTTAGTCACATGATACACTGGTCACTTATCTTCTTAGCACTAATCCTTATTTTTACCAACATTGGCAATTTTAGTCTATGCATGATCTTGGCTATCACACCCTTTTATCACATTTTATGCACAAGGTTTGCATCTCATATGTTTGACCTTGTGTCACCACCTTGTGACTAACCATCTATCACTTATCAAACCCATACCTATTTTAGTTTCATCTCATCAACTCCTAGTTTGAGGGGGAATGCCTCCTCTTACTCTTAGGGTAACTAGACCCTTGACTCATACTCTATTTTTGTTTTGTAGTTCATTCACGTAAGCTACACAAAAAAAAGGGGAAAAATGTAGACACTATAAATCCACACACCTATGATTTAAAATGTCTAAAATAGCCTTAGACCCACCTAAGACCCTCTTAGGACCAACCTACACCTATCTAGCCTCACCAAACCCATCTATACTCAGTTTCACCAAATTGAATAACCCTAACCTTTAGGACCCTTTTCTTGTAGACCCTAATTTTCAATGGTCAAGGTGACCATCGATGGTCAAGGTGACCATTGATGATCAACCTTGGCAACCCTTGATCATCAATGGTTAGTATCTACCTTTTCACTAAGAGCATGCAAGCTTCATCGACCCTCTTATAAATATAAACTAGTCTAATTCATGTTACGAGCCTTTGCATGGTTGAATTATATTTAGATGGCCCAGTTACACCTTAACTTTCTCCTCTTTCTTGTGCCTATAAGAGAAAGAGGCATAAAAGGTTAAATCCATCTACAATAATTATCAGGAGCTCATAAATTTAGGAGTTTTCTTTTGTAGGTCAATCAATGTCATCAACATTATCAACCATTATCAACCATCTTATTGGGAGCTAACTTGTCATCACCTCTCAACCAAGCTCTCATGTACCATTAATTTTTTAGATTCAAGGTAGATTCCACTAATAGACTAATTGCATCAACCATCCACCCAATTAACTTCTGGTAAGATAAGTACTTGTTTGTCAACATTCACATGTTTTATTTCCATTTCGTAATCAACCATCCCTTGCCCAACTCTCAAAATCCATCTATGGGATCCCTTCATTCATATATTTATCAAACTCAAAATTCCATAGTCAACCATCAACTATTAGAGCCTAACTACTGATGGTCAAGCATAACCACTGAAGGTCACCCCAATTGTTGACAATCACCTATGGCACCAAAAACGAAAAACCTATTTTCACCCACCTACACCCAATCAAATCTAGTTTTCTATGTTTTTTACCACTCACAAACCCCTTTCAAATTTATTGAAGTATATCCCAACCCGTTATTACTAGTATTAATTATTTTATCACTAATATGATCATTTCTAGTCTATTTTATTAGCAAGCATTCTTGTGTTCAATTTTAATAATCTTATTTAATTGATGCAAGTATCTTCTTCTGAGTTTTATCAACTTAACTATTTAAAACATGTGGATTGATAGCCCCTAAGGAAGCTCTCACTTCCAGAATCTAGCTATCACTAGGCAATCCACCCAGCCATCTGTCTAATGAACAAGTTTGCTTTAGTGCTTTCTTATTTATAGGTCTTCCTCCCAATCCAAAGAGGATCTCTTCAAAATATTCTAATTCAATGCATACACAACCAAATAGGTTTTTTAATCGTACCCGTATTGAGTTTTTTTCTCTCTTTTTTTAGAACTTAAGTGAAAATTTACATGAAACGAGTTATTTTTTGTGATTGATCAGTGGATCTAAACCACTTTTGTAGATTGAGTTCATTTGTCACCTTCAAGTCCACTTAGTGAATTTGTATTTCATGTATTTCATTCTACATAGTGCACCTTTTCAACATTATGTTTGAGTATTGATCTATTTTATTTCTTGGGATGCCTTGCTCTCTCAATTTTAATTATTATTACTAGTTAGTGATACATTTTATCCTTGGTGACTCTTTTTCCCCAGTGTTTCAAGATGAATGTTTTTTTACAGAGTTAACATCATACAAAGTACCAATTCCTATTTGACTTGGTGGTTACAATGACTTGACATCCATGTATTTTGGTAAGATGGATTGGTTACCATAAGTACACTTTGTATTTCATTATGATTTATGCATGGGTACCTAATCAAGCCTAGTTGTCAGGACCCATTTAGTCTCTTTGCTTTCTCTTTTATCACTCCCTATTTTGTGCTTAATGGAAGGTTTTGGAGTAAAGCATATAATTTTTATTTAAGAGTTGTTTGTTTATTGTTGGAGATGTTATTCTATTTTGTGCACATATTTGTTGAGTGCACAATAATAATATATACTCTTATTTTATAGGTTATTCATGTAACAATAATTTGTTGCACAAAATAACCCACCTCCTATTTAATAGGCACTCTCATGTATTTTGACTTGGTCAACTATGGAAACCCACAAAAATGATGTGAATACATTTTATAAACTTTATTATGAATATTTACTATGTGTGTGCAATGTCTATGTTACTAAAACTGTGGTAATGGTGTATAGGAGTGATCATGTGGTTACATGAGTGCATATAACACTCCATCATTTATTAAAAATTTGGAATGTATAATTCCATGGAGGTTGTTAGGTCAATTTGAGTTTTCTATATTGTCATTGTCTTGCCACAAAAACCTTGATTGTATTGTCATACTATGGCAATTATTTTTAGACTACACAAAAATTGAAATAATTCCCTAATCCTTCCCTTTATCATTTATTTATATTAAAATGAAATATTAATTAAGTCTATTTTTACTATTTTATATATTAATAATCTTATTTACATGTTTATGAGTACTAGATGCATTACGCATTGATGTAAAGCCCACTTCCCATAAAAAAAATGCATGGATTACAAAGGACAACAAAAGAACAAAAAAATATTTAATATATACTCTTTCTTTATAAAAACATAAATATATTTAAATATATCATATATCAAATATGTTATTTATAAATTTTGTATGTTCATGAAGAGCCTTATTAAGAAGACATTTTGAGTATGACCTTTAGAAATTGTGAAAATATTATGACTTCATGATTTAAAATATAAATGTGGACATGAAAATTGGCATTGAAATAATTTTAGTTATATTTATAGAGGTAAATTAATTTATAACCTTTTTTATCAAGTTTTTTCAAAATTTTAAAATATCTTAACACCTTAATTACAAGAAGTGAACTTCCAACAAAAAAATATAGTACTTATTTTTGAAGTGTAATAAATGGGTAAGTGCATAAAGTTGGGGGAAAATTCCATGGAGATTTTAGGTAATGAAATCACATTAACAAATAATGTGATCATATTATTTAATTAATGAGATCACATTATTTAAATTATGGCTCGATAATTACTAAATCATAACATGATCACATTAATATATAATATGATTATGTTAATGTATGACGTGACTATGTTATTGTAAAAATAATAATGTGATCATGTTACTTTTGTTTTTCATATTAAATAAATGAACATGTAGATGGAGTAAATGTTGGTTAATAGGTAATGCAATTGCATTCCTATAATTTTTCACATAAAAACATGTGGGAGTTTCACATGAAGGCAACTTTGGTCAGAAACTTATATTTACTACTCTAAATGTTAAGTATAAGTTTACATTTACATTTATACTTTAAATTTTTTTTAGTAAATATAAGAAATTAGGGTCACTCAGCATCTAATAGAGTTGGTCTCATAACTGCATGCCTTAAGATGTGGAAAATCATTTTTAAAAATCAAATTTGGTCAGTACTTAGGCATTTTTAGGGTATAAGTATTAAACATAGAGATTTTAAGACATAATTTTTTCAATTGATGTCCATTTTTGGTAAACATATAGTCATTTTTTAAGGTTTTTGTGCCTTCTAGATTGATTTCTTATATTTTAAGGAATCTTAGGTTTGTCAAAATTGAAGTTTGAAAACCACTCACTTTGAAATTGATGCAAAGTGATGTTATTGGAGTAGAATAGGTCACATTGATGACTTTCACACATCAAATGACCACTTTGTGTTAATTTAACTTGTTCATCATCCCTTCCTCATCCCTAATCACTTCCTACTCATACCTCATCACCCCTAATAACTCTCTCATCATTATTAATTATCCTTAATCACTCCCTCATTGATCCTCATTATCCCTAGTCATCTCTAATCAATCCCTCATCATCATTGATTACTCCCTCATTGACTCTCATTATCCCTAGTCATCTCTAATCAATCCCTCATCATCATTGATTACTCCCTCATTGATCCTCACTATCCCTTATCATTTCTAATCACTCACTCCTCATCCTTCATCATCCCTAATCACTCCCTCATTGACCCTCACCATCCCTCATCATCTTTAATCACTTCCTCATCATACCTAATCATTCCTTCATTGTCTCTCACCATCCCTAATCATACCTAATCACTCCCTTATTAACCCTCACCATTCCTCACTACTTACAATCAATCCCTCATCATCCCTAATCACTCCCTCATTAAACTTCACCATCCCTCATCATCCCTAATCACTGCTTCATCATACCTCATCATTTCTAATCACTCATTCCTCATCCTTCATTTCCCCTAATCACTCCCTCATTAATCATCACCATCCCTCATCATCTCTAATCACTCCCTAATCCTCCCTAATCACTCCCTCATTGACCCTCACCATCCCTCATCATCCCTATTGACTCCCTCATCATCTATACTCAATTCTTGTTAATCCCTCCTCATCTTTAATCACTCCATCCAATACCTTAATGGTGGTATTTTTTTGGGGGTTTAACAATGTTAGGAGATACAAGTGGAGATTTGAGTGCTAACATAAAATATAATACATAGTGATCAAAATTATGTAGAGGAAAATTTAAAACATAAATATTTAACACCTATAAAAAAAATATGGGCCTATTATAAATGATGTAATTCATGATTAAAAATCCTCTAGAAAAAGAGAAGCAAGTAAAACCACCATAGCACAAAAAATGGATAGTAAATACATGAGGATCACCAAGCTATGTTATTTCCTAAAACCAATAAATTTCCTCCATATGAAGACATTTTATGATCTAAATAATTACATTGAAGGCATTATATTTGTATGTCTCTTTATTGAGTCATCATACCAAAGAGTGGAAAATAATTTTAAAAATAACTAGAACAAGTAATCCAATATTGGAAAGTGGTGATTAATTCATAACTTCAATATTCAATCCAATGAAGAGTGTCACACTATAAGATCTCTACTTGCACATCTCAAGAAGAGGGTACAAGCTATCTAGCACTATAAAAATGTAAGTAGATAATAGATTATGAACCAAATGATATGGTCGGTACTAAAAATATCTCTACTTCCCCCAACAAGAAATTATATGAATTAAAAATATTTTTTCATTAACAAATGTAGATCAATGGTGAGCCAATACACTTCATCATTTCTAATGGAAGTCAAAAGAATTTAATTTCTCCTAAAATATATTTTCAAAAATTGAACTTGAAATTTATACATCATCCATAATCATATGCTAGTGTATGGTATAGTGTAGGCCTTGAGAAAAGGATCACCTAGTAGTGTTACTTGGTGTATAAAAAAAATTAAAGATGAAATCCCTTATGACATCTCACCATTAAAGGTGTGTGATGTTTTACATGTGGTCAACCATATATTTACCATTTACATGTAATCTATGAAGTAAATCCTTGAAATTTTGTGATAGATTGTGATGATCTAAAATACCACATATCTTAGTTAGTTCATAAGCTTTCAGTCATTAATGCTAGGAAGTGCAATAATCTTGTCAATTCTAGTAAGAAGCATACTCTTGATGGTAATAATTAAATGTAATAACATCCTTATATCACCATATCATAGTGTGGTTTATCCAATGATAACAATGAAAAAATAATTGAACCATAAACTAGATGAATACAAAGATATCTTTCCATCACATAAATAAATTCCTACATATTTTACACTAAACAATACTATTGATTTGATCCCTTAATTACCTCTACCTCAAACCTCTTTATATAGCATATCATTTCTAGATAATTAATATATCAAGTGGTAGATCCATGAAATCATGGATAATAGACATATCATGCCCAAATAATTCCCTTGTAGAAGCCCAATTATGTTTGTGCCAAAGTTGTGAATCATTTTAAAAATATTAACAAGTTTAAAGTGAAACACTATGATCCTCATTTAAATATTAAGTCATTTTTATTCCATATCCATGGTGTAGAAGTCTTTTCCAAAATTGATCTTAAGTTTAGGTATCATCATATTCATATTAAACCTCTAGAAATTTGGAATATAGTCTTCAAAATAAAGGAAGGATTGATTGACTAGTTGGTTATGCCTTTTAGGTTAACTCATGTAATGAATTCATTTATTTCAAGATGTTGAATGACATCCTCAGGTCCTTTACCTATTTTAATCTACCTTGATGACATATAATTTTTTAGAAAACATGGGATGAACATCTACACCATGATAAAATAGTTTTTCACATTTTGTAGAAACATATTTTTATGATAACATTAATAAATATTCATTTTTCATGCAAGAGATAAAATATTTGGGATAAATTACACACACAAGGAGTGCATGTGTGAACCTAACCAAGATTCAAGTCATACAAGATTTGGAAACACTAAATAACTTTACATTTGATTTAAATCTTCTCAAAATTAGAAAATTATACAATAGATTTATGTTTAATTTTTATATTTATGAACCAAACTACCAAAGATGGAACCAAATAAAGTTTCATCTAGTCAGCTGCAAAACAAAGATAATTTGTTGAATAAAAATTTAGACTCCATTTTATGTTATTACTTATGTTAATTGAATATAAATTTGGAATATCATTAAATTAATTTAGTAATAAAATTGACTATCACATATGGGTATTGACAACACAAGTCCTAGAAAAGAGTTAATTTATATTATAAGTTATTAAACAACATATGATTGAAATAAAAGATAACTTTAGAGTATACACTTATATAAAATGATGAGGGAGTAATTAGGGATGGTGAGGGTCAATGATGGAGTGATGAAGGATGGTGAGAGATGATGAGGGTCTATGAGGGACTGTTTAGTGATGATGAGGGATTAAGAAAGATTTATTAGGGATTATGAAAGATGAGGAGGGAGTGATTAGGGATGATGAGGGATGGTGATAATAAATAGAGTGATTGGGGATGATAAGCCTAAGTGATTAGAGATGATGAGAGATAATGAAGGTCAATGAGGGACTGATTAGGGATGAAGAGGGATTGCATAGGGATGAGGAAGTGATTAGGGATAATGAGAGATGAGGAAAGAGTGATTAGGGATGATGAATAATGGGGAGAGAGTGATTAGGGATGATGAGGGATAATGAGGGTAAATGGAAAAGTGATTATAGATGATTAAGGGAGTGATTAGAGATGACTAGGGACAATGAAGGTAAATCAGGGAGTGATTAAGGACAATGAGTAACAATGAGAGAGTGATTAGGGGTAATGAGGGATGAGTAAGAAGTGATAAATGATGAGGGAGGGATGATGAATAAGTGAAATTAACATAAAGTTATCATTTGATGTGTGTAGGTCATTAATATGACCTAAATTACCCCAATCACATCACTTTTTATCAAGTTCAAAGTGAGTAGTTTTCAAACTTCAATTTTGACAAACCTAAGACTCCTATAAATGACTATATGTTTAATGAAAATGGATTCAATTGTAAAATTCATGTACTAAAATCCTAGGTTTAATACCTAAACCTTGAAAATGCCTAAGTACTAACCAAATTAGATTTTGAAAAATTATTTTCCATGTCGTAAGGTGTGTAGTTGTGAGACTAACTCTATTAGATGCTAAGTGACCCTAATTTCTTATATTTACTAAAATAAATTTAAAGTATAAGTAATATAAACTTATACTTCACATTTAGAGTATTAAATATAAGCTTCTAGCCAAATTTTCCTTTATGTAAAACTCCCACATGCTTTTATGTGCAAAATAAAAGGAACATGATCATGTTACTTGTTAACCAACATTCATTCCATCTACATGTTTGTTTCTTTAATGTGTAAAACAAAAGTAATATGATCGTGTTATTTATTAATGTGATCACATTATCTATTAATGTGATCTTATTACACATTAACATGATTTCAATATTTGAATTTGAATTCAATTCCCATGCCTTTTAGCTCGATAATGGATTCGATTCCTGAGCCAAAGGTTTGGACTATCAATTTACATTTAAGTTTTGAGAGTTATGATAAAAATAATTAAAATCAAATTTTATTGCCAAATACACTAATAATGTCAATGTGAAAATAAAAAAAATTAATATCATCTTGATGAGCATGCTCTCCTCTTTCCAAAAATATGATTTTTATAAATTTTGGACAAATTTAAGATTTTAAACGATGTTGATTTCTAACTATACCTTTTTTAAGCCATTACATACCACAAACATACATGCCTATATATGTTCATGTAATTTATCTTTCATTGATCAAAGTGAAAAACAAGTTATATGGTCACAAACTAGGCCTAATTATACATACATTCAAAAAAAATTAATTTTCTCTTTTTTTAGGTAGTTAGGCATACTGCATAGACAACTATCCATTTTTTATCAGTTTTTAGGATCTATTTACTTGAAAAATTCATAAAAATAAGTATTCATTGAATATATATATATATATAGGTCACAAACTAAAATATCTTATATAAATTTTCCCCAAAGGGTTTCAAATAATATTAAATGTGGCTCAAAAGATGGTGCACTGCACAGTCATCTATCTACTATGTTTTCTAAGAAAAACATGAGTTCCTCTTAAAATTTTAGATGTTTGACCTAGTTATACTTAACCATTTTTTTAAAAAAATATTTTTTTGGAAACTAGACTCAAAATTTTACATTTCAGTTCTTACACCATCTTCAAATTTGGAGTGTAGATATCTCAATTTATCTATAGAAGTTCAGATTTTTGAAATTTTAGGAAAATCATGTCCATGGATAGGCCACTTTTTATCCCCCAACTTTGTGCAATTACCCACATGCTATACCTCATGAAAATTTAATATTTTTATAATATTAACATTTTTATTTATGTTAATTAATTAAATATTTGTATGCATCAGTTCATACATATTTAAATATGAGAATTGATGGTTTATATTTTTTTTAATGGACATATGTATGTAAAATATACTAGCATTTAAAAATTAAAAAATTATGTTACTTATCGACTCAACTTCTCTCACTTCATGGTTTATAATTTTTTATTGTCACTATCTCCCATGGTCAGCATATGTTTGAAGTATCATAGAGATCCCTATATATAAAAATATACCATAATCCATGTAAAATACTAGAATCAATCAAATATTATCCTAAGTTATTTAGTCACACATTAATTTTATTCATTTTCACACTTGCCAAGGATCATGTAAACTGAGTTTACATTGCATCTACATGAAATCCAAGTCTTGTGTCATAATTACCTTGTGCCAAAAGAAGGTCACAATGAAGAATATAATTACATTTGATTATATAAGGAGAGGAGGTGAAGTCCTTTTTTGATTGGTTTGAGATTCACTCACATTCACTAGAACTTCATGGACTCTAACTCCAAGTATGTGGGATATAAAGTTACAACTACTTAAGAGGTTTCACGTGTTAGCTAATTTTCACACAATATTTTATGTATATATTTGAAGAATAGGTCAAAAAGAAAAGAAGAAATACATTGAAATATATATACCAATATCACAAATTAAATCCAAAAATATTGTTTGACATTAGCATACCCATTACTTATAAATACATAGATCTAGAAAAGTAGCAAATGACATAATTGGTGCCTAGGTAAAAAATTGGTAAGAAAATTGTAAAAAATTGACAATTGATGGTTTGACAATTTTGATGAGGACACTAGTTTTATCTCTCTCTATTTATATATATATATTATCTATGTAGACCTATCCTCTCTTATTTCTCCAAGTTTTTTTATCCTTTGTGTTCTTGTCCTTAGGGATCCAATCCTCTCTTCTTCTTATATTTTTTTTGTGTATAGGTCACAATCAATGGTTTATTGAATAAACTTATAATATAACCTAGTTAGTATAGATGTAGACTCAAATGCATATGAAATTATATAGGTGTCCAAATTTGATGAGCACATTCTAGTGCCAAATAATGGTCATTTTTAAAATTCAAATCATCCTTATGGGTTGACCTGCACATTTCACATGTTTGTGGCATGATAAAGTATTTAAAGAGACTTATCTAAAAACATAATAGATGTAATCCTATTGGACTATCTAGAATCATCTATCACTCATCAAGTATTCATTTTTACACTTCTATGCATTCAAAGATGTTTCCATAAACTTCCCAATTCAACCATTAGTCACAAAAAGTAGGTCCCAGTAAAAGTTTGAAGCACTGAAACCAAGCCAATGTTTCTATTTGCCAAGTGTCAAAAGTTAGATCATAAATTGAATTAATTAAAGGAGAACCATTACACACATACACCTAATAGGGATAACTATGTGTTTTGACTTATCTTCAGAGTATTGGATATGTAGGTAGTGATTAACCATTCATTGGGGAGTGGTTGAGGTTAGCTCAACCCACCATTATTCCCTTCTTACAGGCCTAAATCTAGTGTTGAAAGTGGACCTCAGGTTTTAAAGAGGATACAAGTTTTTGGTTATTACACACATAATGAGCCTTTGATATCGCACATAGATAGATTATAATCAAGTGCAATTGCCTATGTTGAAACATAGAGGCACAATTTACATAGATGAATTTGAAAAGAGCAATGGACTAACAGATTCATTTAGGCTCATCCAAACACATAATACTTGATCAAAATGACTATTCATACATTTTTTAGCCCTTCTTATCACCTACACACTATATAAGACCTACACGAAACATTAACATGATAAATATCTTATTCCCTTAGGACATTTCTATTTATAATAAGTGTAATTATTTAAATCATATTTTGCCTTTTACATTTAGATTTATATATCAGTGTTATATTTCATATAATCTAAATAATTCCTTAGTTTTATCTTATTAGATTCCCATAATTAAGAAATAAGATAAAACAATGGACTAACCATAGTTCATGTCTATATGGCTCCATGATCATGAATTAAGAGCTATAAAGTTTAAGTAATTTTTAAAATTCAACATTCCATAAGTGATCACATTTCAAACTCAAGAATTTTTTTTTTTAAAATGTTACACCAACAAATAAGGCTTATTAGTACCTACCATAAAGGTACTATTATTTTTGCCACTGACAATTTTTTCCCTTTGATTGTAGTCAACAACCAATCAAATGTGATGGTGTGAAGGAAATGAAAGAATTTATGATTGTTTTGGAGATTAATTAGATTTAAATACTATTTATTTTTTTTCTATTGAGTGTTGATTAATTTTATGCTAGCGAACCAATGAATAGGTTATGTATAATTTTTGGTCAATGTTCAGTTACTAAAAGGCTAGTTACCAATTGTAGGAACTTACGTATTTTGTACCATGGTAAAAAAAAATTGATTTCCAATCCATAAATAATAGTTTTACTAAGAATTATATGGCACCTTGACACTATTAGAGGTAATAACACAATGATTACACCTACAGGCTATTCCTTCTACCAAACCAGTTGGGTATTTCAAAATCATTTTGGGATTTTTCCCATGTCCATAGGTATTGGTCCTCAAATTCATTTATGTGTCTTCTCTATTGATGACTTTTAACTCATGAATATAATTTAGGAAAATTACTCCAAAACTGCCTTAAGAAACCATTGAGGAAGTTGTCTATCACATTGAAGTTGCTATTTATAAACATAGTCATGGATACAAAGAGTTATTCAAGATAATAGTATCAAAAAAATTCTATTCATTTTATTTTGATTAATAATTTTTCTTTGATAAACTAGAGTATGTCTATAGAGCTGTCATGTAGATTCAAACTATAGCCACTATACAACATGCCAAACACCTAGGTTTACTGAATAGCTATCTAGGTAAGCTTATAGTTACTAACCAACATAAATAATATTCTCATAGATGCTTGAGTTACATGAGGTTTAGTGGTTTTCAATAGTGGTATCAGCCATGTCATTCTCATATTTGCCTATTGGACTTGTCCTCAAATTGGCAAAGTTGTAGGTGCATGAGAGCTTTTAGCATAGCTAAAGGACCAGATGTTGGTGCCAAATGGTACATTTCAAATTTGGATTTTGGCATAAAAAATGTTGATATAAAGGTGAACTAATAATATGTTATATTTTTTTTAAGCTCAATGATGTGTTTAAACTTTTTTTCTCTATTTTTGGAAGGAAATTTATCTTTTAGTTTATTTTTACTGAACTACTATTTATGACTCTCTACTCCACATAGTGTTTATGAGCTATCCACTTACGATAATTTTGCTGGATAATCATAGTAGAGGGTTTGCTTATCATTGTACAATACATTGCTATATATTTTAGTGGGCATTGATTATTTCTTCATCTTTCTTTTATTTTTTAGTGTCAAAAATAAAAACAAAAAGTACATTTTGGCTTTAACATGGATAGTAGTTTTTAGTTTCAACATGCATTGCAGTTCAATTTTAAGTTCAAAATTTCATATCAGATTATACATAAATGTAAATATTGTATAATTTATTTAAATAGAAAAAATTAAATTTTATTTTTGATTTTAAATCACATTTTCATGTCCCTCTATCTCCATGGTTCATAGTATCTTTGATAATCAGCAATGTCAAATGTTAATGTTGCTAGCTTATTCATGTGGTGCAACAAAAAAATTAAATGGATTGAAATTTCATTTGGGTTTTATCACATATTTTGTCAAAGAATTGTATACAAATCAACCTATTTGTAGATTGCACTATACAAACTGGCAGGTACTAAAGCTACTCCATGGCACTTATTTGTTTTGTTTTTTGAATTAAAAAAAACATTTACACTATTTTAACAATAAAATTTTGGAAAAATATTTCTAAAATAAAAATTATTCTTAATCTTAAATATTTATTGTCTATTTATTATATGAATGAGTTATTGATAAACTCAAACCAAACTGAGGTTGACCAAAGGAATCAATTATAATAGAGGAGCTAAGCAAACCTGCCCTCTATCTCCCACCTTTCTTACAATAAACATATAAACAAAATAACTTCTTAAAAAATGAAGGATTTACAAGGATCAATCTCTTTGTTTGGAATATCTTAATATGATGCCTATATGTTATGAAACATTATTTGTACACATCATAAAAGTTTACTTGTTAAACATTCTAAAAGTTTAGAAAAATAATGAGAAGTACTCCAATAATTTTTCAACAAGTGTCGCAAGGCGGCTTAAGTACCTGATGATGCAAAAAAATATTTGTATAAGGTCCACATATGACTTGTGAACTTGTGCCAATTATATATGTTTTCTTTTATAGGAGACCCACCTTGTGAGAACAATGTGACTCAAGGTTTTAAGGATTTTGGAAAAATGCCTTCCAAATTTTAAAATATATACCATAATTCCCTGGTTTTCTAGTTTTGGTGACTTACCTCTCACAGTTTACACTAGAGATGCTTCCCTAAGATTCATTTTTGATGGAAGGATTATTTAAAAAATAAAAATAAATTGAAGAAAAACCACACCATGTTATAGGAATCTTTCATTTTATTTAATACATAGTGGTTTTTGCTAGTATAAAAAATTGACAAGAATTGTTTTAACAGAGCTCTCAAGGCACCCTACAACATTGAATTTTTTTAATAAAATAATATTATATTATTAAAATTTTAAAAAAATATTATTTCAAAAAAGGAGATGACAAGAATTAGTCACTCAAAGTCTAGGACACTAAGTTACATGATTTAAAAACATAAAATGGGACTACTAGACATAAATTAGTGCATGGAGAATAATAAATTATTGGGGAACAAAAAATTGTTTTAGATTCCCCATTAATGTGCCTATTTATGATTAGACATGCACAACTATATAAAATTAAAAGCAGAGAGGGAGTGATAGAAAATTCACAGCAAGTGAATGACCTAATATGCATCGACATAAATCCATGGGCTTACATGGATTCTTGATAAACTTTTAGAGTTGCATGTTTAAGGTAAATCAACATTTTGTAATGGCTTGTAAATAGTTGAAAGTTGTGATTTTATCTTGTAACAGAATAGATAACCTTTTGGGGTCTATGAATGTGTGAGAAGGGAATGAATAATGCATTGTGGAAGCCAACTATTTGCAATGGGGAAATGGAGAAAGAGTAGTCATTTTCTCATTTTTTTTATAATGTGCATTGGATGGGAAAATTAAATCCTTGCATTTTCTTTAGTAGTATCAATAGTTGTGTTTGAATAAGATAAGGTAAAAAAACCATTATATAGGTTTGATGACACCTATTTTAATTCTTGTTTTGTATATTTTATAAATAATTTTTATTGATGAAAACATGTTATACGCTTCCCTCTCTTGCTTTACCAAGCTTAGTAAAAAATTAATTAATTAACTACAGTAGGACCACTACTCAGGGCACAATTGAGGATAACATATATGAGCCACAACAATCCCTTCTACCAAAATCTTGAAGCCCATAGTTTTTTTAATTACTATTTTTAATTTGTGTTCTTGAAAATAGCAAAGGTCCCTTCTTGGTAGCAAAAAATTGCTTTTAATTTATCATTAAATGGAAACTTACCATGCTAAAATTTATCTATATCTACGAGATCAATATTGCACCAATTTTTTATTCCATTCTGCCTATACTACTATCATGCATGACATTAATTTCATTCTCTTAATCTGGTATAACTACTCAGAATGAAGCTAAAACTTAATAGTTTTATAAACTTTCCAAAAAAATTGTTTATATTCTTATTTCCTTTAAACCTAGTCTACAACTCTAATTTTGAGAATTTATCTAGACAATTGTAAGTATATGTGCCCTTAAACACAACCACCTACTCAAAATAGACTTTTATAACCTTGCAAAATGTTTTCATTCAACATTGCCATGGTAAATCTGCTATGTCATCTCCTCAGTAAAAGCTCTAGTAACTTTGTATTCTGTTCTCATAGACAAGATAGGGTGAAAATAATACTGAACAAAAACATTTCTTTATTGGTTTTTTAACCCAACAACTTAATTACCACATTGTTACCAATAGTACAAGTGGCTTTGGCTTGTAGCTCCTTCTATGCCATAAAACCTTGAACAGTGACTTAGGGTCTGAATTGTTTTCAATATAAATAAATGTTTGACCTTTGGAGACAAAACATGCATTTATTCACTATTTACTGGTAATTGGAGAAAATATTAAAAAAATCATTTTAGCTCACTGAACATTGAAAAGCCTTTCATTTTGTATTTACCAAAATAATTGGATTCGCTGATAAAAATTTTGGACATAAATTAATACCAAGAGGCCTTCCATTATTGTAAATATATCTCCCTTGAGGTCAATCATAATTAAGTATTTGTATTGAGTCATGTAAAGGGATCACCTAAGCAAAACACCATTTAATTCAATTCTATAATATAATATGAATAATAATACAAATGAAAATAATGAAAATAAAAGTATTAACTTTAAAATATTATTATTAAACATAAATGCTTGTAGAATATTTAGTGTGAATGAATGTGATTTTATTATTTTTAAATTAATTTTCAAAAATAATTAGAAAAAATTTATAAATTATAATTATCTTTATATAATAAGTAGATGTTTAAAGTAGTAAAAAATATATAACTATATTTACTCATGTAGATAATTAATTTATTAATTATTATTATTAAAATAAAATCATATAAATGTATTTATGGTATTATGATTATAGTCATTTTATAAATAAAAATAATTAAATTAAATTAAACATTAAAAAAGTTTTTTAATAATGATGGTAATTAATTCGTTAAATATAAAGGGTTATTTAATAGTTATATTAATTAAGGTGAGAAATAATAAAAATTATTAAAAAAATAAATTAATAAATATTATTAATTTTTTTTAAATTAAAATAAATTTAATTTAACATAATGATGATTCTCTCGTTCTTTATTTCTTATCTATAGATGTAAATCTAAAAATATAAAATGAATAAAATTATTGTAGGATTATTTTTATTAATTAATGAATATAATATTTATATCAAAAAAATTATTTAAATAAAAAATATGTTAAAAATAATTACAAACATTTATTAATTAAAGAAATTTTACTATCCAATAAATAATTGTTTGTGAAAACATATATAATATTATGTACTATTTATAATCCATCACTTAATCAATGATCTTTGAATTTAGAAGAGAATTAATATCTATAAATGGTATAGGAAATTATGGGTCAAATTGTTTATTCAACACATATATGTTTGGTTATGGGTTGTTTAGTTTTATTGAGGGATGGATGCTAAAATTTTAATGGTGGTCTTTTTTTCTTAACATTACTCTTTGTGTGATAATTTATCTTAAATAATTTGGTTTTTACATGTGGAATTATATTTATAAGTCAATTGATCTGAATTTATATGAAATATATAAATAATCTATTAGGATGTGTTACCCATAAATTGGGGAGCGATGTTTGAGGCTATTTTGGATCTCTTCTTACCATTGCATTCCATCATGAGAGTCCATTTATGTAGATAAATGAATGCCATTTTTATCATATCAATCACAATTATTCACTTTGTAAGATCAAATTTAACTATTTTTAAATGTATCACATTGACTTGTACATCTAGAACACTATTTTCCATGTAGTAGTTTATCAATTTTTATTACTTTCTTAAGCCATTTTTTTAATCTTGGATTTATTTTTTAATTTTTCAAATTATAAATTTCAATATATATAATTAATTAAATTGATGAGATTTTATTTTTATGGAAATCAAAAATGAGGTTCCTATGGCATGATGCTTCTTTAGTTGACCATTCAGACAGAATTTTTAAAAATGTTATAGAACTTCTCTTCTTAATTTATGGTAGGATAATTAATTATCTCATTTAATCTACTATTTAGAAAGGACTTTTAAATTTTTTATAGAAATTCTCTTCTTACTAAAATTATGACATGATAATTAACTATTTTGTAGTTCAATACAAATAGAACATTATCTTCAATTCTTGAGATGACTACAAACTTATAAATAACTTATCACTGTAATTATTATTTAAAAATATTATATATTTTTAATAGTTAAATTATTTATTGAGGACATTATAAGGAACTATGATAGATACAAAACATTATTTGTAAATTATATGGGGTATTACAAAAGTAAGATATACAAATTTATATTTTTATGATCATATGATAAATAAGAAATAATAAATGTTGCCACCCTTGTTCCAATTACACTCTAATCCTTTAAAAGAATGATGATATCTATTCAGTTGTCAAGATAAATAATAAATAACAAACCTTTTCACCCTTGTACCACTTGCACTCTAATCCTTTTGAAGAATAATGATATCTATACTTATGTCAAAATATTGTAATAGATTTGGTCTTTTCAACAACTTTAATTGGGTTTTTTATTGAATATTAAAGACCCTTCCATTAAATTTTCTTACATGAACATTGAAATTAGATTTCTGCTTTGAAACATGGATTGAAATTTAAAGTGACCTTTATATTAACTATAAGTAGTAAATCACACATAGTGAGTGATGGCCAACTATTGAATATGGGTTTTTATTGGTGGCATAAAATAAGATAATTATGCAAATTTTAGAAAAAGGTAATGCATTTTTTAAAAATTAATAAACATTAAATTTGATGGAATAATTTTAACTTTGATTATGCTTATGTAAGTTCACATAAGAATATATGTTGGTAATTTAGAGAGTGAGAGAGGGCCCTAAAAACTAACATTTGGGGTTTGTTCCATGAACATTTACGACACTTTCCAACTGTTTATAACCATACAAAATGAAAAGCTGACTTTAGAATATTTCTTTCTATTATAATTATTAAATGGGTAATATTTATATGATTGAATAATGAGTGTATCCATAGAATATTAGAATAATTACATGTCAACTTAATATTATATAAAATTAATCATTTCATGTACTTAACTCCTAGATTATTAATGTAGTTTTCTTACTTCGAATATTCTAAATCAAACCTAAATTTATGTCAATATTAACTTCCTTATACATGTATTCTCAAGTATTCAAAATTCAATATGATATTTCTATATTAATTATAATTTGTTTGTTTACCCTTCATACATTTAATCAATAAATGCACAAGTCCCTTAATGATTCATGTTGATATACTATAATAGAAAGATACTTGATATACTATAATAGAAAGATACTTGATATGCTATAATAGAAAGATACTTGATATACTATAATAGAAAGATACTCATTCTTTGTTACTATTTATAAGTGTTAAGTAATGGAATTCCTTTGTTGGCCAATCCATTTCATGTTAAAATATGTTTCGTATGCTTCCTTTTAAAGTCATAACATGAAGTTTTGGAAGAGTTTTGTATTATATGTGCTTGTAGTGGGTAAGTTAAATTATTGATTAGGTGGTATTATCTTAAGTGATTAACATTAGATGGGTAATCTCATTTAATTGTAGTGTGTGAGCATCATTTTCAAGTATGTATGATAAATTTGAAAGGATTTTGTTGTGTTTCATCACATGTATTAATAAATAATTGGGTGTAGTGTATGAGAAAAAAAAGATTAAAAAAATATTATTTTTCTTGGTTTTGTTGATGAAAATTATGGGTCTAATAATATATTAGAATAATGTAAATTATTATAATAATGTGCAGTTCATTTGTTAAGGAAACTCATTTTCTTTAAAATAAAATAAAATAAACACTCTTTTTTATTATAAATCTACTAAAATTTTATAAATTATATATATTTTGTATTAAATTATAATGGATATCATTATCAATATTTTAAATGGTTGTGAAATTAAATAAAAAAAAAATTATTTGATTTTTCTAGGGTTTGATAGAAAGAAGATTTCTTGTTATAACCCCTCAAAAAATAAAGAGTGATTATTTGAATTCAATCATTCACTTACAAAACATTATTATATTTGAAACGTATATATATTATAATCTACAATAGAAATTATACAAATTCTCTTATTACACTATGATGAAATTTCTCTTAGAATTCCCTTAAATAATCATTCTAATCTCAATTATCCCTATTTTTTAGGATTTTATTACCACTTTAAGGCCCCATATTCCCGCCTCCTATCCCCATTATCGTGCATTCACCCAAGCCATGATGATGCACAAGAATTTAAGTAGTTAAGAAACATTATATCACTTAATTAGATATGTGGTGTGCATAGGAATGAGAGGACCAAATGAATGGTTTCCTTACTCCCTAGAAGTGTTTCTCTACTTTTTCTCTCAAGGATTTAAGACTTAGATTCTAATTAAAGACTCTCATTATTGGTTTACTAGCTACATATAGCATTCACACATCTCACACTTTACCCTTTCCTAGATAATAAGGAAGAGATTCTCAACCTAAGTATTGTATTACAATGAACACAACCCTCATTAGGCCTAAAACTTAGCTCTTAGACACTATAAGCTTCTCAAATTTCCTCTTTAGATCAATGTTGTTTTGTGGTTTTCACTCTGTAATTGATAGTTTAAATGGATATGATACTTCCTTTCTCATTCCAAAGTTAGATTCAAATATTGGTGATGGCATTAACCCTATGCCATGTATCTTTATATCTATTTGATTTTGAAAAAATTCCACACATCATGTTTGATTAATCTCAATACTTACTCTATGCATATTTTTCACACAGGTGAAATTTTTCATTTTTACAAGCATGCAATTACTAAATCACTTGACAGTTTCATAACCACCTCCTACACAAAGTGATGACTTTGTCATGCTCCCATTAAAAGGTCAATCTTACCCATGAAACATGAATGAAACCAACCTTCATGTCTTTCCTTTCCCTATGGCACAATCTCTAATGTTCTTTGAATTAATGTTGATCTCTTTCCTCACATGTAAGTTTTCATAATAACAACAAGTCACATTGCACAACAAAAATGTGCACATGAATATACAATAACTCAAATCCATATTTTTTGATGATGTAGGATAGATTTTGAAACCATATTCTCTTGCATCAAAAAACCATGATAAATTAAATTGTGCATGATATCTTACTCATGATCCCTCTGTGAACTTCTTAATGGTTGTTCCATGTTTGATAACTCCATATGAATTCATCCAAGTTATGTCTTTATTTATCTTTATTCTTCCACTTCATGAAGTTATCTAAATAATATATGATTTTTATATTTTTGCAAATATGTATATCCATTGTGGCTTAAAATTCCTCCTTTTCCTTTCTTGGTAATTGATTCTTCCAATATCTACTTGAATAATCTTAACTTGATCCTTTTTCAATTCCTCATCCCTTCAAATAAGGGTAAAAATATGATACATTGAAGATAGGTGAAATAACCACTCCATATAGTAACTCAATATCATAATCATACACTAAGAACCTTTTCATGACTCTACAAGGTCCTAATTTATTCCATTTTAGCTTGTTATACTCACCATTGAAAAATCTCTCCTTATACAAATGCGATAACATTAAGTCCCAAAATTCAAATTTGTGTTATCTTCTTCTTTAAACAACATACTTATTATATTTCATATTTTTCTCCTCCAATATTTTCATCACCTCCATATGCATGTTATGAATAGATGTTGCATACTCTTTTGTTTCAACACTCCTTAAAATATCTATTTTGATTTTTAATTCACACACTCTTATAGGACTATAACCATAAAAAAATTGGAATGGAATCATATTTTTACTTTATTTATTGAATTAATGTATGCAAATACAATATGTGTCGATATCAAATTCCATTATTTTATGATTGTTTTTTTACTATACCCACCATATAAGTAATTATGTGTTTTAAAACTTTTTTTTATGGTATCTATGAAAATATTGTCTATAATTATAAATTCAACCTTTTCATTAGTTGATTTATTAGAATAAATCTAGTTACTTCAAGGTTTTCCATATTCAATATTTCTTTTAGGGTTAGGTTTTAATATTTATTTATTACTTGGACATAATAAGTATTACCATTATCATTTTCATCCAAAGGTTTCTTATAACTAAAAGTATTTATATTATCTACCAATTCAGAAGGAATATTTTTCTTACTTTTAAGATATTTATAAAATTTTAGTATAGTGAATAATTTTTTAAGATTGTGATTTCGTTAACAAATATATTAGTAAAAATATTTTGGTTCATAATTATTAATTAAATGTTTAATGGTGACCAATTAATTTCATAAAATATTAATGGAATTTAAAATTTATTCATTATCAAATGACATTACTCTACTAAATCTATGTTTAAAATAAATATTTTTCAACTTCAAAAAAAATAGTATCATCATATTTATTCATATGGACATGTCTTCTAATGTCATATTATATTTAAGGGGAAGACCATTTCACTAATAAATATTAACATCTTTTTAGGATATCTCATATCTATTATATTTTTTTGTCTTAAACTATTGAATTTAATTGTGAAGCAATGAATGGTTTCACCATAATCCATTGAGTTAGATGCAAGCTTATTGACAAGTTCAAAATCATCCTTAACTTTACTAAAATAATGTTCTAACAAATTTTTTATATTATTCAGTTATTTTATAACTTTAGGAGTTAAAATAATATAATATTGATAAGCTTTGTCCTATAAGGTCTGAGAAAAAATATAAGGGATATTTTCTCATTTATTTTGCCTAATGTAATATATACCAACTTTAAATAATATAAGTGAGCCTTTCAAGAATCACCAACATTTATGTTGGAATATTGTCATTGATGTCAAAGGCAAAGTCAAGGGTAAGCTACAGACTCACTTAGAGCTTTGAACTAGTTTAATAGCTTCAAACTTGTTATTTCAGACTCACCTAGAGATTTGGACTCACTCAATAGCTTAGGACTTGCTCAAAGATTTGGACTAATTTAGTAGTTTTAGACTCACCTAGAGATTTAGACTCACTCAGTAACTTCAGACTCATCTAGAGCTTTGGACTCACTCAGTAGCTTCAAACTTGCCTAGATATTTGGGCTCACTTAGTAACTTCAAACTTGCCTAGAGCTTTAGACTCATTTAGTTATTCCAGACTTGCCCAAAGATTTAGACTCACTTAGTATCTTCATACTTCCATAAAACTTTGGACTCACCTAGTCAGTAGCTCTAGACTCACCCAATAGCTTTGGACTCACCCAATGTGAAGAGCAATGATTGAATAATGAAGAGAAATGATTGAATAATGAAGAGAAATGATTGAAGAATGAAGAGAAGTGATTGAATAATGAAGAACATCATTAAAATAGAGTAAAATTCATTTATATTAAATTATGTTTGACCACCTTTGTTAGCATCCAAGTTTTGGTAATAAGAATCATTGCCCAAGTCTAATGAATGATAATATAAAATGAAGGGCTAACCACCTTTGAATGGGTTATAACCTTTGGGAGAAGTCATACCATTTTGAAGAGGCATGAAATAAGGTATAAATATATAAATGATTTGGAGAGATATAATATATGAGGAGTGTGGAAGTGTGAGATATGTGAATAAGAGAAGGGAACAAGTATGTGGAGAATAAAAAAGATATATCATACAAACACATGCAGATTTGAAGAATAGAAATAATTCTTTATATAATAGACAAGGAGAAGAAGAGGAAGAAGAGAGAAAAGAGGGAGAGGATCTAAACTTGATTGAGCTATAATTTTTTGACAAAGTAACAGTGAGAAGGTGAAAATTGTTTAAGTGAGGTCAGTGCCTCATAACAGAGAGATTGATGTCTCTTGCTAAGTTGGTGCGTAGTAGTGTGGATTGGTGTCTCCATTAGGTTGGTGCTTAAAAAGTGCATAGAAGTGGGGATTAGTGTCTCTATTAGGTTGATGCCTATATATTAATCAGTAGTGGGGATTAGAGTCTCTGAGTAGCTTGGTGCCTACATAACTTTTGTAAAAATAATAATTAATCTTATGGCTATATTTGGATAATAGATCTAAGCAAAATTTCAAATGTGGTTTTTCCCCATTGAGAGTTTCCCTTGTAAATTATGTGTTATACATTTACTTATTCTTATGTGAATGGTTTCTTTATGAATGTTAATTAGTAAGAAAGTAAATTGTTATTACACACTGATTCACCCCTCCTCTTAGTGTGGTGTGTGCTCAACAATCTCCTCATAATTTTAAAAGAGAAAATATATTTAGTGAAGGTATTTTAACATGTTTCTTCTAAATATAAATTGATTTTCTTCTAATCTAAGGGATTAGTAGATTATTTTAGACATCAAACATTATTTCATTATCAGTGACCTCATATTCATTTCTCTCTATATGTAAATTAGGAATTATATTCCAAAGTCAATTTTTATCAAGTTGTCCTTCAAGTGTAAGTAAAAGGCTACCTAATTCTTTTATGGTTGAGTTTCAAAAGTAAAAGTAATAAATTTGATGATTTTTTTAGGATTAATAATTAAGAATTTCATTATTTATTATTTTAAGCATAGGTTTTATTGGATGATATCAAGAAAAGTTTATATTTCTCTCATAAAATCTCTCTCAGATTCAAAATCAAGATATTCTTAAAGACTAATATCTATTATGGTATTTTATAAATTTTCAAAGTTGTTATATTAACTAAAATGTCCTAAATTTTAAGTAATATTAGCATGTTCTTCATCAATATAAATTCTTAGTTCTAAAACAAGTAGAATTCTAGTTCTAGTCATAAAATAAGTTATAAATATTATTATTTATATAAAAGTAAATAATTAATTGTAATAAGAATTGATTTAAAATTTTCCTTAGAAGAGTTGTCAAAAAAATTGACCCCATAAATTATAGAAGATAACTAATCAACCCTTTCACCTATCATTAAAGTTAAATAAATATCATAACAATTTAATCATAATATGTCTAAGGATTAAAATATTATTTTAAGGAAACAAAATATACTTTAATTGTTAAGCATATAAATATTGTATAAAATCAAATAAACTTATAATATTCTTGGAAAATAAATCTTTTAATGTAATGTTGTTAACTCAACAAATAATTAAATTTATCATAAATAACACTTCTTAAAAAATAAAAGCACATCCAAATACTCTTATGTAAAATATTTCAACTCAATTTGCAATTTAGTATTACAATTGAAATATCTCACTTTTCAAATTTGTATTTTTTTATTAGATCAATGATAAAGAGAAACATATTAAATTTTTAATCTTTTGAAGAGTCAAAATGAAATAATATAAAATCTCTGAATATTATTTATCATCTTTATCAATTTTATTAACAATTCTTTTTATTACAATGTAAGATCATTTATCTCACAAAATATCAAGCTTTAAATAATGCCTACTATTAACCAAAGTAATGTCTTATAATGAAACTCTAAATACTAAAAAAGGTAAAAATTTAATATAAAAAACAAAAAAATAATAATCTAAAGAGAATAAAGCCCTGAATAAATTAAAATAAAAAATATTAAAATAATAATAGAAATATTAAATATATTTAACTTAGATTAAGTTATAATAATAATAAAAATAAATATAAATTAATCAATTAACTTAAAAATATAAGAGAGGAAGGTAAAAATAAAATAAATAACACAACTTGAGTCTTGGTGATGAAATGAGATCGAGAAATTAGAAATAACATTTTAATAACTATTTAAAAATTATAACAAGTAAAATAGGAAATAATATGTAATCCAAAAATAAATAAAAATAATATATCATACATATATGTTCATGATATTTTCTTCAGTGTAAATAAAAACACAATAATGAATTGAGAGTATGTGACTGAAATAATTTTTAAACCACCAATTCTATTAATACTTTAAAAAATTATAAATAATCAATTAATTATTAATGATTAGATATATTTATGACATTAATTTGTGGACTTCATCATTATAAAACATGATATTCTAACTTATTACAAACATACACCTAACTCATAGATTTTACATACAAAAATAAGCACAATATGAAAAATTTGTGGACCTTCTTTATACTTGTACAACTTAACCTCAAATAATGCATCTTCCAAGTCCTTTTAAAACCTTAAAAAATAACTTGGTGATAAATGAAAGTTATAACTAATATTTTTACTGGAAAAAATTATAGATAATCAATTAATTATTAATGATTAGATATACCTTATTATCTCAAGTTGTGGACTTCATCATTATAAAATATATCATTCTAACTTATTATAAACATACACCTAACTCATAGATTTTACATAGAAAAATAAGCATAATATGAAAAATTTGTGGACCTCCTTTGTACCTGTACAACTTATCCTCAAATAATGCATCCTCCAAGTCCTTTTAAAACTTTAAAAAATAAATTGGTGATAAATTAAAGTTATAACTAATATTTAATAAATAAATTTAATATAACAAAAGGTTAATTGATTTTATTTTAAATTATTTAATTTTAAATAATAAATCACTTTAACCATCGAGTTATAAAAATGTCATTGGTATATAAATAGTTTAATATTAATTAATTTCACTCAATTACTCATGGGTGGGGCCCACTAATGTACATATTTAAATGTAACTCAATCTCCAAAATGCAAATAATCATAAATTTAATTTTTTTACATTAAGATTAAATAAACCACAATCATTTCACATTCAAGTCTTATCAAAGTGAAAATATCCTTATCCATACTTAATATTATTTTCATTTTTTGACTAAAAAATAATTATCTATTCAACATTGTCTCTAATATATTGATGTTTTTAGGTTTCATAATAATATTTTTATCTTCTTATTCCATGCAAAACTAGATTTGTGAAAAATAAGAGTTCAATATTTTTAATATTCCCAATTACATGAACAACTAAAATAATAAATTAAATTGTTCACTTAATTTAAAATTAAAACAATAGCATATAATTAAATTCTCCTTGTATATCGATATTATCAAAGTAATACCAATAAAATCTATGCATATTATTTATATATATATATTAAAAATAAACCATTCAAAATATTAACTCATTTTAATCACATCTAAAGAAACTAAATTCATAAAAGGAATGACTTTATCAATATAATATTATGTGTAATCCATAAGAGTAACCATAATTTAAACCCTCAAAATTTGACTAGATTCATCATCCCCTTCCAATTTTATCTTTATTTTTCACATAGATGACCATTAATGGGATGAAAGAGCTTCTTGTGCATTTATGTCTTGAATAGGTTAAGCGATGGGATATAATATAGGTATTAGGTAGGACTGGGATTGTTTTATTAAGTGAAATAAATGTATTTGAATATAGGGTAATTTATGTATTGCTTACATAGATTAACATGTGTATGGAAAGAAGAAACACTTGGAGAACCAATCATGAAAAGGAAATTTTTATAATTTTTTATTTTAAGCATTCATCAAATATGATCACTTTGAGATCATAATTTGTGAATGAAAAAACCACGAGATCGTAATTAAGCATTAAAAATATTTCAAACAAAAATGTTAATGTAATTTAAAATGAAGAGAAACCTTTATTTTATGGCCAAAACCTTTAATAACTAAACCAAGGGTTCTTTGACCCCTAAAGGATCTACCATTAAGTGCATAATTATGGTAGAGGATTTTTTTATCTTATTGAACATATTTTTCCCATACATTACTTCTTCATGAGTTATAAACCCCTTTTTTATAATAAAATATTTTATTTCAAAACTAAAAATTTTGACTCTTATATTTAAAGTATTAAATAATTAGTAAGCATCATCATGTGCACTCTATTGTAAAAAAAATACAATGAATTTTTAAAATAGTAAGAAATTTTCTCAAAACATTTATGATAAAAACAAAGTTATGATTATCTATAGCCATTTACTAGTGTCAAAAAATCTTATCTATCTAATAAAATGTAAGTCCCTATATAAGTATTCATATTAAGTTGTTACATAATTAATACAACCCATTACCACTATATACACATTTTAGAAAAAATTATATCACCTACCACTAAGAAAAAAATATATTGAATTATTTCAAAATAATATCATCATTATAATACATTGTCACTTAAAATACTCTCTAAATGTAAGCCTTTTGAACATATTATGAAAATAACTAAATTGAATTCATAAATATCCTTGAAAATTTTCCTTTATATAAACATAGAATAGTGATCTATTTGTGTCATAAAGGAATAAAATGTTTTTCAGTATCTTCAAAAATAACATGCTTCCCAAATATTTGGCAACCACTATTCTTCAATAAATTATACATTTTTAAAAGGATTAAAAAAGAACGTCATAATAATTCTTTGAAATAAATTGTAGTTTTGAATGAATGAATCCATTTGGTATATATTGAAAACTAAAAAATATGCATTTATTCCACATTCAAGACCATCTATCATAAAACAAAACTCATCATGGATTTCAAACACAATTTTAACTTAGGCATTGATATATTCTTTTACCGAGGTAAGAAGATAAAATCTAGATAATCAATATTTCATATAAAAAATTACAATAATTTACTAAGTTTTTAGTGTGTGAATTTTATATTCTTAGAATAAGAAAACCTAATATGAAACTAAGGTTTACAATATATAAAAAAAATTAAAATATAGATCCTCAAAGTTTGTAAAAATAAATTTTATAATACAATATTAATATAAATCTAAAAATGTTATCTGCCCTTTCTTCTCAATAAATGTTATCAATAATCAAAATGTGTATTATAACTAAAATACTTTTTTAGCATATGCATTCAGCATTTTAATTTTTACAAATACAATACATTTAAACAATGCTAAAGAAATTATATTACTAAGATTTCAAAAATACAAAACACAAATTGAATAAACACATTTTATCACCACACAATCACTAAGAGAAATGAAATATCTTAAAATTATAACATAAAAATAAATATTTATTCTCAATAATGTCAAATAAAAAGGAAACAATTTAATTATGTAATTCAAAAAAAAATCTTCAACAAAAAAACACATTTAAAAATATTTATTAATAATATGCAGTTCACAAACTAAACTCACCAAAATTCACTATTTTAATAATTTAATTCCATTTTTTACAAAGAAAGGAAAAGGTCACTACTTCATCGAATAATAAAATCCATTTTATCAACAAAACTAAAATGGTAAAGTCATATTCGCATACCTGAATTCTTAAAAGAAAAACAAAATAGGAAAATTCATGCCTTCAAAATCCTAGATAAAATTTAGGAAAGCCTTTCCATGTTATAATCCCTCACTTAGTAAATAAAGTATTTTGGCTTCCAATACAAGTTTCCAAATTCCAACACTATTGACATTGAATGTGACTTCACAAATTTATTTAGTGGAAGGATATCCTCATAAATACCAATGACATCCATTCACATTTAAACTTAAAGTGTGTCAAAACCACCACTACCAAAATATACTAGTGTTTATTTATTAAAATAAATATTAACTTTTTCCCTCCTTATCAATGTGCAAAACATTTCAATTTATCCATATGAGTGTGATCATATAAATTTTCATCACCACTAATATCAAAAATATATTCAATTCTAAATTTAGTATGTAAATTTACATGATCCTAATTTTATGTATGAATATGTTATTTATTACCTTAATCT
The DNA here is from genome assembly GCA_037957365.1 of Torreya grandis. Taxonomy (NCBI): domain Eukaryota; kingdom Viridiplantae; phylum Streptophyta; class Pinopsida; order Cupressales; family Taxaceae; genus Torreya; species Torreya grandis. Next base: position 2,168,162 of record JARHVA010000260.1, on the reverse strand, counting down.
AAACATTTTTAAAGTGTGATATTTCAATAAGTATTAGTGTGGCTTCAACGTGTATGATTATTAGTATTTTATTGAGGCTATTTTACCATGTTTTTGATATTTAAACTTACATAATGATTTAAACATTAAAATGACAAAAATAAAGTAAACATTAAAAGAAGTTATTATTTTTAATAGTTAATGAGAGATATAATCTAAAAAAGTATTGTAAACAATAATTATGTGCAATAAAGATACAAACTTTTCTCTGTTTAATATTGAACACCCAAACATTATTACAATTTTTAGTATATATGAAAATTTTCTAATTCTAATCATCTAAATTTGATATAATATCATTTAAATGTAAAATCAATATAAAACTAAAACTTTCAATCAGATCTTAATTTAACGTTAAAATTAATAATAAAATTTGGCCTCTATCAAAGTAAATAAGTTTGTTTAACAATTTAAAAATATATATACAAAACATTTTCATGATAAAGATTAATAAATTTCACTTAGTTATTCATATCATGAAGATTAATAAAATAAACATTGAAAAATAAATCAAAAATAAATAAATAAATAAAATAAAAGGAAATGGAGAAAAAACTAAAACAAAGATTGAAAAATCCAAAACTTCACTAAAAAGAAAGATTAATCATAAAAATGCTACAATG